>JAJOZX010001543.1:190000-357500 GCA_023014485.1 Bathynomus jamesi | reverse complement strand
TTGTACGTTGATTATATTCAGCATCTCAGTTCACATTCTTACCAGATTTTCCAGGCTAGTTAATAAACAATTTTAAAACGTATGTAATTTTTTCTAATAATTTAACTGTAACGAGTAGTAGTTAATCATTACTGCTAACAACTTTTGGTTATAAACTACACAGGTCTACGAATGAGAAATTTGTAAGAGCAGTTTTCTTACTAACAGTTGATTTTATATAAATCAAATACTCTGATTTCGAATAAGGCGTACATTTTACTATCACGTAAGGATTTTCTGCAAACTGGAAGGGAAACGCAGCTACATAAATAAATATTATTTATTTCAATTTACATTAGGTATCTATTTCGTTTTGCTATGTTAATTACAAATGCAAACAACTTTAAAAAGAAAGATTGTTATTTAAGCCAGCTAGTTTTCTTGCGGCATATGCTATGGTACTTTGATATAGTAATTCTGTTGCGCCCATTTCAACATCCAACAGTAGGCAGACGTCGTGCTGACGACACACATTCAATGACATCTTATTAGTTTTTAATAAAAATTAATTTGACTCAGTTTTAATTAAAACTAATTACATGTGTAATATGAAATATGACATTTTGTGAAATTCAACATTATAGAAACGCTCCTTGAAATATTTTTCGCGATATAATTTACATGATCATTCCATTGCAAATTCTTATCTAGCATTACACCAAGAAATTCTGTTACAGCACACGCCTTTTTGGCGATTTCATTAACATTAAGTTCATCAAGGTATACATTTCTTTTATTAGTAAAAATTATGAAATTTGTTTTACTGGTATTTAGGAAGAGTTTTATTGGTAGCCAACCACTTCGTTACAATAATGAATTCTGAATGAGATATATTCTTAGCTGTATTAACATTTTTGCAAGAAAAAGAGAGTTATATCATCTACAAACTATGAAGTTCAGTATATTTGATGAACGTGGAAGGTCATTTATATATAATAAAAATAACAGTGGACCCAGAACCCAGCACTGTGGCACACCATGCTTGACAGGCGCTTTAGTTGAGCAAACCTTATTTACTGATACATAATGATATCTGTTGGACAACAACCAAATAAGTAGGTTTCTCCCAAAAAAAAAAATTATCATTTCCAGTTAATAGAAAACTTGGAAAGGTCTTTAGAAGGTATAACTCTGATATTTAGCATCGTTGCAGATTGTTAACTGAATATAGCACCAGTCCTTCATGAGGCAATACCACCAAAGAAGTTCAAAGCACATCTTCAACAATAATTCAAGTAAGAATCTTTCACTACACGGTCGCTTTCGTTTATTTTAGCAAACCTGAAACTTAAATACTCTCAAATTCTGAATGCTTTACACAACAAGAGGAAGAAATCGTAATTTCTCTCAAAACTGTCCTAATTCCATTATTCTAAATCCACATATTCTCTGTGACATATATATATATATATATATATATATATATATATATACAGTACTTACTTATGTCTGTTGATTTTTACCCATTCTTCAACAGAATGTACAAGCTGTTGCAAGCTAGAAGTCGGGGATACGGGGAAACTTTATTATTATTATTATTAGTAGTAGTAGTAGTAGTAGTAGTAGTAGTAGCAAGGGTAACAGTAGTTTAAAACTTATCCTCACTTCTTCACATCTCTCTTTCATTGCAATCCTAAAACACCTAAGCTATCCGCTGAAGCAGGAGTCACGCCAAACTATTTTACATCGAAAGCATTCTAACATCTACATAATAACAGAAATGAGCCCGCATATACAATATACGAGTTTAACCATTTGGTTAATACCACAATGCTTTTGTATCACTCATTACCTATCTGTATTACCTAAAAATTAGCTAGCTAATTGTCAACTAGCGATCAAAATAATGTAATGTGCAAATTTTTAGTTTGGAACCGAGCCTTAAGCACGGTCCCAAACGCACACGCACACGCACACACACACACACACACAGATTCTTTCAGAAAAGGGGATATATATATGTGTGTGTGTGTGTGTGTGCACACAAGCACCACACACACACACACACAGAATCTTTAAGAAAAGGGCATATATATATATATATATATACACCATCCCAATTTTTAGTGTTCCGTTCGATTCTCTCTCTCTCTCTCTCTCTCTCTCTCTCTCTATATATATATATATATAATATATATATATATATATATATATTAAGATGTATACTTCACTTAAATAATGATATGCATATTATATATAATCATGTAAATATAAAATATGCATAATATAAAGATTTTATACAGAGTAAATGACTAACAATAAATATCGTATTATGAAGCAAACTGTGGAATGACATCTCGATCTCAAACTGTGGTTAATAGAAAAACGTGTTTTCATTTTTGTTATTTGCTGAAATAAATTTATAATAATAAAATTTTTATAAGTTTATACATCTCAATTTTATGTTTATGTACAACACTTTTTGGGAACAGTTGGACGGAGAACGCCAATATATATATATATATATATATATATATAAAATGTTAAAATTTGAACACACACATGAGCGTGTAACAACATAGTATGAGCCTTATCAAGCAATTATACGACGCTGGAAAAAATAAATAATTAGATAAATATAAATGAAAAATGTAGACGGAAATGGAACGATTTGAGAATCTCCCCGTCAAGACCCACTTACGAATTTATGAGTTATACATCTACTAGAGTTTCTGGTAGGATGATGGCTTCATACTCTTTTACAATGTATATTTGAGAATAAAGGGGGATCATTCTAGCCTAAACTTCCAAAAACCGTACAGCAGAGATCACCCCTACAAACAGATGACATTTTGTAGACGCCTAAACTACATGAACAAGCAGGAGCCCCCAAATAAAAGTTCACATACTTCATGCTCGTAGAACCATGTAGTTTTTATAATGCTAATACATGAATGATAATTTAACAGACTGTTTTCGCGACTCTTTCTGTTTTACCCTAATTCCACGTGTATAACTATACTGTATGTTGTGATAAACATTCTTTGACAAACTTTTCAATGCATGCATCCTATCGCTGGATGCATGTAAAACTCAATTTCGCACGCTTTTCACACATCTCTGTTGCATTATCACCCGGCTGTAGCATTTAGGACAGCGTTTTTCATGGATTAATGCGAGAGACCAGTGCATCCTGAAAATCATATTGTCAGAATTTACGAGTATATATAAACATAAGAACAAATAAATTCCATATAGGCTACTGCTGATCAAAATAAAGCTAACTAAAGAAGGCTGGGGTCCCTATTCTTCAATAGCTCCCCTTCCTCTTCTCTTAACATCCTTGGCGTTTCCTTTTCTCGTGATCTTTCCTGGAAAGAATACATATACTCTCTTTCTTAAACACCTTCTAAGAGGTTAGTTGTACTGTACCGCCTCCGCAGTTTCTTCACCCCGACTCAGTTGCTGTCTCTGTACAGGGGTCATATTCGCCCCTGTATGGAGTATGTTTCTCATGTGTGGGGTGGTTCAACCACACAGCTGTGCTTGACATGATGGAATCAGAGACTTTTTGTCTCATCAGTTCCCCGCCTCTTACTGATTGTCTTCATTCTCTCTCTTTGCCGCAATGTTACCTCACTCTCTCTTCACTATCGCTGTCATAACGGACATTGCTCTTCTAAATTCTAAAACTTTATGCCTCCTCCTTTAAGGAGAGCGAGCAGTACCAGACTTTCTACACTTTCTCAATCCTTTTCTATTCAACTAGCTAATACAAGGGTTAATCGGCATTTTCAGTCTTTCATCTACTCAACCAGTGAACTCTGGAAAAATCTTCCTCAATCCGCCTTTCCTCCTGTCTATGACCCCCATCTTTCAAACGCCTCGTGCCTAGGCATCTCGAAAATCCCGGACGATGATTTTGGCTCTCTTCTATGGGAGGGGCGCTTTTGCGGACATTTGCCATTATCCAACTTTCAAATAACTTCAACATAAGCAAAGGTCTTTTTCAACTCGATCCTGTTATTTTGAATTCCTTTAAAACAGATTTAGATAAGAAGGGTAAAACATTAAATCTTTGGTAAACTTGTCTGCTACTTTATTATCTTTTAATTTGCATTTTATTTTTTTTATATATATCGAAACCTGACCATAGGCAGCAGTGTGTTAAAACCCGGGCAGAGTTCCAGTATAAATTTGTATTTTTATAATCCATTTGATCTTGTGCTAAAAATCGATATTTTTCCTTACAAATCTGTACGCCTCACTGGTAATCCTTTAAGGTTTTAATTTTTTATTTTTTATTTTTACTTCTCTGTTTATTGCATATATATATATGTATGTATGTATGTATGTATGTATTTGTATATATAGATATGTATATATATATATATATGTGTGTGTGTGTATGTATGTTATTTATTTTTCTTTTTTTCTTTCTGTAACCTATATATAGGCTGTAACCTTTTTATGTACTTCAGTGTTCCTGAGGATGTCATTAGACGAAAGCGCTTGAGCACCATTTTGTGTTTCCTTTCCTTCGTGGTTTTATTCATCATAAATATTTTTCACGTGTTACTTTCGTGAAATAATTTTCATATATATATATATATATATATATATATATATACTTTAATACTTTACAATATCGAAATTTCCTATGAACATTCCTTCACAAATATTTTCCAGATTTTTTACTTTTAGCTACGAGTATTTTAACGCCACTTTCTAACCATGAACAAAATCTGATATAAAGGTTTCATCAAACCCTATTATAAGCCAAGTTCAGATAGATGAGATAGGGAAAATATATTTTGGTACAAAATGTACAATGCAGAATATCTAATCGTCGGGAAGTTCATTAACATATAAATAACTTTACTAACACCTAGCTACTACTGAGAACATTTATCTAACTCCGAGACCGTAGTTAGGAATGAACTTCATTTCATAATGATAATATAAATCCTACACCAGGGTGTATTCAGTATGAATGTGACCTTCGTGCATTAAGAAAGGTGTACGTTTTTACAGACCTCGAACCAAACTCGGAAAGCTAATGTGTGTGTGTGTGTGTTGTAGAAGATGCATGATGCCATGAAACGCAATGTTTAAAAACTTAGAGTTTGAGAAGTAATTCGTACATGCTTAATTTTATTGAAATTTTGATGGCTTATAATTAGCAACTATTTGTAAACTTATTTTATTATAGGTTTCACAACATTATGTATTTGTAGTGTTTGATTATTATTTTGATCAGCAGTAGCCTATATGGAATTTATTTGTTCTTATGTTTATATATACTCGTAAATTCTGACAATATGATTTTCAGGATGCACTGGTCTCTCGCATTAATCCATGAAAAACGCTGTCCTAAATGCTACAGCCGGGTGATAATGCAACAGAGATGTGTGAAAAGCGTGCGAAATTGAGTTTTACATGCATCAGCGATAGGATGCATGCATTGAAAAGTTTGTCAAAGAATGTTTATCACAACATAGAGTATAGTTATACACGTGGAAGAATTAGGGTAAAACAGAAAGAGTCGCGAAAATAGTCTGTTAAATTATCATTCATGTATTAGCATTATAAAAACTACATGGTTCTACGAGCATGAAGTATGTGAACTTTTATTTGGGGGCTCCTGCTTGTTCATGTAGTTTAGGCATCTACAAAATGTCATCTGTTTGTAGGGGTGATCTCTGCTGTACGGTTTTTGGATGTTTAGGCTAGAATGATCCCCCTTTATTCTCAAATATACATTGTAAAAGAGTATGAAGCCATCATCCTACCAGAAACTCTAGTAGATGTATAACTCATAAATTCGTAAGTGGGTCTTGACGGGGAGATTCTCAAATCGTTCCATTTCCGTCTACATTTTTCATTTATATTTATCAATTATTTATTTTTTCCAGCGTCGTATAATTGATTTAGAACATGTTTGTAAATATATATATATATATATATATATATATATATTATATATATATGATATATATATATATTATATATTATTTATATATATATATATATATATATATATGATATATTATATATATATATATATATATATAATCTTCGTAAGCTATGGGATTCATGATAAAAAGACGTCTGACTGTGGCTCTACTTACATCCGACATTATTGTACTATTTCCTGTTAATTCCATTTCTATCCTTAGTATTTGAGCTGTCAAATGTAATCTAGCGTCTCTTCGTATTATTAATATTTGTCACATGAACTATGGTCTTGCCACAATGTACAAATGCACATATTCATCACATCATAACATTGATCAACAAAGTTTTTCTCCATTTGCTAAATATGGGTGATCCTTACGTTTTTTACCCTGATTACAAAAATGAAAACACGTTTTTCTATTAACCACAGTTTGAGATCAAGATGTCATTCCACAGTTTGCTTCATAATACGATATTTATTGTTAGTCATTTACTCTGTATAAAATCTTTATATTATGCATATTTTATATTTACATGATTATATATAATATGCATATCATTATTTAAGTGAAGTATACATCTTAATATATATATATATATATATATATTTTTTTTTTTTTAAGTTCGGGAAGAACTGATTCGCCTCTATTTAAAAGGGCATATCTCAGCGGAAAAACAAAGAAAAAGTGAGAGGAAAGACAGAGGAAAAAGAAAGGGTGGAGGGGACAGTCAAAGTGGAAAAAGACCAAGGATGACAAGGACTGCTGGGTCGAGCCCCATCATCCTTGGGTGCTAGGGCCGGGAGGGCGCACGTGAAACCTCCAGGAAACAAGCACGTACAAACGAGGACAAAGAGCACTCAAGAGCACGAGCTTAGAACCCCCTTGCGGGGATATATAATATATATTATATATATATATATATATATATAGAGAGAGAGAGAGAGAGAGAGAGAGGAACAAGCTTAACCTTCGTGAAATGATGAATCATCGAACGGAACACTAAAAATTTGGGATGGTATATATATATATATATATAATTAATATAATTATATATATATGCCCTTTTCTGAAAGATCCTGTGTGTGTGTGGTGTGTGGTGCTTGTGTGCACACACACACATATATATATCCCCTTTTCTGAAAGAATCTGTGTGTGTGTGTGCGTGTGCGTGTGCGTTTGGGACCGTGCTTGAGGCTCGGTTCCAAACTAAAAATTTGCACATTACATTATTTTGATCGCTAGTTGACAACTAGCTAGCTAATTTTTAGGTAATGCAGGTAGGTAATGAGTGATACAAAAGCATTGTGGTATTAACCAAATGGGTAAACTCGTATATTGTATATGCGGGCTCATTTCTGTTATTATGTAGATGTTAGAATGCTTTCGATGTAAAATAGTTTGGCGTGACTCCTGCTTCAGCGGATAGCTTAGGTGTTTTAGGATTGCAATGAAAGAGAGATGTGAAGAAGTGAGGATAAGTTTTAAACTACTGTTACCCTTGCTACTACTACTACTATTAATAATAATAATAATAATAATAAAGTTTCCCCGTATCCCCGACTTCTAGCTTGCAACAGCTTGTACATTCTGTTGAAGAATGGGTAAAAATCAACAGACATAAGTAAGTACTGTATATATATATATATATATATATTATATATATATATATATAATATATGTCACAGAGAATATGTGGATTTAGAATAATGGAATTAGGACAGTTTTGAGAGAAATTACGATTTCTTCCTCTTGTTGTATAAAGCATTCAGAATTTGAGAGTATTTAAGTTTCAGGTTTGCTAAAATAAACGAAAGCGACCGTGTAGTGAAAGATCCTTACTTGAATTATTGTTGAAGATGTGCTTTGAACTTCTTTGGTGGTATTGCCTCATGAAGGACTGGTGCTATATTCAGTTAACAATCTGCAACGATGCGAAATATCAGAGTTATACCTTCTAAAGACCTTTCCAAGTTTTCTATTAACTGGAAATGAGAATTTTTTTTTTGGAGAAACCTACTTATTTGGTTGTTGTCCAACAGATATCATTATGTATCAGTAAATAAGGTTTGCTCAACTAAAGCGCCTGTCAAGCATGGTGTGCCACAGTGCTGGGTTCTGGGTCCACTGTTATTTTTATTATATATAAATGACCTTCCACGTTCATCAAATATACTGAACTTCATAATGTTTGTAGATGATACAACTGTCTCTTTTTCTTGCAAAAATGTTAATACAGCTAAGAATATATCTCATTCAGAATTCATTATTGTAACGAAGTGGTTGGCTACCAATAAAACTCTTCCTAAATACCAGTAAAACAAATTTCATAATTTTTACTAATAAAAGAAATGTATACCTTGATGAACTTAATGTTAATGAAATCGCCAAAAAGGCGTGTGCTGTAACAGAATTTCTTGGTGTAATGCTAGATAAGAATTTGCAATGGATGATCATGTAAATTATATCACGAAAAAATTTCAAGGAGCGTTTCTATAATGTTGAATTTCACAAAATGTCATATTTCATATTACACATGTAATTAGTTTTAATTAAAACTGAGTCAAATTAATTTTTATTAAAAACTAATAAGATGTCATTGAATGTGTGCCGTCAGCACGACGTCTGCCTACTGTTGGATGTTGAAATGGGCGCAACAGAATTACTATATAAAAGTACCATAGCATAGGCCGCAAGAAAACTAGCTGGCTTAAATAACAATCTCTCTTTTTAAAGTTGTTTGCATTTGTAATTAACATAGCAAAACGAAATAGATACCTAATGTAAATTGAAATAAATAATATTTATTTATGTAGCTGCGTTTCCCTTCCAGTTTGCAGAAAATCCTTACGTGATAGTAAAATGTACGCCTTATTCGAAATCAGAGTATTTGATTTATATAAAATCAACTGTTAGTAAGAAAACTGCTCTTACAAATTTCTCATTCGTAGACCTGTGTAGTTTATAACCAAAAGTTGTTAGCAGTAATGATTAACTACTACTCGTTACAGTTAAATTATTAGAAAAATTACATACGTTTTAAAATTATTTATTAACTAGCCTGGAAAATCTGGTAAGAATGTGAACTGAGATGCTGAATATAATCAACGTACAAAGAATTATGCAAATACTGTAGATTGAATCAGTGAACCTATCAAATATATATATATATATATATATATATATATATATATATATATATATATATATATATATATATATATACAGCTGTACCCTTCATTCATTTCACGTGTTTAATTGTGAAATTCCCCCAATTTCCCCATAAGAGTTCCTTGCTCCATGCACGGTCTGTGATTAACATATATATATATATATGTGTGTGTGTGTGTGTGTGTGTGTTATATAATGTTGGTAAACTTATTCGATTCGAAATAAACCAAGAAGCTAACATTATTCTTTAAGATCATAGGTGTTGATTCTCTTATGAAATGGATACTGCGTAAATTTTATTTATAGACATAATAGGAATAAGATAAAAAGACAATTGCAATTACTGGTTTACAGAAACTTAAGAATAATAATTTGATGTTTACTACCGTGGGAAGAAGTCATGGCTAAGATGGAAATAAAATTTGATGATTTGTACTTCTAAAATATAAAATTACGTAATGTGTTTTCTTTTAAAATATATATATATATATATATATATGTTAGTTCACTAGTTGATTCTATTCGATGACTATGATGAGTTGCCTGATAGCAACATCTGTTTAAATAAAGCATATACTATTCCGTCAGTTGGTTTAGAAGGCTGAATTTTGTCAGTTTGCTTGTATTACGAAGGGATTTGAAATCAATATATTTAATTTAAATACTCTTAATACGTGTACATATATATGTAATAATAACAATAAATCAATATTAGTAATAATATTTAAGTGGATGTTTAGAGGAGGATAACAGAATTGCTGCTTCAGTTTCAAAGTCGCGTTAGGCAAGGTTCTTTTTAATACATGCAATTTTATAACGAAATTTCATGAACGGTAAAATTATTAATTCATATACCAGAAGATGACATGTGAAAGTGAATGTGATGGAATATATCGATGTAAATAACAGAAAACTACGTACTTAAAAGTAAATAAACATATATGCGTGTGCTATGAATATATATTGTATTTGAAGGTCATCTCGTCTGAAAATAAGCCAGTTTCCCTTAAAAAAGAGAGAAATTAATTTATTTAAATTAAAATAATAAATATTCATTTTATTTTTCATAATACAGATATTAAACAAAGATCGTGTTTTCGATTTAAAATATTTTCAGTCTGATTTTGATTTATGTATTGTTCGCAATTTGTTAACAGACGAAAATTGGATGTGTCGATGCATACTGCCGTTAGGCCTATTAAAACCTTTCAGATATTCATTTTAAGTTTTCATTTCTACTGTCTGGCGGAACTTGTCTGAACAGAAACTACTCGAGTGTATGTATGTTTTTGCATGTTTGTTCTTGTTTGCCTCAAGAAAGAACTTTTTTGAAGGAGGAAGGCGAGGCTCAATCCTTTCTTAATTTTTTTTTTCTCCCCTTTTTTTTCCCCTTTTTTTTCCTTTTTTTTTTTTTTTGAAGGACCATGAAGGACACCTCATAAAGGAGGGACCGCCATGAAGGACGGTGGAGGACCGCCATGAAGGACGGTGAGGGGGGGAAATTTTCAAATTGATCCATTGCTGTCTCACATTTTGCCACTATACTACTATGAAGATCGTTTCTGTAAATTTTTTTGAAATTCTCAGCGTCCAATTTTTTTTCTATGATTGTTTTTCTGAAAAAAAAATTAGTTTTGAGAAAAATGCAAATGAAAAACTATATGGATTTAACAAACTGAAATTGTCTGTAGGTTTCCCAGATTAGGAAATAGGAATAAAAAACATATTCCATATTCTCTACTATTATTTTAGTAACAAAAAACATTATAATTACTAAAATGAGGGTATCACTTCTGCCAAGAAGCTCATTGTGGCCTACTTTTGGAGTGGTCTGGTTAACAGGTTCGGAAGAAAATAGTTTAAATACTCTTATATAAATTCAATTTTCTATTATTTAGAACAGTGGTTTCCACCGTGGAGGCCACCGCCCCCAAGTGGGCGTTTGAGATTCTTAGCGAGGTGCTAGGAAACTGGAAAATTGTTATCTTCTATTAATAAATCACTTATCACTTATCCTGTTATATTATTATCTTTATGAGGGGGCACCAGGAAGTATTGATGGACATAATGGGGCGTTGGCTAAAAAAGGTTGAAAACCACTGATTTAGAGCACTTAACCCTGAAAAAACACACATTTTTGAACTATCTGAAAATTTTGCTATCCAATGATGAAAAAATAAAAAATCGAAAATTTAATGACTTTCGAATTTCTCGCGGACCTTCCTAAGGGTGACTGAATTTTGCTGATTAAGATATAAAGTTACTCAAGAATTTTATTCTGTAAAACGAGCATTTTGCTTCTTTATACCATTGAGTAAAAACTCAAAACTTTTACGTTAAAATATTAACTAACTTTGTGACAACATTTGTCTTATTAAAAAATACAAAAATTATTGAAATTTTGTTGTTTTTGACACAATTCAAATATACCTGATGCTCCATCCTCGGAAATCGTAGTGTTTTGAATTCAAAAGAATTCTTTTCCGTTAATTACAGATCAACCTGTAGGCCCCTATTAATTAATCATATATACATATTAATCTAAACAAAGTGGTCATAAATTTAATAAATATAAAAAGAGTTACTAAAAAATAGTAATATCGATTTTATTTTTAATTAACCCAACGAAAATGGTAATATATTAGTAAATACTGCCCCGAGAAGCGTATCTGGGAATTTGGCAGGTGTTTATTAGATCCGTGTAAAGGCCGTAATCTTCCTTATTATGGTGAGACAAGTTGGAATTTAGATACCGGAATCCGAGAACGCATATTATCGATGTATTATATACAGTTTACGTGGTGATGATTTCATTCCTATGATTAAATGATAGGAAGAAAAATACATCTTATAAATTCATTTGTAATTTTAAAGAGAGAGCCCAAACCACAATCTAATTTTATAGATAATCAACCACTCAACCAAATTTTAGGGTTTCTCTAGGCTATGGTTCCCATCCTTTATTGGCTTAAGGCACCCGAATTTCATCTAATCTTCTTTCGCGGTACCTCGGACAAATTTCGTCTCCCACCGTTCAACGAGTCATCACCCCCATCTCTTCCCCGACTCGACCCAACACACGTAACTTCAAACTGAGTATATTCATTTTCCGTTCGGAGATAACTTTCATATGTTTAGTAACTTTTAAATTTTCAATTACTAACTTTTGTCATTTTTGTGAAAATTCGCGGCACTCCTGATTCGGAAACCGAGGTCTATAGGCTAAAGAAAACGTTGTTTTCACCAAATCAACTATCAGTAACCCCTTCTATAAAGTTATTGCTTTGATCTTGATCTGATTTCACCGTGGCCATCTTTTTACACTTCATTTTTGTTAATTTTATGCTCGTTTTCTTCATTCATCTTCCAGCTTTCAACTGATGAGGATTCTAATCCGGCAACCAGAACGTTTAGTTTTTCACTAACCATAACCATAACCATAACCATTTACACAGGCGAAAGGCACATAGCAGAAATGGCTATAAGTACCTCAAACAACTACGTAGAATGTGTAGCAGCAAAAATTGAAAAATTAAATATGGTACTAATTGTAATGTACAGACCCCCAAACACGCCAACCTCAAAATTTTCAGATTCCATTACAGAGGTAAGAAACTTAATAAAAGATCTACACTCTCCAACCCCAAATATTTTTCTCTGTGGTCATTTTAATTTCCTATTCATTAAATATAAAAGGATAAGAAAAAATATATGTATACACCAGGACGAGGGGGGCACACGAGAAGACCAGGAGCAGGTAAAAATGCTACTAGCTTTAGCTGATGAATTTATGTTGACGCAAGAAATAACAGAAAACACAAGAAAACACAACTGCCTAGATTTGGTATTCACAAACAACAGTAATCTAATTGATAATGTAGAAATATCCCCAACTATGATATCAGACCACAACATCATTGAAATAACAATTAATATAAAGGTAACAGGAAAGGAAAGAACACGCACAGCAGAAAGAAGCAAATTCGAAATTTTTAATTTTCACTCCAAAGCTATAAACTGGGAAGATGTGACATCCAGCATGGAAGTAATAGATTGGAAAACCATTTTCGAGGCCAAGACAACGGAAGAGATGCTAATGACGTTAGAGGAGAAGACGTTAGAAATTGTGGAAAAACATGTCCCAAAGATACAACAAAGAGGAAACAGAAGCAGGTTCGAAAGACAAAAGAGGGCATTGTTCCGAAAGAGAAAAAGAGTGACTGCAAAATTAAGTAATTGTAAAGATAACAACATCAGAAAAATATTAAATGATAAACTACAAAGTATCGATGTCGTCATACAGGAACTAATCGAGAAGCATACAGAAAAAGAAGAAGATGACGCTATAGAAGCGATAAAGGTTAACTCAAAGTACTTCTATAATTTCGCAAAAAGAAAGTCGAAAAACCATGCGACTATCGGACCTTTAAAAAATGAGAACAGTGATTTATCTGATGATCTAACAGAAGTATCTTAAATATTAAGAGCTCAGTATGAATCATCTGTCAGTATCCCAAAAACTGACAAATTAATATGCGATAGAAACGCGTTCTTTGAAGAAGAACCACAAGGGGAAAGTATAACGGATTTCGACTTTACGACGGAGGATATTACACAAGCCATAGGGAAACTAAAAACACACTCAGCGGCAGGACCGGATAAATGGAATGCCACACTGATCAAAAACTGCAAGAATGCAATCGCTGAGCCCCTATACTGGATATGGAGACGATCATTAGACACGGGAGAAATACCGGGCATCCTGAAGAGCGCGAAGGTAGTCCCAATATATAAAGGAGGAGATCGATCCGAGGCCAAAAACTATAGGCCAGTATCGCTTACATCTCATCT
Organism: Bathynomus jamesi; assembly: GCA_023014485.1. Taxonomy (NCBI): domain Eukaryota; kingdom Metazoa; phylum Arthropoda; class Malacostraca; order Isopoda; family Cirolanidae; genus Bathynomus; species Bathynomus jamesi. The sequence goes on along the minus strand of JAJOZX010001543.1, from coordinate 343,542 downwards.
CACTAAAATATTTGAAAGAATAGTTAGACAGAAAATCTATGACTTTTTGGAAACTCAGAAAAAATTCAATGATAACCAACACGGGTTTCAGGCAGGCAGATGCCTATCACAATTAATGGAACACTACAACAACATTATTGATTCACTTGAAAGTGACTATACACAGACTTTGCTAAAGCGTTCGACAAGTGTGACCACGGAATCATAATACATAAACTGAAATATATGGGAATAACAGGAAAAGTAGGGAAATGGATATATAATTTCCTTAGTGAGCGGAGACAAGTCGTTACAATACAAGGAGTATCTTCATCAAAATCAGAGGTCCTCAGCTCGGTACCACAAGGAACAGTATTAGCTCCACTACTCTTCATAATCATGCTAACTGACATAGATGAGGACGTTACCAGAGACCACATTAACATCCTTTGCGGATGACACAAAGATCAGTAGAAAAATAAGAAACCCAGAAGACATAGGATCTCTACAAACCGACATAAACAAAATCTACAAGTGGACGGAAGACAACAATATGAAGTTTAACACCGAGAAATTTCAGCTATTACGGTACGGAAAAAAAGAAGACCTAAAATTCATGGAATATTATACCCCAAATGGACAGGAAATTCAGAGAAATTCCAGAGCAAAAGATGTAGGGGTTGTAATGACAGATGATGCGAAATTTGAAACACAAAATAAGATAGCAGTAAACAGAGCAAAGAGAATAACGGGTCAGATATTGAGAACCTTTAAACGAAGGGATATGAATGTAATGATTCCTCTACTGAAAACCCTGATAATACCCAAATTGGAATACTGCTCGGTCCTAACATCCCCATATAAAAAAGAAGACATTAGACAGCTGGAGGGGATCCAAAGAAGCTTCACAGCCAAGATCAATGGGTGCAAAGAACTAAATTACTGGGAAAGGTTACGAGAACTAGACCTACTGTATATTCACTGGAAAGGAGAAGAGAGAGATATACCATTATTTATACTTGGAAAATAATGGATAAACTAGTCCCTAATCTTACTCTGAATCCCATAACTCCCCAAACAACGGTGGAAAGTAGAAGCGGCAGACTGTGTCGCATTCCCAAATTGAAGGCGAGACAAGGAACATCCTTAACCCTGAAAGAAAATAGTTTTGTAGTGAGAGGACCAAAACTGTTTAATCAGTTGCCCAAAGACCTAAGAAACACGAAGGGAGTTGCAGTGGAAATCTTCAAAAGAAGACTAGACGCCTGGCTCAGAACAATCCCCGATGAGCCGGGCGTACCTGGCTATGTGAGGTGGAGAGCGCAAGAATCCAACTCACTACTTCACCAGGCCAACTCGAGAGGAGGGGCGACAAGCTTGACCTTCGCGAAATGAGAAATTATCGCGCGGAACCTTTGTAAGGTTGTAAGGTTTTTTATATATATATATATATATATATATATATATATATATATATATACGTAAAGAACGACGCTTTGTATAGGAGAATTATCCGCGCAAGATGAGAGCGAAAGAACGAAACAAATGAAAAAATGAGGTACCCACCCGGGAATCGAACCCGGGATCTTCCGATTGCCGGTCAGATATGATAACCACTACACCACAGGCCTCACCCAAACAAATGTCGTAATCCCTCTACATACGCGCAGAAACCAATGCCCCAAAGGGGCACCTCTCGCATGCCGTAACATTATATACATTATAACTGCAAACACGCAGTATAATTAACGTAAAGAACGACGCTTTGTATAGGAGAATTATCCGCGCAAGATGAGAGCCCCTTTGGGGCATTGGTTTCTGCGCGTATGTAAAGGGATTACGACATTTGTTTGGGTGAGGCCTGTGGTGTAGTGGTTATCATATCTGACCGGCAATCGGAAGATCCCGGGTTCGATTCCCGGGTGGGTACCTCATTTTTTTCATTTGTTTCGTTCTTTCGCTCTCATCTTGCGCGGATAATTCTCCTATACAAAGCGTCGTTCTTTATGTTAATTATACTGCGTGTTTGCAGTTATAATGTATATATATATATATATATATATATATAATGAAAGAAGCAGTTTTATGAGTTTTTATACTGGTACTTGGTGTTGATATGTGTGCAATATAGACAAACAGGTTATCTTTAATGTCCGGATGCATTGATTGACGATACAAATACACAGAGAAGGTTTACGCCTTCGTTACCTCGTAACATTGTTCCCAGTTCGATCAGCGAAATTAAACGACGCTGGGTCTGGGTAGTAGTTGGATGGGATATTTTACTCATTATGGTGACATAACATTACATCCATTAATTTTGTGATGACACGCCTAAGCTTTGTTTCCATTTCTGAGCTCTCGCATACGCGTTCATGAGAAAAAAACCCTTTTACTTATTTTGAATTTTCAAGCCTGAATGTGTTCCTGTATCCTAAAAATTGTTCTATACCGGCTGAGCCGTAAACCCAAAATATCTATAATCTTGCGTATAGAACGCTTATGAAAAGCTGTACTAGATTTTATTTCTTCATATACTAATATTCTCGGATAAGTATTTGTAAAAAGTTTTAATATGCAAAGAAAAACTCTTTCTGGGTAATAACTCTTCTGTAGTTGCGGTTATTTAGTGTATGGGAGATGGTATTACTGTAGCTGTTGTAGTGTAATATTTTTATTATATACATTACTGGTACAAACGGTTTTAAATATACAGGGTGATCCAAAATTGTGCTTAAACTAACTCTTATTTTTTCATTTTCAGGATCATCCTGTAATTTCTTTCGTATTGATCTAATGTTCAGTCTGAAAAATCATTACACCGACATAAAACTGAATAAATAATTTCAAATATGAATGAAAACACTTTTGTGATATTGTAATATTTTTAGCACTAATTTTTTACAATACAGAGGACGACGGATATAAGAGCACGACGGATATAAGAGCGGAGATCAAGGGCACCGGATTTTTTTACATAATAAAACCCTACGGATATAAGAGCGTTTCTCCCGGCGCTAGGCCAGGCGATTTTCTGTCGCCAAGGGAATGAACTGGAAAACCGCCGGATTCAGGATGTGAAAGCATCGATTGCCCAGCGCTTGGTCGCCAACAAGAAACACTCCCGAATTCCAGACTTTTTCAAGAACATGTGATAATTTGACAGTGGGCTGATGACAATATTTTTACTGGGTTGATGACGTACACTGACTGATGCGTGATTGTTGATCTATTATTGACTTGAACATGTTTTTCCTCTAACTTGACCATGTGTAATGTAATGGCTGTTAATGACCAGTGTACTTTTGATAATGATTCTACACCCAATAAACATGATCATTAGCACTTTACAATCGTTTCTGAGGTCACCACAGCCACCGATGGCGTTTGGCCTGGGAACCGACGGTGCTCTTATATCCGTCGTCCTCTGTATTACAAAAGTTTTAACAATAAACATACAGTCGTTAATTAGACTAGTGGTTTTTATTTATTTTTTAATCTGGCCCTTAAGCTTCAGGCTTTACTGTGTTACCAAAGCGGATACTACTTCAATAACCATCTTTATAATTAATTGTGTATATATATATTCGCCCCTCGCCGTTCGCGGATATTTCGTTTCGCAGAGATCCCGCGAAGCGCGAAATCTGCGAACCGCGATACGAAGGTTCAATGGAAAAAGGGGGATTATGTGCCTGGGGACTCCCAGACATGGGAGTAAATAGCGTTAGAAAATGGTTTTCTACCGATACTATATTAGAGAAAATGTACCACCAGAGGGATTGCGAGGGGTCAAGTACTGAAGTAAGAGCACCCTCAAATTGGAAACAGATGCTAAGTGATCAGGGACAGAACAGGATTGCTCCCAGTTGTAGCTGTAAAGTTTTGGCGTTGCTCTGATATATTAATCTTGTATATAAATGTATATAAATAATAATGCATGTAAAATAATATTTAAGAACACGTATAAATAGTAAAAACTTGTAAAAAAAAAAAAAATTTCAAAAACATCACTATAAAAATAATGTAATGATCCAGAGGAGCGCGAGAAAGACGACTCAATATAAACTAGCTAGTCATACAAGGGACATGCTACCGGGCCTGTTGCTGCCAGCTGCAAGTGCTAAAGTACCATACGTACGTACTGCGTACACAAAAAAGGGTTCATAAGTAATTTTTTTTTAGTATTTACCACAATTTTTTAAAATTTGTGCTGCTTTATCTTTGAATCTTAGCTCGTGTAGACCTAAAAAAGGGTAGTGAAATGTCGTCGTCCTATCTCTGAATTCTTGCACGTCGGAGGATCACTGTATAGTGTTTAACTAGTGAAGAGTACTGGGAAAGAAATAATAAAAATATATTTTAGACCCAGACATTGTACATAATTTCACCGATGACAGAAGGTGGTGTGTGTGTGTGGGGGGGGGGCCATAAGGTGCCTAGAAGTCAATAAATAGTCAGCTGAGTGAGGTTAGTTGCCATTTCACACCTCTCTCGTTGTCACGCTAATCCGCGGATACGCGAAATTTGCACCCGCGAACCATGGAAAGGGTCACAAATGGTCAACCAGTGATATATATATATATTATATATATATATATATATATATATATATATATATATATATATACAGTACTATACATTCTGCAACTAGAGGATCAAATTCTCGATCTGAAAAAATGAACCGAATGGTTTTACTATATACTCTTATATTATACTGTCTATACAATATTTATGTATTTATTTCGAATTCAACATGTAAATATTATTTGTATTCGATGAAGAAGTTCGTTTTAATCTAGCATAGTACATTTCCGGTGGAACATTACTGTCACACTGGTATTGAAGGGTCCACTGTAAAAATGGAAGTAGAAAAGAAAAGCCAAATAAAGACAAAGGATGGGAAACAAAGCCTAAAAAGAAAAGGAAATAAAGCGCTCCATGCGTAATAAATTAAACTAAACAGAAATTAGCAACGAAAGCGAAGAAACAATTCAAAGGACGGGTACGCGATTTGCGAGACAAAAATGGTGAACGTCAACAAAGCCTTCGGGAATGACGTTGTCTTCCTCATTAAAATCGAAGAAAGAAGTAAGAGTTCTAGAAAGATTTCAAAGCAACGACATAAAAGTCTCTAGAGCAGGATTTCTAGAAGCAGCTTTTCGTATACCTCTCTAGAAATAGGAGCTCAGATCAATAAAGATTAATTAGTGTCTGCGTCGTCAAAGCCCGTAACGTATTACTGCGTAAACAGATTCCTATTACGAGTAATTGAGAAAAAATCTCTATCTCTATCTACATAGGTGAATAGAAAAATAGACAGATAGATAGATATAAGTAATACGTTCAATATAAAAATAACAAAACATTATCACAATATTAAAAAATGTAATAAACATCAAAATAAAAAGAAAAATCCTTACCCGGCATACTCCGCATGTGGCGGGGTACCATAAATTATTAGCCTCACATTATGAATGAAAACAGGAAATACAATTATCTTGGTCATGATTGGCGACTTGGTAAATATTCCAATCTGGGATCGAGGGATCGAGAGAGAGAGAGAGACTTCATCTGGACAAAATTTGGTTATTTTGGCTGCATGCGCCAAATTCTGGGAGAAATATTTAATTTGATGTTATTCGAGGAGAAGAGAGCTTTATTTATTGAGAGAGAGAGAGAGAGTATGAAACATACATTTCTTTACCGCGGTATTTTTTGTCATCTATATTCGAATACGTTGAAGCCACGTCGTAATACCGCTTCCCGTTTGATCATCAGTGGGTTGAGCGACGTCGGGTCTGTTCATTTGTTGGTTGAATGTCCCTCCCTTTGCGTTCGGATGATGTAACGACCCGTAGACGGCTCGGATACCGCGTAAAGTTGTAGGTCCCCTTGTCCCATAACCTTTGCCGTTACGAGGGAGGTTAAACAACTCCAAATATTATTACTCTATTATTATTCATCTATATTCGGTTCTGATGTTTTATTATATATATATATATATAAAGTGTTCATAACTGCTTTTTCTTCTGAAGTATAATTATTCAAAACAAAAGAAAATCTACGGCGAGAACACTCCTCACAACTTTAACATCAACTTGTTACATCTAAATCTACATTTTCGAAAGTACTTGAAGAAATCGCCTCAATCCTTCTTTGATGACTTTCATTCGAGAGTTACTTCCTCTACAGACGAGAAAAGGAAAGTTTTGAGTTGGGGTAAAAGTGAAGTAGGGAGGGGGGGGGGGTTAGAGTTTTAGTAGGATGAAATGAGGATGCAATTGAGATAAGTGGAGAATCGGGAAAATAAGAAAATAGCGACGGAAATACTTTGAACACCATTGAGGAGCTGAATTTATTCCCGCGAGTTTCGTGTTCTGAAGGAGGAAGTATCGCGGAAGAAGACGGCGGAACCTTTTGTTGAAGGAAGTTAAAACTCGTGTATCGCGGTAATTAACGTTCGATTCGTTTAAATTTGAAGAAACGAGGAAAAAATTAATGGAATCGCTTTCGTTTGTTGGAACGTTTAATCACATTTATTGGTTAGACTTACTTTATATTCAATGAATATTCGTCTTACTATCATACAACATTTTTCAGGGGGAAAGGGGGGAATAATAATGTTTGGGGGTTGTTCATCGTAAGTTACGGAAGAGACTCGCTGCTTTATGCATTTTACGTAGGACCGCAATCACCTCAGGGCCACTACATCATCCGAACTCGGAGGACGGTCACCCATCCAGCTACAGAACCAACCCAACGTCCCTTAATTTCGCTGATCCAACGGGAAGCGGTGTTGTAACTTGGCCACGACGTACCCCTTTAAAGGGGGAAGTTTGTACCAAACCTTAAACATCCACAACTAAAAATCTGCCACAACCCTGCATGAATTAACTTCAAAACCCACTTTCAATATAAAAATAACCCTAAATTTTTAACTGCAAAAACCTCGTAATTTCCAAACTGTATTAAAGCCACAAATTTTTTACCTTTAATAAAAGTAAAGTAAAAAAATAAATTAATATTTTATACGCAAAGAATATTTGATTAATAAAAATAAAGAAACCACGGAAGGAAGAAAATCTCTCACGTGTATATATATTTTACAAGTTTCAAATGCGATTATAGCTGTATTAAAAAAACAGGAGATAAAGATTATTTTATATATATTATATATATATATATGAATAGAAACGACATAAGTATTAAGGAACGTTTCCGCACACGAGGAGGAGAGATAACGAAATAATGAAAAATGAGGCGAACCGCCTGGGAATCCAATTGCCGGTCGGACGCTCTACCATTATGCTACGGACCTCACTCAATCACAAATCGAAATTCTCCCAAATAGGGCAGAAACCAATGCCCTCAGAGAGCACCCTCGCAAATCGTGAATATGCGCAAATAACTGCAATGACCACGCAGTATATAAATGAATAGAAACGACATAAGTATTAAGGAACGTTTCCGCACACGAGGAGGAGAGATAACGAAATAATGAAAAATGAGGCGAACCGCCTGGGAATCGAACCCAGGGCCTTCCAATTGCCGGTCGGACGCTCTACCATTATGCTACGGACCTCACTCAATCACAAATCGAAATTCTCCCAAATAGGGCAGAAACCAATGCCCTCAGAGAGCACCCTCGCAAATCGTGAATATGCGCAAATAACTGCAATGACCACGCAGTATATAAATGAATAGAAACGACATAAGTATTAAGGAACGTTTCCGCACACGAGGAGGAGAGATAACGAAATAATGAAAAATGAGGCGAGGGTGCTCTCTGAGGGCATTGGTTTCTGCCCTATTTGGGAGAATTTCGATTTGTGATTGAGTGAGGTCCGTAGCATAATGGTAGAGCGTCCGACCGGCAATTGGAAGGCCCTGGGTTCGATTCCCAGGCGGTTCGCCTCATTTTTCATTATTTCGTTATCTCTCCTCCTCGTGTGCGGAAACGTTCCTTAATACTTATGTCGTTTCTATTCATTATATACTGCGTGGTCATTGCAGTTATTTGCGCATATTCACGATTTGCGAGGGTGCTCTCTGAGGGCATTGGTTTCTGCCCTATTTGGGAGAATTTCGATTTGTGATTGAGTGAGGTCCGTAGCATAATGGTAGAGCGTCCGACCGGCAATTGGAAGGCCCTGGGTTCGATTCCCAGGCGGTTCGCCTCATTTTTCATTATTTCGTTATCTCTCCTCCTCGTGTGCGGAAACGTTCCTTAATACTTATGTCGTTTCTATTCATTTATACTGCGTGGTCATTGCAGTTATTTGCGCATATTCACGATTTGCGAGGGTGCTCTCTGAGGGCATTGGTTTCTGCCCTATTTGGGAGAATTTCGATTTGTGATTGAGTGAGGTCCGTAGCATAATGGTAGAGCGTCCGACCGGCAATTGGAAGGCCCTGGGTTCGATTCCCAGGCGGTTCGCCTCATTTTTCATTATTTCGTTATCTCTCCTCCTCGTGTGCGGAAACGTTCCTTAATACTTATGTCGTTTCTATTCATTTATATACTGCGTGGTCATTGCAGTTATTTGCATATATATATATATATATATATATCTGGTAACTTCTTAAACATGACACTTTTAAAGGTTTGTATTTTATAAAATTTATTTTATAAAATTTCTATTGCATCTTCTCTATACATGTGGAACTAGTTCCCGAGTGCAAAACATGATCTGTGTGATTGTCCCCTCAGCTCATTAACTCTCTGCATACGAACAATAAAATTTTACAGTTCTCTAAACAGAGTATCTGTTGAAATCTGAGAAATTTCTTGTTCAATTGATGCTTTTAATTCTTCTATTGTGTGTGGATTCTGTTTGGACACTATCTTTTAAATAACTGTACAGACAAAAGTCACAGGGGTTTAGATATGTTTTTGTTTATACAGGAAGGAAGTGTGTTTGAGAGCATGCTGGACTGCGCACAGCGTAGATGAGACACAGAAAAAAAATCAGTTAAGGAGGACAGTAACAGGAGAAATAAAAGTTCCAGCACTCCTTGTCTCCTGCCTAACGTTCCATACTCCTGAAGTACTTCCCTGGTCAATTGTTGTCAACAATCTTTTCTTCCAGATGTTAGTGGATATGATATTCCTTTATTATAAACTGCAAGAAATCTGTTGGACAGGACACTTCCGTTGAAAGTGGTGTAAGTATCATGAGCTGAGAGGCCATCACATCGGGCATGTTTTGCACTAAGGGACTAATTCCTCATGTTTAGAGAAGGTACAGTAATGATTTCATGCTTTTATTTCAGTTAATAAAAAAAAACTGGAAACCTTTTAAAGTGACAAGTATTTAAAAAAAATCAACCGATAAATAAGTAAATATATACATAACCTATGGTTAGCTTCCGCCCGAATTGTTCATTCTGACAAAGGTCAAGCATTTCACTCCACCTTAGACCTACAGTTTAACGTGGAATCCGAACCACGCCCCACCAGCAGCCCAGCGTCTTAACCACTAGGCCACCCAGGGTACCCATTTACTGTATCTACCAACCACTTTCTTTATTGTGTGGAAGGATGAACAGCTGGGTTTTGCTGCGCGCCGGCTGCCGTCACCACGTCTCGAACACGGGGCCGATGGATTCGTAGTCAGCGACGCTAACCACTACACCACCGAAGCGCTTCTATATATATATATGTTAAACACAGACCGTGCATGGAACAAGGAACTCTTCTGGGAAAATTAAATCCACTATAGTCCGAATAAGTAATGGTAAATGACAAATACCATAGTTTTTCTTTTTCATGATGCTAGCCCGACGTGGGCTAGCATCATGAAAAAGAAAAACTATGGTATTTGTCATTTACCATTACTTATTCGGACTATAGTGGATTTAATTTCCCAGAAGAGTTCCTTGTTCCATGCACGGTCTGTGTTTAAATATAAATTTCTCAGGGGACCATTCTGAGTTTGTATATATATATATATATATATATGAAAATTATTTCACGAAAGTGACACGTGAAAAATATTTATGATGAATAAAACCACGAAGGGAAAAGAAACACAAAGTGATGCTCAAGCGCTTTCGTCTAATGACATTCTCAGGAACACTGAAGTAAAAAGAGAGTTCAAGACAATATATAGGTTACAAAAAAAAATATATATATATATATATATATTTAGGAGAAATCCAATGACAAGAAGGAGAGTAAATGCCATGAAAAGTGTCTTCTTTAATGCGCAACGTTTCGAGCAATACGCTCATCTTCAGGCTAAACAGTGACAAAAAATGACAATATGAAGTTAAAATCAATAATTAAATGAATGAAACACATAAGACAAAATAATTACTAAAGAACCTATTCTTAGAAACAAAATTTAAAAAGACTAAAAGAAGAGGGTTAAGTTCAAAGTTATAAAAAAAGTTTACATATAAAAATACAAAACATTTAAAAAGCTATTTTTAAAATTATATATAGTAAATTTGAAATTAATACAATAGGATAATTAACACTACTAACCCTTCATTGCTGGTTCCGAGGCACAAGTAATTTAAAACAAAGCAAAGGGAAAATACTCGATAGCCGTTTTTGATAATGCTGTACAAGCGCAACAATTTTTTAACTTTTTAAATTCTCTGCACCCCATTATAACTTATACAATGGAAACTGAGGAAGATGGCTCCCTTCCCTTTTTGGATCTTTTAATTTCGAAAAAAGGTGATTCTATTACTACATCAGTTTACAGGAAACCCACTTTTACCGGTTTGGGCATGAATTTTTTTAGTTTTACTGATTTTAACTATAAGATGTCGTGTATTAAAACTCTCTTGTTCAGAGGATATAATTTGACTTCTAGTTTTACCTTACTTAACGATGAATTTAATAATTTAAGATCATATTTTACCAATAATAGTTTTCCTGTTCAATATGTAGATAAATTAATAAGATCTTTCTTAAATAATGTTTATAGCCCTCAACTTCCCTGTATTTCAGTGCCTAAAGATATAAAATATTTCTTGGTACCTGAAATGGGTCCCATGAATAAAGAATTTAAACTTAAATTTACTAAGTTGTTAAAAAGATTTTTTTATCATACTGATTTTCGCATTATATTTATTAATAAAACGTCTTTAGGTAGCTTTTTCTCAGCGAAGGATCGAACTCCTGATTCGTTGCGTAGCGGTGTTGTATATTTATTTACCTGCCCAAGGTGTCTCCTTGGTACTTATATTGGCAGCACCGTGCGCTCTCTCAGGGCTAGATTTTGTTCGCATATGGGAATAAGTTGTCGAACAGGTAAAACTTTAAATAAAAAAGAAGCCTCTAGTATTCGGGAACATAGTATTAAATGTAAAACAGATGTCACTCTAGATAATTTTAAAATTCTTGGCTGTAATCCTTGTCCCAACTCACTTAGGATTTTTTAAACCCTTTATATTAAAACATTGACCCCTTCTCTAAATGTTGATTCCTCAGCTGTCCCTCTAAATCTTTTATAATCCCTCCCCCCCAACTCATAACTCTCCAACCACCCAACCCTTAGTATTTTCCCTTTGCTTTGTTTTAAATTACTTGTGCCTCGGAACCAGCAATGAAGGGTTAGTAGTGTTAATTATCCTATTGTATTAATTTCAAATTTACTATATATAATTTTAAAAATAGCTTTTTAAATGTTTTGTATTTTTATATGTAAACTTTTTTTATAACTTTGAACTTAACCCTCTTCTTTTAGTCTTTTTAAATTTTGTTTCTAAGAATAGGTTCTATAGTAATTATTTTGTCTTATGTGTTTCATTCATTTAATTATTGATTTTAACTTCATATTGTCATTTTTTGTCACTGTTTAGCCTGAAGATGAGCGTATTGCTCGAAACGTTGCGCATTAAAGAAGACACTTTTCATGGCATTTACTCTCCTTCTTGTCATTGGATTTCTCCTAAATATTAAATTAAAGCTTTGTAGAAGCAACCCGCATGATATATATATATAATATATATATATATATATATATATATATATAGTAAGTATAGAAATAAAAATTGTGGGAGGAGCAAATGTGTTGCTCCTCCCACAATTTTTATTTCTATACTTACTCTATATATATATATATATATACACTACATACTGCATATATATTTTTGTAACCTATATATTGTCTTGAACTCTCCTTTTACTTCAGTGTTCCTGAGAATGTCATTAGACGAAAGCGCTTGAGCACCACTTTGTGTTTCTTTTCCCTTCGTGGTTTTATTCATCATATATATATATATATATTTGTGTGTGTGTGCGCAGAAAGAAATAAACTGAAAAAGTTAATCTTAGTATACACATTAAGGGAGAACCAGAGGAGGAGGCGCCTTTGGCATTTTGGCACCGCCGATTGGGAGACCTTAGGTAGTACTTCTTTGATTTCTCATGAGGCCGGGGCCCCTCTGGGTGCTCTGTGAGCATCAAGCAGGTGATTCTCTCTGGCATGGAGGAGTACATTCATATTCTTTTCTTACTTCAGAGAGGAGGCTTTCAGAAGGTACCGTCGCCATCCAACTTCTCATTCTCAATTAACTTATATGGTTGCCCGGACTCGTGCAAAATCTGTTCTCCAAAAAATCTTTCATCAGACCAAAGTGTGAAAACAATCTAATTTTAATTCTTCTCGCTCTTTCTGTCACCTAGCCAAAAACCTCTCCAACAACTTTCTTCTCCTTTTCCTCCTCTTTTCTATTCTGACGGCTTAAAAGGAAGATTCTTAAACAGCTCTCTACTCACAACCTTCTTTCAGAACGTCAGTATGGGTTCCGCAAGGTACATTCTACTGGTGATCTCCTTGCACATCTTTCTGACTCTTGATAATCCTCCTTTCTGGGTTTCGGTGAAACCTTTTCTATTGCGATAGACATACTGTATGAAGAGTTTTTGACAGAGTCTGGTACAAATCTTTAATTTCCAAACTGCCCTCCTTCAGTCTCTATCTTTCTATCTGTGCCTTCATCTCTGATTTCCTTTCTGGCCGATCTACAGCTGCGGTTGTAGATGGCCACTGCCCTGTTCTCCTAAAGCCATTAATAGTGGTGTTCCCCAGACTCTGGCCTGCCACTCACTCTCTTCCTTTTATTCATCAATGATCTTTTAAGTCGCGCTTCCTGTCCTATCCACTATTATGCCGATGATTTCACCCTCCACTTCTCCACCCTCTTCACAAAGCGTCCCTCTCAACAATCACTCCATGCTTCGCGTGAGATGGCTGTGGCGCATCTGACCTCTGATCTTTCTACTATCTATGACTAGGGCAGAGAAAACCTTGTGCCTTTCAGTGCCACAAAAACTCGGTTATTTTACCTGTCTACTCGTCACAGTCTTCCACATACCTATCCCCTCATCTTCAACAATACATAACTCAACTCCTCTTCTCTTGACATTCTTGGTGTCTCCCTTCCTCGTGATCTTTCCTGGAAAGATCACATATACCCTTTTTTTAAAACAGCTCCTAACAGGTTAAGTGTTCTATACCGGCTCCGCAGATTATTCACCCCCACTCAGTTGCTGTCTCTCTACAGGGGTTTTGTCTGCCCCCGTATAAAGTACGCTTCTCATATGTGGAGTGGCTCAGTCCACACTATCCTTAGCACTTTTAGCCAATTTTCTTCCGCCGTTACGTGGACGATGGTTTTGTTCTATTCGAAGTGATTATTACTGCGCGAACTATTTATTTCTGGGAATGGTAAAGAATTACCTTTTCCCGTTTCAGAAATGAATTTAATGTTATTATGTTTTGAATTTAAGTATTTATGAAAAAGTTCAGTATAATCGGAAGACTTAAAACATCAGTTTTTTTTAAACCCACTTTCACAGGCTTGGGAATGAAATTTGGCAGTTTTGCACCACTTAAGTACAAACATAATCTTATCCTTACTTTCTAAAACCGTTCATACGAGATTTGTTACCACCCCTTCAAACCGAATTGGAATTCCTTGAAAAGTTTTTACTGGATAATGGTTTCCCTTCCAAACTTATTGATAGTGTAATAAAAAGATTCATCAGCTTAAAATTTTCTAATAAAACTAAAACTAAAACTTCCCTATTGTGGACCTGAAAGTCTTGTGTTAAAAGGGAAAATTAATAAACTAATTAATAGATTTTATTCACAAATTTCTGTTAAATGGATTTTCACATTAGAATGTAAATTACACACGTTCGTTAAATTTAAAGATAAAATTCCAAAGCCCTTGTGCTTATCGGTTATCTATAGATTTACGTGTGGCTATTGCACATCGTCGTACGTTGTTGGAATGACCATATGCCAATTCTAAGTTCGTATCGATGAACACAAGGGTAGGCCTATTAGTAGTCGCACTAAAAATAAACTTATAAATCCCTCACAATCGCTTATACTTTCCCACTCACATCAGTTAGACCACCCAATTAGATCTAATAACTCTTCAATGATTGCAAAAGCCAATAAACACGATCTACCCCTCTTAGAAACAATACTCATTTTCAAACATAAACCAGATATAAATCATCATACCCCATTCCATAACCTCAATGTCCTTCAATAAAAATTTTCTTTCCTAACCAACCAAATTAATGTCCTTTCAAGTGTTTCGTACGATGATTCCTCATTTCACGAAGATCAGACTTGTTGCCACTCCTCTCGAGTTGGCCTAGTGAAGTAGAAGTGTTTTTTTTTTGCGCTCTCCACTTCACATAGCCAGGTACTTCCGGTTCATCTGGTATTGCTCTGAGCCAGTCGTCTAGTCTTTTGAAGATTTCCACCACTACACTTGTCGTGTTCCATAGTTCCTTGGGCAGCTGGTTGAACAGTCTTGGTCCTCTCGCACCAAAGTTATTTTCCTTCAGGATTGAGGATGTTCCTTGTGTCTAGCCTTTAATTTGAAAACACGACACATTCTTTCTTTTCTACTTTCTACTGTGGTTTGAGTGATTGTAGGGTTCAAAGTGAGATTAGGGACTAGTTTCTCTAGTATCAATGTTTCAACAGAAGAATCATTATATTCCTACCTCTTCTTTTAAAGGTTCTCATTTTCTGTCCAGTTATTTCTTTTGCTCTGTTTACTCGTATCTTATTTTGTGTTTCAAATTTCGTATCATCAGTCATTATAACTCCTAACTTTAGAGTTTCTCTGAATTTACTCTCCATTTGGGTTATAGTATTCCATAGATTTAAGTTTCTCCCTTTTCTCGTACCTGAATAGTTGAAATTTCTCATTGATAATTTCATATGCTTGCCTTCTGACTAATTGTAGATTCTGTTCACATCTGTTTGTAGAGATTCTGTTCACATCTGTTTGTAGAGATTCTGTATCATTTGGGTTTCTTATTTTTCTACTAGTTTTTGTATCATCAGCAAAGGATGTTACTGTGCTATCACTAGTAACTTCATCATGTATTCATGTAGTAACTTCATCATGTAGTAACTTCATCATGTATTCATGTAGTAACTTCATCATGTAGTAACTTCATAATTATGAATAGTAATGGAGCTAATACTGTTCCTTGTGGTACTGACTCGAGAAAATATTCCTTGGACTGGAACGACTTGCTGCCGCTCACTAAGGAAATTATATATCCATTTTCCTACTTTTCCTGATATTCCCTATACTTAAATTTTTGTGCTATGATTCCATGGTCACAACTGTGAACGCCTTGGCAAAGTTTGTGTATATCACAGCATAGTTTTCACTGTTTTGAGTGCATCAAAGTTCTGTAGTGTTCCAGTAGTTGTGATAGGCACGATCTTCCTGACCGGAATCCATGTTGGTTGTCATTTGCCCTCCCCCAAGTCTCCAAAAAGGTTTTTTTTCTGATTTTTCTTTCAAATACTGTATTTTGGTGAGATGAGATGTCAGCGGCTGGCCTATAGTTATTTTCCTCAGAACGATCCCCTCCTTTATAAACTGGAACTATGTTCGCCCTCTTCAAGATTCTGTATTTCCCCCGTGTCTAGTGATTGTCTTCATATTAGTCTACCTGCTAGATCGGCAAAGTACACTAATAATAGCATTTTTTGTTAATGCTTGGCATCCATGCTATAAATGTTTCGTGAAGTATGGCAAACAACACTAGGGTGGATGCCACGCATGCATTTTTGAATGAAGGTCATTTTAAGGTCAAAGATCAAACGAGTGCAATTTTACATGAAAAATTTATTAATCTGGCAATATGATACTGGTATATACTTATGCTCAGAATTTCTTTGAATGTACGCTTAAAATATAAAAAATTGTATTCAAAAGGATAAAAAATGACCAGTATTTTTTATTTTTTTTAAATTGTGAAAAGTACATAATCAAACAACTGAAGCCAGCTCCATGGTGATGTTTTATGTGCCCAACATGATCCGTTTTGACTGAATAACTTTAAATGCGAATTTTACTGAAAATGCAAGTTCACAATGTATTTAACTCTTATAGATAATACTCAAGGAAATATCACCTTTTCTGTGTATTGTCTACCAAAATCAAAGTACTGAAAGTACTAGCGCCTAAAAACTTGTAACAAAGGGTGATATTACTATGAAACTCCACAAATTTACAATTCTAAGACGTGATAAATCCAATAACGTCAGCGGCCAAAGTTAGCCGATGAAAGATACTAGTAAAATTAATAAAGGTCCACGAAACTAAATATCTGGTAAGATACATAGTTTCTATACACACTATGCACATTACAGATTATGACAAAAGGAGAAGCCCCCATTCCTTCTGTGGACAACTACATACATTGGTGCTCATAAGTATTCGTACAAAGAAATATTTCGGTTATATTAGTCTTTATCTTTTGTACCATGCATTGGATATTTATGAAAAATTTACCGTTCGTTTTAAAAAATTTAACAAATAAAAAAAATTTGTTTAACTTATCATATAATGTGAATCATCAAGGAATTTGAGGAAAATAAAAAAAAATTTAAATGCAAAAGTGTTCGGACATTTATTTATAAAAATATTAATACTTCGTTTGCTCGAATGACTTCAATGATTCGTTTTCAACATTTTTCTACAAGGTTTCTAAAACTCAGTAGAAATTTGAACCCATTCTCCTAAAGAAAATTGTTGCAATTCGTTCAGATTCGAAGGATTTATCTTGCAGACAGCTTTTTTCAAATCAAGCAATAAATTCTCGATTAAACTGAGATCTGGGCTTTGACTGGGCCACTCGAGGAGCTTGAAATTTTTTGTTGAAGCCATTTCATGGTGCTTTTACTTTTATGTTTTGGATCATTATCTTGTTGCATTATCCAACTGCAAGCTATTCACAACTCCCCAACTGAAAGCAATACATTTTCTTCTAAACTTTCCTAATATTTCTTCGAATTCAAGAATCTAGTGATGACAACAAGCTTTCCTAGACCAGAAACACTAAAGCATCCCAAAAGAAGCAAACTACCACCGTAAGAAGGATGTTTTTTTTATTTCGAATGCAGTCAGGGCCGCCGCTTCCATTAGGCGAGGTTAGTAAATGCTAAGGGCGCCAAAGATCTGGGGGGCGCCAGCGCCTCCCGCCTTGTGCACGTCTGATAGTATTATGTAAGAACAACATGAAAAAAATAATGAAGGAATGAGAAGCATAGACAAATGATGAAAGGTTGTACGACGTATGTACACCAGTTTAGCTTGACTGATATTTACATAATTAACTTATTCATCTTATTGGGTCATTATAGAACTTTCACTATCACGACCTTTAACCCTTTAGGGACGGGAGTCGTAAATAAGCGATTTAAAAATGTTGCGCGCACAGACGGGAGTCGTCAATAAGCGACTCGGCTTATTTACGGCTTAATATGAGTTCCGGGAGTCGTCAATAAGCGAATAACTGTTTTTATGTGACATATGCCCTTCTTGCTTCGAAAAAACAGTAGATATGTCCTTTTTGCACTCATATTTTAGCACTTTTGAGCGTTCTGATTTGTTACTACATATGCCTCGCTTTACTCGCTGTTTTGATTGGTCATGACACTTTCTTGAACTGTGAAATGATTTTATAATTTTATAATAAATGTATGTATTAGCAAATTAAAATAGATCAGTGTAAGGCAAATAGTTTCTTCAATATGGTACCTTGATTACTTTGTGGGCAAACCCAATCGTGAAGTGGGAGGCGGGTGGGGGCGCCAGCTGCAGTCCTGCTAAGGGCGCCAAATAGGCTGGCGCCGGACCTGAATGCAGTAGTTGACTTTCGCCAAACATACCGTTGCTCGTTGATCCCGAATAATTAAATTTGGTCTTGTCTGTCCGAAGGACTGACATTTCTTCGAATTCAAGAATCTAGTGATGACAGCAAGCTTTCCTAGACCAGAAACATTAAAGCACCCCAAAGAAGCAAACTACCACCGTAGGAAGGATGTTTTTTATTATTTCGAATGCAATAGTTGACTTTCGCCAAACATACCTGTCCGGAGGACTTTCTTCCAGAATGCAAATTCATCATTTTGATGATCCTTGGTGTATTTAAACGAGCTACATTGTGCGCTTTTCGTAACAAAAGTTTACTTTGTGCAACTCTTCCCTGCAGACCATTCTTTCTGTGTTTGATGTATAGTAGAGCAGGGCCTATTTTAAGAAATTTTGAACAGTGGACACTCTGCAAGAGAGGGAGGCTAATGGTTGCAGGCCGGGGTCCATGGCCAGCCGAAGGTCCGGGAAATTTTTCACAAAAAGGTGCGCTTAGATGCACTCTGAGACTACTCAATAACAGAATTCTTAATTAGTTTGGGGTACCATGTATGGTAGGACCCTCTACTTGAATTATTGGGGGGTCTTGACCCTCGACCACCGCCCCCCCCAGGATCTACAGCCATGCTAGGATCTAATGATATTGGAAGATATTACCATCGCAAAATATTTGAAAAACAACAATTTAAAAAATCAAGCACTTTATTTAGAAAAATAATTAAATAATTAATAACACTCTCACAACTGTAGAGAACATAGTTGCTTTGGGTCCAGTCACTATTAACAACTTCAAAACTTCCTGTGAAAGTCAGGTTCCTTTTCCTTTGCGAATTTTTATTTTTCTACTATAACTATTTTGTGATTTGTTAGTGAGATACTTAACCTAACATTTATTTTGAAATATATAATGTTTATGAGTCGTCTAAGGGTTGTTCTTGACTTTTAGTAAGCTAGCGTGTCAATACTGCACATTCTGAAATCCAATACTGTACATTTTGAAATCCAATACTGCACACTTTTAAATCAATACTGCACACTAAAATAGGCTCTGTAATAAAGGGATGGACATCGATCTTAGTCTTAATGTTTGGCAAATATTACTTGCAGTCACTCCTGAATTCGCAGCAGCCATTCTCTCAATCCGTCTAGCTGTACGTTCTGAAATCTTACAAGGTTGTCCACACCTTGGTAGAGTTTTGATTGTTCCAAAGCCTTTCCATTTCTTTATAACTGCAGCAACCGTCGTAAATGGAATTCAAAATTCTTCTCCTATCTTCCTATAACTGTTTCCATACTCGTGTGCAGTAATAACATATCTCTTATTATCTGTGGCCACTCCTTACTCCGACGAACTATTACTTACTAATGGCTTGCACAGTCATCCGTCTTCCATTTTCCTTGAGGTTCTACACAGAAAATTCTAGAATTCAGAATTGTCAACAGTCTCTAATCAATAAACAACCAACTACTGACAAAAATTTTAAATTCTTTAAGCTTAATGTGGACAGCCAAAATATTAAATAATTTTGTAAAGAAATGTACAAAAACTTTTGCACTTTAACTTCCTATTTTTATTTTCCTCTAATTCTTTGATATTTTACATTATACAGTATGTTAGAGTCGAAAAAAAAATTTATTTGTTAAATTTTTCTAAACGAACTGTAAACTTTTCATAACTATCCTATGCTTGGTACAAAAGATAAGGACAAATATAACTGAAATATTCCTCTGTAAGAATACTTATGAGCGCCACTGTATATGCTTTTCTGCAAGTGTCATTCCATTGCAGCTTTCAGGCCCATTGGATTTGCACAATCACTTACTTCCATCACATGTACAATCATACATACAAATCCGCCCTGATTTGTAACATTTACACCTGGCTGTGCTGCATTTTGTTTTGCAACCACAAGTTGTCAATTCAATGCATGCCTTGGGAACAACAGGGAATCACGTCCACACTATCTCCAATTCCTTATGGCCCGGCTTCCAACCACCTGTCTCAATGTCCATGGCTGCATTGCCTGCTTGCAGCCATATCTTTGCTTGAAAGTTAACCCTGGCACAGTGCAGTTCGAGCCCATTCTTGGGAGGAGATAACAGCTCCAAACTTTTCCTGGATTTGGAGAAGAGATTAAATCTCAACAAATCCACACCTGGATCCCTTGTATTCACACTACCATACAGCTGGCAAACAAATTCCTCCACCTCTGTTCTCTCCCAACTGCTTGAAGTAACCCTGGTGTTTTCAGGTACTTTTTCCAGCAAGACGTTTTGTTGTTACTTGTATAATAGGATTATGTCGTATCACACCCAGTCAGAGCAGGAAATCCAGGTATGTTATCCAGTACAACTCCATTTAGTTTTAATGCAATTAAATGTACTGGATAGCACTTCCTTTGCTTTGTCGTGCCTGATACCATCCATACCTCTATGCCTAAATATACAATCCTATATAAACGAGGAATATATATATATAATAAAAAAAATAATAAAAATAATAAAAAAATAATAATGTAATGCAGAACGATGAAGCATAACCATTAATATAACAATACAGGAGAAATATATATATACACACAGCTATATTAAATAATTAAATATATTGAAAATAAAAAAATAATATAAGAAACGCTGAAGTATAATCATCAATATATCAGTACAGGAAAAAAAATATATATATATATATATATATATATATATATATATATATATATATATATATATATATGTGTGTGAAAATGAACAATGAATAATCAATATTCATTTTTACATGAGAAACCAAAATCG
Source organism: Bathynomus jamesi (assembly GCA_023014485.1). Lineage (NCBI taxonomy): Eukaryota > Metazoa > Arthropoda > Malacostraca > Isopoda > Cirolanidae > Bathynomus > Bathynomus jamesi. The sequence goes on along the minus strand of JAJOZX010001543.1, from coordinate 322,608 downwards.
CCTGAGCGAGTTCGAATAGAATTTCGATTTTTGCTTTCTATTTTTTTCAGTGTCACAACCATACGACCTACCATTTCTATGGTTTAGTCGTATCCATATTTCCATTTTTCATTTGTTAGGGAATTTATTATAATTAATTATGGTTGTCTTGCATCTAACCCTCATCCCTAAATTTTATTAGATTATGCAGAGACACTGCATATGGCACGATTGGAACCCTTGTTTGTACTTCTTTATTCATTACTGTATTCCTCTAATTCATCTTTTTCTAAATTCTCCCAATAATGACTTGTACTGTACGTACAAATTAAATAACTATGCCGTATTAATTATGAATTGACGTATGGCATAATTTGAATAACTATGACGTCATAAAGTAGCTTAATTCCCTTCACATTTTCCCGTCATTAATTTCCCTTCATCATATCTCTAATATACAATGTATGGAAATTCTTTAAATTAATAATAAAAACTATACACTCTATACGTCATTATCTACTGTATATGCTATGGCCTGTCTGGTATGATGCAATATAACTATGATATTATTCGACCATATTCACCTATATGTCCACATCTTATCTTGACCATTATCCTATATCAATTTTATTAAATATTCATTTTACTCGTGTCAGTCTATAAAATGTTACAAAACTTTATGCATCCGTACCTGTTCGTTCAAAGTCGTGCAAATACGTTCGCATGTATTATATTTTTTTATTGTTTATTTTAATTATTTCACTCCTCGCAAGACGGAAGCGTTCGAATTCTGCTAACCACAGCGCATGTACTTTGTATTATATTTCTAACATCTTAATTGTCTATAAATATGAAACACTAAAAACAAAACAAAGCTATACTTAACCATTTAATTGTAATTAACTGTAATACTTTAATATAACGTAATTAATGTACTTTAATGGAATTGTAATTAACGATAATAGGTGAATATGAATGAATTGGTATTTATAATCATAATTGTAATAAACCAAAAATTACACCGTACTCAGTGATGTACTTAGATTGTACTAAATGTCCGACACGATATTATTATTTTTTTATTATTATTTTTTTTTTTCGTTGGGATAAATTTTGGAGTTGCTTCCTATCCTGCCAAATAATTGGTGACTTGTTCTTTAACTAAATTTCTTAATCATTTTTTCGATTAGATGCATTCTCTCTTCGTTATAAAAGATGAAGTCATGTCTTGCCTTAAACTTTTAATTTTCATATGCATATCTTAATATAAGAATGCATCGTTCAATTTCCGTTTCTAATTAACTCGGCAGACCCGGAAAAAATCAGATCTGAAAATACGCTGTTTAAGATAGAAATGTGGCTTCCTCTTCCTCTTCCTATAATACAGCCTCTTCCACATTTAATAATGATGTTAGTAGAATCGGGGTATATAAACCCCAATCATTTCTTCCATGTTCATTCTGATATAGATTACGAGGCTGAGTATTACCTGTAAATTTTGGCGGTAAATTATAGTAAAAGAAAGTCTTTATCTTCTCCTTGGAGCCGTGCTCTCTTCAGAAAACTTAGTCGTTAAAATATCCTGATACGTTACAAGAAGAATCGGGGGGAACCCTCAGAGAATTTAATAAGCCTCTCAGAATCCTCCGAGTCACTAAAGAAGAACTCGGAGAGTAGTAAAGAAGAAACTACTGCAAGTAACAGATCTGTTGCTACTTCCTAACCAGAACCCCCGTCGACTTCGAACCAACCCAGGCCATAGACGGAGGGGTTAACAAAGTGGCGACCGAGCCAGGATTTTAACAAGTGGCCACTCTTTGGCCAGGATAGAAATTACCCTGCCCCAGGATAACAAAACTAGCAACCTCTGCATCCAGGATTCTTCCAGTCTTCCAGACCCTGGAAATAGAAGAACTGGCGACGCCCATTCTTCATCCAGGAAGAAGTAGCCAGCAAGACACGTCTTCAAAACACGTCAAGGATTTCGACGTGGAAATTTTGTTAAGTACAGTTTTTTTTTAAAGTACTTTTTAAACATTTGAAAAGTCAGTATTATTAACAGTTAATAAAGAGTATTAAGTCAGAATTAACAAAAAACACAGTGAACATTTCAGACACCAGTGATACATTTTTTTTATAGAAACAGTAATTTTCACAGAAGTTGATTTTCACAGAGTTAAGTGTCACAGAAGTTAAATGTCACAGAAGTTAAATGTCACAGAAGTTAAATGTCACAGAAGTTAAATGTCACAGAAGTTAAATGTCACAGAGTTAAATGTCAGAGTTATTTTCAGAAAGTATTTTCACTATTATAATTAGTATAGAATAATTTTGTTTTATGTACCAAACATAATATTACTGTACCTTTGCGTACATTCGAGTGAATGTTGTTTACATTTTTAATTTTTGTTTACAATTTTTTTCAAATTATTGAATGGAATTGACTTGCAAATTAAGAAAGAGAGAGTTTATAGAAAGTTTATAGTTTATAGAGATACTTGAAGCAGTTTCAAGTTCCAGTTTCAGTTTTCAGTTTCGGTTGGTTGCATCCAAGAGGGACAACCAAACCCCAGAGATTTATAGAGATACTTGAAGTACTTTCGAATCAGCTTTAGTTGCAAATCAGTTGCAAATCAGTTCCAAGTCAGTTTTAGTTGCAAATAAGCTGCAAATCAGTTTTCAGACAGTTTCACTTGGTTGTATCAAGAGGTACAACCAAATCCCAGAGATTAATAGTCTCCACTTGATAGCAGTTCAAGTGCAAGTCAGTTTCAGTTTCAGTAGACTCCACTGATAGCAGTTCAGTGCAGTCCATTTCAGTTAGTTTCAGTTAGTTGTTTGCTTCCAAGAGGGACAACCAAACCCAGAGAATAATAGACTCCACTTGATGGAGTTCAAGTGCAGTCAATTTCAGTCAGTTTCAGGTTCTGTCAGTTTTCAGTCAGTTTTCAGTGAATCTCAAGACAGTTTTCAGTCATTTTGAAGTTTAAGTCAGTTTGAAGTCCAAGTCAGTTTTCAGTCAGTTCAAGTCAGTAGGTTGCATTCAGAGGGACAACCGCCCCAGAGAATAATAGACTTCACTTGATAGCAGTTCAAGTGCAGTCATTTTCAGTTTTCAGTCAGTTTCAATCAGTTTTCAGTCAAGTCAGTTTCAGTTGCAAGTCAGTTGCAAGTCAGTTTCTGTTGTAAGTCAGTTTCAGTTGAAGTTAGTTGCAAGTCAGTTGAAGTTGAAGTTAGTTGCAAGTCAGTTTCAGTTCCAAGTCAGTTGTAGTCAGTCCCCAGTCAGTTGTAGTCAGTCCCAAGACAGTTGTAGTCAGTCTCAAGACAGTTTTAATCAGTCCCAAGACTGTTGTAGTCAGTTATAGTCAGTTCCAAGACAGTTGTAGTCAGTTTCAAGACAGTTGCAGTCAGTCCAAAGACAGTTGTAGTCAGTCCAAAGACAGTTGTAGTCAGTTCCAAGTTAATCAGATTCAAGTTAATCAGATTCAAGTTAATCAGTTTCAAGTAGTTTCGAAGTTTCAGTCAGTTTTGAAGTCAGTTTCAGTCAGTTTTGAAGTCAGTTTGTTTTATTTGAAGTCAGTTTTATTTGAAGTCAGTGTCAAGTCCAAAGTCAGTTTTCAAGTCTCAAGTCAGTTTTCAAGTCCCAAGTCAGTTTTCAAGTCCCAAGTCAGTTTTCAAGTCCCAAGTCATTTCAATGCAGACAGTTGAATTCAACTTTTTTTGTTGTTTAAGAGAATTTAGTTTAAGAGAATTTAGTTTAAGGGAATGTAATTTAAGAGAATGTATTAAGAGAATTTAATTCAACCTTTTTTTTGTTGTAAAAGAGAATTTAATTCAACTTGAATTTAAGAGAATTTAACTTAAGAGAATTTAATTCAACCTGAATTGACAGGTTTGCGTCTTTTTAATTTAACCTTTTTTTTTGTTGTAAGAAGGGAATTAACCGATTTGTCTCCTTTTTGCATGCAGTTGTTGCGTATATAAATATATAGGTGAAATTATCTATTTTCTTGTTGTAACAAAAACAGATTTACAATTGGTTATAATGATTTTGATAATTATTGTAATGTATGTGATGATAATAGTTGTGTAATAATTAATCGATTATGTCCCAATGACTTCCTTTTTAAATTACTATGCTGAGGAACATGTCCCTCCGTTTTGTTTTACCTCCTTTAATTTTTGTTCTAAGCAGTGTGACAATGAATGTTTTTCTAAAGAGCAAAGTGCTCACGAAAAGACATATTGTCAATTTCAGACATATCCCGCTTAGTCATTCAATTCCCCCGAATGTAGTACTCCAAACTTTGTTTTTTTATTTTATTTTAACGCACCAACCCCAGTTGAACCGTGTCAACCAGAGAAATGGTTCAACCATGGTTAATTCTTCTTTGGATCCAGTCAAACCACAGTTTAACCATCTGTTTCCTTTCACCCAGTTGGTTCAGAAACCAACCAGGAGCCTCTTTGGTACTGCGGGACATTCCTCAGTATCAAACGTGATAATTCCAAACTTGTGTTTTTTATTTTTAAGAGTATTATAAAACCCATGTTCAGTTCATTGTAGTTCATAATTGGTTTCTATTTTCAAATTTTATTTAAAAAAAAAATTTTATTCGATTAATTAATATTGAGTAATTGTCGTTAAATTATTATATAACTTTGTTAATTCGAAAACCTCCCGAATCCTTACACACACACACACACACACACACACACACATGTATGCACACTATATATACTATATATACAAACCTTATGCTAAAATCATTAGATATCACAACAAACTATTTCATTGCGTGTAAGTGCTAACTATGCTATTTAATCTTAATCATTTTTGCTTACTATATATATCTTGCTCATGCATTTATTCAGTTAATTTAACAACCCTCAGTTAATCTGTCCCTCAAAATTATAAAATACACACTTGACCACAGGTCTATACATCATCCATTACGTAATTCGATTTTTATCTACAATAGTCAATAAAATTAATTTCTTAACTGTACGATCATGATAACTAAATATTTGTAAAATTTAATATCATTGTTTGTCTAAATTAACGTATTAATCATTTTATTCTGATTGTATAAAATTAAAGTATTAATCTTTGAATTTTTATATTTTATAATAACTCTCTAAGCAAGTGTCATGTTAAAGATTTGATTACTGTGCATTGTAAATGAACCACCCGAACTCACTTGTTCTGTATAAAATTTGTATTGTAAAGAAAAATTCGTCATCATCTAATTTGAATTCGTTAGGATGTTATCTTCTTGTTATTGTATTGTATCAATTGTATTATATTATTGTATTAATATAATTTTAGAGGGAAGAGCCCTGTAAAAATGAACAATGAATAATCAATATCCATTTTTACATGAGAAACCAAAATCACCTGAGCGAGTTTGGATAGAATTTCGATTTTTGCTTTCTATTAATTTTCAGTATCACAACCATGCGACCTACCATTTCTATGGTTTAGTCGTATCCATATTTCCATTTTTCATTTATTAGAGAATTTATTATAATTAATTACACTGGGTAACAAAATTTGAAAAATTTTGTTTATTGTGATTTTTCTGTCGTTTCTTAATGATTTCGGGGCGCTGATTCCAAAAATGATATTGGTTTTGCTCTATCATCAACCGTTTCAAAAATTAGGTTATCACACTTTTCATATGGCAAAGTATATAAAGAAGGCTAACATAAATATTTTCTGAAAGTAAAAGCACTATTGGAAATTAATGTTTATTGAGCCAAAATTGTTTGACAAACCGATAAGAGAATAACAAGCTTCGTTATGCAGTGTGCGTTCCTTAAAAATGCACTGAAGAACGCGACTTCCGCGTATGAACATTCTTATCCTTTCTGATCAGCGACCATGCGTAGTCTCCCATCATGGAAGCATCCTAATGGCCCTGGTACCTTTTCTCCATCGTTTGAATATTTTGATGGAGTCTTTCGCCATGTTCTTCACCCACATCGCCCAGGTTATCACGAAAAAAGTCTAGATGTGAATGCAGATAGTGTAATTTTAGACATACGGCACCCCATTTTGCCATAGCATTTAATCAAGTTTGACACTAACTCCTTATAGTTTGGTGCTTTATGGTTGCCTAAAAACCCACGAACCACATCACGGAAAGCACACCAAGCCTCTTTTTCGATTAGGAGTCATCTTGGCTTCAAGGTTCTTTGAATTCAACAGCGCCTTGACTTGTGGTCCTACAAAGATGCCAGCCTTGACTTCGGCCTCAGAGAGTTTAGGGAACATGACCCGAATCTGTTGGAAAACTTCCCCTCCAAAATCTAACGCAGTTAGAAACTGCTTAATTAGACCCAACTTAATATGGAGAGGTGGTAGCAGAACTATGTCAGGCTTCACAAGAGGTTCCCTGAGGACAGTGTACTTTCCTGGTTGCAGTCCTTCACGTGGAGGCCACTGAACTGTTTTATAGTGCTCAGTTGAAGCCCTGTTATCCCACAGGCAAAGAAAACATGAATATTTAGTAAACCCTCCTTGTAAACCTAACAGGAAACCAATCATTTTGAAATCACCACACACGTCCCAGTTATATTGTTCATACCTGATTTGAGTGAGCAGTTGTTTGACATTTTCATAGTCTTCTTTCATTTGAACAGAATGTGCAACTGGTATAGATGGATATTTGTTCCCATTGTGGAGTAGAACAGCTTTTAAACTCCGAGTTGAACTGTCAATAAACAGGCGCCACTCTGAGGGTATATGTGTTAACCCAATAGCTGTGAATAGACCATTAATCTCGCTGCAATAACAGAGAGAGCGATTGACATCGTAGAACCTTGCAAACTCTCCATGCCGCTTTCGGCTTTCTTCTCCAAGCAAATTCCACTCTTTGAGTCTGGAGGTCAGAAGCTCAGACCCTGATTTCGTCAGACCCAAATCTCTAATTAAGTCGTCCAATTCCCTCTGATTTAGAAAGTGAGGGTTTGTACTGAAAGTTACTGTATATTCTTCATCATGACTGTCCTCACCAGCCGACATCTCAGATGAGGTAGCTGCATCCTCATTTTCAACCTGCAAAGCAAAGAAATAAAATATAGGCATAGCTATATATGTAGAAGAGCATCAGCACTAAGAAAAATCGACACATAATGACCCACAGTCTGTAAATACAGAAGGTAAAGTAATGGATAGATACCTGTTCTGGTGGACTTGGTATTGGAAGACCTTCGCCATGTGGTACAGGAGCTATGGACGACGCTATGCTTGGATACTGAAGAGTCTGCCTTCCTTTAACTTTCCTGCACTTAGAAACATCTACCATGCAGTATTAGCAATCGTTGTGGTGGCTCTTTGGTTCTCTCCATATTCTGGGTACCGCAATTGGCAGTGCCTTGCGTACTTCCCGCAGCCACCCTTCAAGTGTGGAGCGGCAGCTTCCACAGATCACATGGGGTGCCCAGGGTTTATCTTGGTCACACAGAGGCATACCAAAATAGAGCTGATACGCGATCCAGAACTTGGTGCCTTTCACAACCTTGTGCGATACTTGTTTGGGGCCTATGTAATACCCGAAAACGTAGCAGAATATATCCGGCGAGTGTTTACAAGCCTAGTTGCTATTCTCTTTACCAAACTGTACTACATTAATCATAACCTGCAGATATAGAGAGAAGAGTTATTAAATCTGCAACAGATTACAGATTCCAGAAAAAAGATGTATTCACAACACTGAAATAATGTTCGCAATAAAAAAGGATCGATAACACTCAAATCGTCAGCACAGAGAAGCACAGAAACACAGTACCTCAGTGCTGGTAACCATCAGACAAACAACCTGCTTTCTTTGTGTGATCACACTTACTGTTCTCAGACTCTGCGCTCTTCTTTATAGAGCACAGTGGAAGTTTCGGGCAATTTCTAGAGCAAGAAATTGTCAACGAACATCCGGATTGTTCTCAACAATTCCTGATTATTCTGATATTGCTGCGCACATAATAACATTATACTGGTAAAACATGAAAAATGGATTATCTCTGAAACCATTGATGATGCACACAAACCAAGGCCAGATTTGGACTCAGCGCCACACAAATGCATATAAAAACATAAAAAATTCCATATAAACAGAATCAGTATTACACAGTGTTATGGTTGTCTTGCATCTAACCATCATCCATAAATTTTATTAGATTATGCATAAACACTGCATATGGCATAATTCGAACCCTTGTTTGTACCTCTTTATTCATTACTGTATTCCTCTAATTCATTTTTTTCTAAATTCTCACAATAATGACTAGTACTGTACGTACAAATTAAATAACTATGGCGTATTAATTATGAATTGACGTATGGCATAATTTGAATAACTTTGACGTCATAAAGTAGCTTAATTCCCTTCACATTTCCCCGTCATTAATTTCCCTTCATCATATCTCCAGTATACAATGTATGGAAATTCTTTAAATTAATAATAAAAACTGTACACTCTATACGTCATTATTTATATGTTATGGCCTGTCTGGTATGATGCAATATAACTATTATTCGACCATATTCACCCATACGTCCACATCTTATCTTGACCATTATCCTACATATATCAATTTTATTAAATATTCATTTTACTCGTGTCAGTCTGTGAAATGTGTACAAAACTTTATGCATCCGTACCTGTTCGTTCAAAGTCGTGCAAATACGTTCGCATGTATTATATTTTTTTTATTGTTTATTTTAATTATTTCACTCCTCGCAAGACGGAAGTGTTCGAATTCTGCTAACCACAGCGAAAGCGAGCGCTTCTAAGATAAAAAAATATTGAGTAATATATATATATATATATATACCGTATATGCCAGTGTACTTTGTATTATATTTCTAACATCTTAATTGTCCATAAATATGAAACACTGTAAAAACAAAACAAAGCAATAGTTAACCGTTTAATTGTAATTAACTGTAATACTTTAATATAACGTAATTAATGTACTTTAATGGAATTGTAATTAACGATAATAGGTGAATATGAATTAATTGGTAATTATAATTATAATTGTAATAAACCAAAAATTACACCGTACTCAGTGATGTACTTAGATTGTACTAAATGTCCGACACGACATTATGTCGCCATTTAGGAATGTACACTCGGTGATATTATTATTTTTTATCATTATTTTTTTTATTTTTTCGTTGGAATAAATTTTGGAGTTGCTTCCTATCCTGCCAAATAATTGGTGACTTGTTTTTTAACTAAATTTCTTAATCATTTTTTCGATTAGATGCATTCTCTCTTCGTTATAAAAGATGAAGTCATGTCTTGCCTTAAACTTTTAATTTTCATATGCATATCTTAATATAAGAATGCATCGTTCAATTTCCGTTTCTAATTAACTCGGCAGACCCGGAAAACATCAGATCTGAAAATACGCTGTTTAAGATAGAAATATGGCTTCCTCTTCCCCTTCCTATAATACAGCCTCTTCCACATTTAATGATGATGATGTTAGTAGAATCGGGTATATGAACCCCAATCATTTCTTCCATGTTCATTCTGATATAGATTACGAGGCTGAGTATTACCTGTACATTTCGGCAGTAAATTACAGTAAAAGAAAGTCTTTATCTTCTTCGAGCCGTGCTCTCTTCAGAAAACTTAGTCGTTAAAATCTCCTGATACGTTACAAGAAGAATCGGGGGGAACCCTCAGAGAATTTAATAAACCTCTCAGAATCCTCCGAGCCACTAAAGAAGAACTCGGAGAGTAGTAAAGAAGAAACTACTGCAAGTAACAGATCCGTTGCTGCTTCCTAACCAGAACCCCCGTCGACTTCGAACCACCCCAGGCCATAGACGAAGGGGTTAACATATATACAATTATATCAAAAAATTAAATACATTGAAAATAAATATACATCAAAATATATTCGCCTTATGCTCTACTGCGCTTAACTAAAACACTAAACTCGCACGTAATCGAGTCTACAGTCACATCATTATTGCTTGCACTACGCAGTAAATGCGATTTAACATTATTTCACCGCTCAAGTTGTAGGGATACCTATACTCGATGTAAATGGCCTTCATATCGTTCAGTACTATTTTTGTGCCCACTTTACTTTATGTTGGCAAGTTATCTTTAAACACGGCTAGAGTACATTCAAAAGCACGCACAAAAAGGTAATCGTTAGACACCATATCATTATTAAATACAAATTTATAAACGCTACTTTCCAATCGAGGGTTTTTCTTACCATCCCGAGCTTTTCAATCGTGAACACTTCTTCACAATGCATAGCGGCAATTGAAATAATCTTCTAAGTCGTATAACGACAGCTGCTCATTATATAGAGGTACAATTCTTCAGGTTGAACAGTGTAGGTGAGCTCTGCCCTGTACCGCTCAAGTCCTTTGTACCAAAGTTCATGATATTTCGAAGAGTCTAAAACTTTTAAATAAGCATCCAGCTCTAGACCATTCTCGCCTTGTTCATTCCTACATTCGATAAACCCGTCGAGCAGAGTGGTGTATGCGTATTCAAGAACCGTGTCAAAATAAATCATATCCGTAACACGCGCATCTAATATAGCCTTCAGCTTGCGGAATCCGACGATTTCAAACATTCTGTCGAGGATGGAGCAGTTTCGCTTAGGGACAAGAACGTTATTAGCAGATGCATTCTTCCACATCAGTCGTATATCAATGCATGGCTGATCGTTATTTATACACAAAGTACAAACAACGGCATATGAGGGGGTATCACTAATCTGTCTCTTCTTGTACCTACACCTGCAGGTATTTTATAACGGTCCTCACCCAACTTCTCAACTTTCACGAAGACTCTATTCATCTCCTCAACACTTAAATAAATAGCATTACGTTTACCAGAGTTTGCTTGTCTACAAGTCGTTTCAAGTACATAGTTAATGGCACCGGTTTCACGCCTGAACACGCGCAAAGACTTCGTCACGGACACATCGTACACGGCATTGAGAATGCTTCTCAAAGAAAGTTCCATCGTATTCGAGGAGTGCACGTTCAGTCGGTTCATGCTCTGAGATGACTATGAGCCACGGATGGGTGGATCGATTCGACGGGGGGAGCGAGACACACCATAAGCTGTTGAATCGTGTACGGATTTGTTCTAGCATGAATCACGCGCGTACTTGTACCCATTATACCGGGCAATTTTCCGGCACATGGGATATTTTCAGTTTTAATATTTTATGCGCACTAGACGTTCTCCACACATTAACAATCCGGTGCACTATTTGAGAGAAATGTGACCGTATTTATCCTTTTTTGTTTAACAATCGATACTCGTCTCTAAACTCTATTAAAAACTCACACAGGCCTTTAGCCACAACCTCGCTACGAACCTCGTCATGATATATATGAATGTAGTGGTAAAAGTACTTTAGCTTGTCCATGATGACAAGGTTTACATTCTCAGCCGCACGCGTACTCGGTATGATGCAGCATGACATAATACCGCCTGTCACACCACTCATCAACAAGACTCATTATCCATATCCGTTGCTTCTCTTCTGCACGCGTTGTTTCTTTCACCTCACGGTATATGTACGCTTTTATACAGTTTAGCCGTACAACGTAGTCCATTACATCGTTTGTACCGCGAAATCCAGCAATACTTTCGCCAGAATATCCATAGAGTATTTGAACATCTTGTTCCTTCGCGCGAGTCAATGTAGCCTTAAAAGTCTCAAAGGAGAGGGGGGGGGTCGTCTTTCAGTATTCACCACATCTTCCGACTTTACCGAATACCACTTCATAAACGTCGAACACGCAATATGAAAAGCAGCCATCACTATTTTTCGTCTACGTGAGAAAATACACGCCTGAGCTCCAGGGCTTGCAGAGGTCAACTGAGCACGCAGGGGTAGAGATATGCCCAGGTAGTAGCAGGAGTCGCGTGAACCTTTGACTGAGCTTACACTGGGCGGAGCTTAGGATTCTATACATGCACGCACACAAAGGAGAAAATGAAACCCTAAATGAAACAAATAAATGTAATATATATATATATATATATCTATCTCTCTCTCTCTCTCTCTCTCTCTCTCTCTATATATATATATATATATATATATATATATATATAAGGGGTTCCTAAAAACCTTAGCCCCCATTTGCAGCTTACATGTTTACTTATATCGAAATAGTTTTTAGTGATTATAAAAATATATAAAATTCTTTATTGCAGGTATTAAAATTACTCTAGCTGATAAATTGATAATATAATGGCTTCTCAATTAATTGGTGATTCGGAGAGGCAACGTGTGATAGATCGCATACGAGAATAACATTTCGAGAAGCTCGTGATGCTGGAGCCACCTTTATAACACGTTCATGGGTTGCCAAAAAGTTGCGAAGAAGTGAGGACTTCGTCAAAAGAAATTGGAATAAAACTTGGATGAATGTAAAATGGATGCAACCAAATCTGGGCGCCCAAATTTGCCACTCTCTCAGAAAACAAAGGACATCATTGAAAGCGGTACGCGTAAGCGGAAAAACAGCTGTGCTAAACTTTCTAGAGAGATCGAAGTGTTGAGGGGAAAGATCGTTAGTGGTGAGATCATTCGATTGTACCGTCATAGACAAGGTTTAAAGCCTTGGCATGAACTGCCAAAGCCAAGAAAAACTCAAATTAACATCGATGACAGAATGTGGTTTGCCCATTATCTTGAAGATTGGGATGTGGATGATTTCATGCATTTAGCTGTCTCCGATGAATTTTTTGTTTCCGTAACACGTCGGCCTAACTATCAAAATGATCGAGTGTCGGCCACAACCATGGCTGTGGAGTCGGAGTCGGAGTCAGGAGTCGGAGTCGTGGAGTCGGTCAATTTTGAGTGGAGTCGGAGTCGGAGTCGGAAGTGCATAGTTGGATGGAGTCGGAGTCGGTGCAAATCCTTCAATTATAACCATAGCAGCCTAGGCCTAGGCCTAGCTCAATTTTATGAATAAAATAGATTTAACTTAATGTTTTAATATATAATATAATATATAAATAATATATAATATATAACATATAAATATATAAATATAAATAATATATAAATATAGTTGCTTATAATTAATAAGGATTATAATTAATTAATTAACATAATTAATAATAAGGAAATTTAAAAATTTTGTACTAGCAACCCTAAATTTTTCAGATTTTTAGATTTCAATTTGATAATTTTGATAAGCATTACTGAAAGAAGATTTAATTGAAGCGATCCTTTTTTTAAGAACAAATTCAGTTTAGGTTAGTACATTTTGTTACGGATGTTTATAATAATACAAAAACATCTTATTAATTTGCTAAACCAATAATAATCTTATTTTGTTTAAGTTTCAATCAATTTGTATTTTGGGATTTATTGTAATTTTTGAATAAAGAGAAAAAAGCCATTAAGGCATAGTTACAGCCACTAAGTAACCTGATGAGTCATGTGGTGGTGACGAAATGCCTTGTTTATGAATCTCCATTGGCCTAATAAAGCTAATCGTAATCAATTTGGCCTTAACATTCCATCGGAGTCGTAATTATACAAGTCAGATTTCTGGAGTCGGAGTCGGAGTCGGAGTCGGAGTTGGAGTCGGCAAATTTTATCACCGACTCCACAGCCCTGGCCACAACACTAGATGAAATCGATGACAATGACCATTATCGCGAATTATTAAAAAGTCCAGACTGTGTTGGTGTGTTTTTGTTCACTGCAAAGAAGCTCATGTGGGTGCTGAAGCCAAATGGTCAGAGTTGGGATGGACAGTATTTTCGTGATATTATTCTATCCCAGCATGTCATTCCTTTTCTAAGTAACCCAAACAATGTTATGGATGTCGATCAGGTCACACTTCTGCACGATAAGGCCCCCTGCTTTAAGGCATTAGCCACTCAACAGTTGTTGCGGAACCATCAGATCGATTTCTTTGGAAATGAAGAATGGCCAGGAAATTCTCCTGACCTGAACGTCTGTGAACACATTGGATCAGTTATAAAGGACAAGGTTGAATGTCTCTTGTTTCAAGAACCTGCAGCAAATCGATTTTCGAAGGATACAATGACGCAACACATTGAAACTGTTTTAGCAAACTTGCGTAACGATCAAGATCTATTCACGTCACTTTTGGCAAGCTACCCAAAGCGAATTCACGCTGTCTTGGAAGCCAATGGCGGGAACACCAAGTTTTAATTGTTTCTCATTAACTGCAGGATTAAATTCTCTTTTGTAAGGTATGTTTAGTTTTACTGTACCTCTAATGGTTTAGGCCATGGGCGGGGAGCTAAGGTTTATTGGAGCCCCGTATATAAAGACAATCAAGGATTAAGGTATCCAAAGGGTACGGTATCAAAGGTGCCAGGCACCTGGTAACGTTTCCTATAGGTGTTACGGCATGCCTTCGTACCCCTAAGTTCTTTCACACATCCGTTTCTGGGCCCGAAAATTGTGGGTCCTAATAGTCAGTTGGGGTGGATGGTTGTCCTCATCTTCTAAGCACACTAGATCCTTCAACGAGTCAAAGTTAACGACTCGTTGTTTCGCATGGTTAAGCGTGATACCCTTAGTCTTCACGTTATATTTCATATCTTCCCCTACCCTCACCCGTACCCCATACGTTTTTGGACCTGTTGATACAAATGAGTCAGCGTATGCACATCACCATACTCATCCTTGATCTCGTCAGTCAACTCTCCGAGAAATTCCCCAATAGGCGGCATGTATTCATCCTTCCTCTCTGTGAATATTACGCTATCTGTGTCAGCGTACAGCATCCTCCACCCAAGAGAGTACGGTAGTCCCCAAAGCTTAATGCGGGCGTAGGCCGTTGTTAAGCTGGCTACAGGTATGTTTGTAACACGTGAGGTATCTGGGGTCAGTTCGGTGATGTACTTTATTATGCAAGTATTACCTACATTCACGATCTTCATCACCTCTTTATCGGAAGCGTTGGCATAATCCCAGATTTCACTATAACTTTGTGCCAAATGAACGTTCCCTTTGCGAGTATTCTGTGCAAAATTTCCCCGAAGACTGTTTAGACACAACTTTGCACTAAAGCGCTTGCCAGGATTCTTAACAATTTGGGAACGGCCAAGCTGTATACCTTCACGGGCACGGTAATGCTGAATAAAGGCCGATTTTTCATCTTCGGTATCAACTCCTCGCGGATACCCTGATGCTTCTACTTTATCCTTCAAAAATGCGTTTATATATGGCGTGAAAAGGTTGGGTAGCTTTGAAACCTCCACACCTCATGTATCTTCAGTATTCTGTACCCATGGCGAACGGCTAGGTCCAGTTCAGGGCTTGTATATACGCCTCTGATCTTACGCTGGTTGATCGTGTGATTAAAGGACCCGTTATTCTTCTCTGCGCACTTCACGCACAGGGGAAACATGAGTTTGTGGTCTATAACAACAGGCAAGATAGGCATCCATAAATCGCGAGGGGGAAGCACGTCTACGAAAGAGAGTCCAAAGTAGCGCTCACTCAAGTTAGCTGAAAACTCCTCGATGGTTGGCATGGCGGTGTCCACTAGTTTTTCAGGCGCACCTACGGGGTACGGATTGTTTTTCATCACGTAGAGACATGAAGAACAGAAGTCGTAGTAATGGAGCTTCACACACTCCGTAGGCGGAAAGTATAGCTTGAATGGGTTTGTACGCCCTCCAAACAAGCTGTCACCGCATTTGAAGGCGTCCAACACCATTGAACGTTTGATGGTCCTTATTTCTTCACGGTACTGGCCATCTGTTTTCATCCGTGCATCATACTCATGCTCACACAAGATCTTGTGAGTGAACTGGGAGCCTATAAGTTGATCGCGGTTACGGGTCCATGCGAGGCTGTCGGCGGGGGATCTTCCATGGAGATTAGGGCGGATCGAAAATGAGGTTTTTAAACGTTTTTTCGAAATTCAAATATGGCTAGTGCGGAAAATATGTGGGTGCTATAGATAATGACTGTGCATAAATATTAGTCCTGCGAAATTATATCTTCAGGTGCCACAAACCGTCGAAAAAAGTGAAATATAATGATTTTCTTATATTCTGCATTAGTACAATAACTGAAACTTACTTGTTATTATTATATATTAAGTGTTCCAATTACCAAAATAGTTACTGAATTACGCAGCTCTTAGTTTATTTAGATCAATGTTCTTTTGATCAATGATCTAAATAATCCAGAACTCACCACGAGGAGGTGGCTGCGTGTCAAGCTCCACCCATGCCCTCCCAACCACCCATCCTTGCGCATGTTTTTTTCTATTAACGTTTTATTTAAACTTTATATTCAGCTTTACTTTCGAATGATGGCATTTTTTTACGTGACTGAAGTGTTGATCTTATGAAGCCATCTCGCGCGTTCAATCCAAATACTTTTGATGATGCTTCAGTCACTAATTTTACCATTCTTTCTACTACTTGTGTATGACAAGGGAATTTCTCGAATGGAGGGGTACTCTTGTTTTCTATGAATTCTTCAATCTCATTTTCTGTCAGGTGTCTTGTCACAGGTGGTTCAGTGACAATGCATTTTTGCCAATTAATTAAATCAGTATAATCAGTAGCTTCAAATTGAATAACAGGTACTGTGAAACGCCTCACAACTTTTTCCTTGTTTGTTTGCCTTGCTTTCTTTATTCGCCTCCACGCTAATTCTCTTATGGCGCTGCGGTCATCATGAATCATTGATGCTAGAATATTTTCTGGATTTGCAAAAAATGCATTTCTTTGTATGACAGGGTTTACAATATCCTTTACTTCGTCATTCAGTGTTCTTGTTAGTTCAATAGTTTTGAAAACATGTTTTGAGCCATTGACAAAAGACGTACTTTGCTTAATAGAAAACCACATTGGGATGTAGACCTTCATTATAAAAGAATCAATGTTCATGAGGTTCTCAGATGGACTTACAGTTGAAACGTATAGACGAAGCAAACGATTTGCTGTAGTCAGCCATCGTGAATATGCCATTTTGCCTGGACTACGATGAGCAAGATCTGGAGAGCAATATCCCTTTGTTATGGCCTGATGAATATCATTAGATATTTTTGGTCGGTGCTAAGATCTTCACAGTCTACAGTTGGTTCCTCAGCATCAATCCTTTCAAACTCGACAATAGGAAGACTCTCACAGTTCTCTAATTCCCTGCCAATAGGACCGGTGAATCCGCGGGGGCCAGATGTTTTTCCATCCAGCTTTGCAACTAAATGGCGTAATGGCGTAATGGCAATTCATTGGCATGGAGCTGGCACACTAAATGTTGAACTGGCTTCTTCAGCTTCAATTCTATAAGCCTTATAACGCCTCCCTTTTCTCCAGTGTTGACTGCTGCACCATCGCATCCAATGGCAACAAGGTTTTCCAGGTTCATGTCATTATTTCCAATATACTCAAACATTCCTTTACATATTTCTTCAGCTGATCCAGAATTCACAGAATAATGGCCCAAATAATCTGAACCAGGTTCTCTCACTAAAGTGATATGTTCTTCTGTTACCTTCTTCTGATATACTTTGGACTCTTTTTTTTTCTTGGAAGAGTGTGGAATCTTTTCGACCATCAAAATAGATTCCTCTGATTGGGACCTGATTTTGATCTTTCATAATTTCTGATCTCTTCTTTTGTCTTTCTCTTCTGATTTTACTCCTATCCACTACTTCAGATGTATTGTCAATAGAAACTTCTCCAATATCTTGCAATACTGCACTAACAATGAATGCTGCAGCTCGATCTGAAACTGCAGTCCTGTCACAAGCAGTAGCCACTGAAGGTAGATTTGTAGTTTTCCTTTTCTTGAATAATTGTTCTTCAGGTTGTTCGAGCTTTCTCTTCGAGCTAACTGGCTCTGGAAATGTATCGTCTGATATTTCGCCAGATTCACTTTCACTATTTGATGTCGATGATGATAATTCAACATTTGTATCCTGCAATTTCTCCTGTGAAGATTCTTTGGTGAGCCTCACAGCTTCTTTTTGCTTTCTTAGCAACGTAGATGCTTTTTTCTTTGAGAGTGTAATATCTACTCTATCAATAAACAGTTTTCTTTCACTCCTTTGATCTAAGAGGAACGTCACTTCTTCCTTTGGAACCGTTTTTCTTTGGGACAAGAACATTGTGTTAGTACTTTGCACTTGCACGCTGCAATGTCAAAAAGTTTCGTGTGTGCTTCTTTTTTGAACATATCAATTTTGCTTTGTAAGCTTCAGAATTTTTTCTGCTTGGTATGTCTTCATAATGACACGATACTTTTCGTGGTAGCTTCTGAACATTGTTTCAATTCGCCTGTCTGACAGAATTGGGACGGAAGCACTTTCCCAAATTGCTTTCAATTTATCAACAACTTGTTCTAATATTTGAGATATTGAAGGATCTTTATTAGTATTCTGTTTCAAATCGTTTCTTACAAACAAGTAATATTTAAAAACTCCTTCGTATGTAGGAAGATTCCTGTGCCACAAATCTTCCCCTATACCAAACATGGGGCACTCAGTTGAGGCCCTGGTTGATTTTGCACAAACTCGAGACATTTTGAAAGTATACAAATCTGAAAAAGAAAGAGCTAATATCAATTATACGTTAATTTCAGTTAATAGTACATGGCAAACTTAGGGCAACACAATACAGAAATGCAAAATATATAAGAAATATAGCTTAGACTATCTGAGTAACGCCAACAACAGAACACCCACCTGCTACGAGAGCGACAGCTACACTGAACCGAGGTACTCACGTGACAGCTGAGTGAGCTGACTATAGAAAACTGTTTTTAGAGAATATAAACTTTTTTTAAAGGTTGACTGAGCTATTTTTATACAAGTGTGAATAAATTCTTGTCTATTGTGCATCGTGGACTCTTCTGTAATTATTGGTTAAAATCTGCTTTTTTCAATTTTTTTCAATATTGAAGGTCATTGTGGCACCTGAAGATATTAATGTTATGATTTTAAATTTATACCAGCTTATTTCTCACTACTCCACACATTTTCCACACTAGCCAATTTGAAAATTCGAAACATGAGTTTTTCACTCCGCCCTAATGGAGATCCCCTGTGACGGCACACTCAGGGCGTGGACATCCATGCCACCAGCAGTCGTTAAAGGAGTACACAGTCTTCTCACCAGTGGTTGGATCCTCACTTAAGCCATCCACCCAAAACACACGACCATTGACCTTAATGGGTACTTCCCCCGTGTTGCGGGTGTGTTTTATGTATACCCCTGCCGGTCTGTTGCTGTATGTGTATGAGCCAATAAATAGCCTTATGTCCATAACTGCGGGGATTGTTTCTGTGAATGACGCTAAGGTGTCTTTAGGCATGAAATTATTCTTGAACACCGTAAAACATAATGAGGCGATCGTGGTTGCGACTTGCAACGGATCGCATTTGAAACGGGCTATGTACATCCTTCTAAAGGTCTGGAAACATACGCTAAGCACGCGCACATCATTCACGCAATAACGCTCATATTCATCAGCTATATTGTATGGACAAGTTTCAATAAAACTGTTGAAGTAGCGATCAAAATCTTTACGATCACTATCACTCAAACTCAAGCTTACAATCTGAAACCAGTTTACGAGCACGCTGCACAACCGTAGGCAACCAAATTTTTTGACCCGGATATTTAGTATAGTAAACATATGGGCTAAGACTACTGCTATACAGCCGAAATCACGATCGACGTTTATATGCTTTCTGTAAATAGACTGAAAATTGAAATTAAGAGTATAAGGTGTGGCACTATGACCCGCAACCCGGAATACTCTGTCAATATCTACGTGAAGTCGTCCATATTGAAGGCTGCACTACTTTGAGAGGCCTGTATTATACGGCCCAAGATATATTCTATGTCTACAGCTAACAAGCGTCTGAACGGTATTACTACCCAAAAATCATCTACTTTCCCGTCATCTGACCCGAACCTGAAGGACAACCTCTTCCGGACTTCACGTTCGTCGCGGTTCTGAAGGGAAAAGTCCACAACACGCTCAACTACGCGCCGCAGTCCAATACCGTTGCTATACAGGGCTCCAGGGTCAACCCTGACCACGTACCGATTTCTAGTCAGGGCAGGGGTGGGGTTAGCGGTGCGCACCAGTTTGAATATTATACCTTCCTCCACAGCACGAGAAGCTGCTGCTGTTGTGGAGGATGTACCCGGAATTGAACAGGTATAATGGGGTATATTTGAGGAGGGAGCTAGTGTGGGGGTTGTGTCGTAAGACGTAGAAAGATGGGACTCTATTACTGGTGGTCTAGCAACCGGTGCACGCCTGACACCTTTTATACCTGACGTGGAAGGTTCTTCATCATCGTGCCTCCGCTTTGAACTGCCACATGGTAGAGGTGTCGCTGGTGAGGGTTCGTCAGCGGGGTTGGAGTCTGTAGCTACACTGTCATCGGGGTCTTGCGTAATATCGATGATGGAATGCTGTACATTGTCGTCATTCATGGTTCTGTGGAAGAAGTAAAACTAGCATATAAGGAGCAGCACTTAAATTTTGTTATATTTTGTAAATGCTCCACTTAGGGGTGTGACGTGTTAGAGATGGAATCTGTAGAAAAATTCCGGTTCATAAGCCCATCCACATGTATTATATCCGGCCCGACAGGATGTGGTAAAACTGCGTTTATGCTTAAAATTATTAAAATTATTAAAAAGGGGGAGATGTTCTCAAAATTTGTGCGTAAAGTAATATGGTGCTATTCGACGTACCAATCAGTGTTCAACGAGTACCATGATGATATTTTGTTGCACAAAGGCGTATATGACGTTAATTCTTTAAAGGGAAATGAGCATACAGTCATTGTAATTGACGATCTCATGTTGGAAATAGATAAAACGTTTGCCGAGACATTTACAGTGTTCTCCCACCATCTTAACATAAGCGTATTCTTCATCAATCAGAATCTACTTTTCAAAAATAGATACATGCGTGATGTGTCGTTAAATACACGATATCTAGTCTTATTCGCGCTACGTAGAGATGTGTCACAAATTGGGGTATTAGCCAATCAAATGTTCCAGAATCAGCGTAAGGAATTTTTGGAAGTTTATAAAGAAGCTACAAGTCAGCGTTACAGATATTTGCTTTGTGACCTTCACCCGCGAAACACATTTAGGGTGCTTCTAAGAACGAATATATTCCAAACGAGCCTGAAACGGTGTCTATTCCAGAATGACAAATAGGCTGAAGAAATACCATGAATTAATAAAAATCTATCAACGATTGCTCCGGGCATTGCAGCAGATGTTTGTTAAATATATGGACTCCGACTTTTTAAAATGCATCTGTCTTAATGTTATAAAATGTAATGTACCAATGAAACCCCCTCAGAAGGATCGCCTACGTCGTTACAAGAACATAATATGTATGCTCGCTCGTAAAAGTCAAGCTGTGGGAAAGAAAAAGCGAATTATTGTACAAAGAGGGGGATCATTCCTTCACATCGTATTTTCAGTTTTGGGACTTTTACTGACTAGATTAATATAATAAAGAAAGTGGTAGTGATTCCGCACGAGGTGTATGCTTCACTGCGAAGTTCAAAGAATCCAGACATGGTTCTAGAACCCCGTAAAAGCAGGTTTAAAAGAATGGAAAGCGAATTGTTAGCCCTATTAAATAGTGAAAAGTCACCTGATGAGAAAAGGATCTTGTACCAACAGGCTCTGCAGAAATTTCTTCATGAGTACGAAGATTATAAGAATCCGACAGAGTTCCCCATGGTTATTAGGCACAGCGCGAGCAACGATGAGCATGTCGACATAGGACCTGGGGCCGACATTAGAGATAACCAACCAAAGAATAACAGAACGCAACACATCGAGCATGTATTAAAATGCGTCTCCCATATACATTGAGGAATAAAGGCTTAAGTCTTTATAATCTATTGATAGAGGACCCCATCATACAGTGGACCGATACAGGCGACGTCATTGTTGAAGGAACAAGGGTACAGGGCTCGAATATCGTCGACATTGTCCATGATCTGGTGAGAAAGTGGGACAGGTCCTCACCAGCAGGATGGAACCATTTTAAAGCAAGATTACAACAAATAAATGTCCCCAAAACATTGATAGGAAATCTGAATAGGTTAAAAGACTTGGAGCAAGTCTCGCATGTGTCACAACTGAGTACGACATCACCCCCAACAGTAGCATCTCTGAAGAGGAGAAAGAAGAGACCAAACAGCCAACCATATCCACGTGTCTTTAAAATATGCAAATGGCTAACATATTAAAAAAACGCTATTATGACATTTCTAACCCACCCTCCAATGGTGGTGTTAATAGGCTGTACAGAGGTGTTTACAATGATGGAGTAGGGGAAACAGATGTTATGAGGTTTTTGCGAGAGCAGGGCGCTTATACATTTCATCAGCCGGTGAGAAAAAGGTTTAAAACGACCAAGACAACAGCGGCTTCGATTGACTCTATTTGGCAAGCGGATTTAACAGACATGCAAAGATATTCAGTGTATAATGTTGGCTACCACTACATCCTATTCATAATAGATGTATTCTCTAGATATCTGTGGCTAATTCCTCTAAAAAATAAATCGCCTGAAACAGTTGCTAAAGCCACCAAAACGCTGATGTTGAACGAAAACAGGGTTCCTGGCTATTTTTGTACGGATATGGGGAAAGAATTTATAGGCCGCGCGTTTCAGAACATGCTGACAGTTTAATATCAGTTACTACACTAGCAATCCTATACATAAGGCTTCTTTAGCTGAAAGAGTTCAACGTAACATAAAGGAACGCAGGCATCGCTATTTTACACATAAAAACACAAAGAGATATATAAATATTCTGGGATCATTGGCCTCGTCATACAACCGTTCACACCATCCCACGATTGGCGCAACACCTAACGAAGTTTTAGAAAGAGGTACGCGCCCAGAGCCTGATGTGAGAAGAGATGGAACACCACCGCCACACTCTAAACGTTTCAAAATCAATGATTATGTAAGGCTATCGCGTTCGGGAAATAAATTCGCGAAGGGATTTGAGCAAGGATGGACACGTGAGATTTTTAAAGTCAGTGCTATGAAACCTAAAGGTGAGATAATGATCTACAGATCTACAGAAGCTAAGGCTAACAAAGATCCTAAGATCCACTCTAAGGTTAGCTCGAAAGAAAGGAAAGAGTAGGGGGTTAAGAGAAGAAAATAAGGGGTTAAGTAAGTAGCAACACCTATCACTCATGGGTTAACATTCATTCAGAAAAAGAGAAAAAAGACTCCTCATCATCATCCGCAGGCCACTGCCTACAAGTCAGAAAAATAGTCGGAGAGAATAGAAAAGGGGTGAAAGATGAAAAGAAGTAAAATAAGAACGCTTACAAACCATGCAAACACAGTCTTAACTCACAGTCATACCATACAAACTACAGACATGCAAGTAGAGAGAGTTACAGACATGCAAGTAAGGAGAGGATAAGAAAAAAAAAGTAGGTAAAGTTAAACAAAAAGTGGGTTAGTTTACGCTACGAATTACATCTACGTTCGTGTTAGTCTAATTTTTTTTTTTTTTTGCTGGCATCACACGCTGGCATGTCACAAGCTGGCATTAATCGTCAACAGACTCATCCTCGACCACCACCCCAGAGCTCCTGTTACTAATTGTTTTTTTATTTTAAACAACGTTAATATTTTTAAAATGCCTATCTAAACGGTTCTTAAACATATTAACGCTGGTAGAGTTAACGACTGACGCGGGAAGATTATTCCATTTATCAATTACTTTAAACGTAAAGAAGTTTTTAGCGATATTAGTAATGAAACGTCTGCCACGCAACTTAAATCCGTTATTACGAGTATTGCTATTATCGAAAGTGAACAGTTTGTCAAAATTTACGTTATCGATGTTATTAACGATTTTGAAAACTTCAATAAGCTCCCCCTTAATCTCCTAGTTTCGAGTGAATGCAAGTCTAACTCTTTAATCCTATCTTCATAAGGCTTGTTGCGCAATGACGGAATTAGTTTCGTGGCACGACGCTGAACCCTTTCTAACCTATCAATATCCTCACGCAAATACGGGCACCAAAACTGAACGGCATATTCTAAATGAGGCCTGACTAGGGACTTGTAAAGGGGCAATATAATATCCTTCGATTTAAATTCGAAATTACGCGCTATGAAGCCTAACATCCTATTAGCTTTTGCGCAAGACTCCAGGCACTGGTTCCTAACCTTTAAATCCTTAGATACGCGTACGCCTAAATCTACTTCCTCGTCAACGCTCGCTAACTCTCTATCATCCATCGTGTACGTGTAATTATTGTTACGAGAACCTATATGCAAAACTTTACATTTGTCTACGTTAAATTGCATCTGCCACTTATCCGTCCACTCCATAATCCTATTTACATCGTCTTGGAGCCTATTTCTATCGTCCTCGTTAACAACCTTACCGCCTATTTTAGTATCGTCCGCGAATTTTGACACGTTACTAGTCAATCCTACATCTATGTCGTTAATGTAAATTACGAATAGCAATGGGCCTAACACTGAACCCTGTGGGACACCGCTACCTACATCCAACCACCCGATTCACTACCATTAACAACGACCCTCTGTCTCCTAGCACGAAGCCATTCCTCTAACCAGTTAGCTACCTGACCGCGTATACCGTGCGCTTTAACCTTCGCAATTAATCTTCTATGCGGAACTGTATCGAACGCCTTTTTAAAATCTAAATAAATAACGTCAGCCGCTCTATGCCTATCGTATTCGCGCACTATTTCGTTATAAAATTCTAACAAATTAGTTAAACAAGATCTATGGCGTCGAAACCCATGCTGACTACTATTAATCAAATCTCTACTTTCTAAGTGATCGATGATACGATCCCTAACTACGGATTCCAAAAGTTTACCGACAATTGACGTTAAGCTAATGGGCCTATAATTGCTAGCTACTGTGCGGTCGCCTTTTTTAAAAATAGGCGTGACGTTAGCTAATTTGAAGTCTTCAGGAATAATCCCCGTTTCGAGTGACTGATTAAAAATCTTCGTTAAGGGGCCTACGATAACGTCTTTCAAATCTTTCAAATGTCTGGGATAAAAAGCGTCAGGGCCTGGAGCCTTGCTAACTTTTAGCCTATCGATATAATGCGCAATCTCACCCTCGTAAACAGTTATTTCATCCAAAATAGTCTCGCTACTAAATGGAACGATATCGTCCACGTCGGGGACATTATTTACGTCTTCTACGGTAAAAACTGTCGCAAAAAAGTTATTGAAAATACCCGCCATCGCCTGAGCGTCAGAAGCCAAAGCGCCGTTAACATCCACTAGAGGGCCTATGTTATCTTTTATCGGCTTACGATTATTGACGTATTCAAAAAACTTTTTTGGATTATGTTTACTATCCGCAGCTATAAGTATCTCTAAATTACGCTTAGCATTCCTAACTGATCTTTTAACCTGACGTCTAAGCTCGATATATCTATTAAAGTTAGCTGCCGTGCCATTGCGCTTATTAAGTCTATACGCTCTGTTACGCTCGTTTATGAACTCGCCTATTTCCCTAGTCCACCACTTGGGCCTACCATGATTTCTAGCGCGCTTGGGCCTACGAGGAATAAACTCCCTTTCAATATTCATAAAACTTTCTTTAAACGCCTCCCAATGCAAATTTGTGTCATTACCCATAAATAAGTTATCCCAGTCCACTACTCTCATCCTATCCGCAAAACTATCAAAATTAGCCCTACGAAAATCAGGGACTTCTATTACGTTACTATCCTTAGTGTTTTCTATCAATAACTTAAACCTAAGAATTTGATGATCACTACATCCTAAACTCTCGCCTACTTCTAAACCTTCGACTATATTTTCGCCGTTCGTCATCACCAAATCTAAAATATTGTCACCGCGCGTTGGTTCGGTAACCATCTGTCGTAAAAAATTATCTTCCATGAACTCAATCAATCTCAAACCCTCCTCATTACCAGTAAAAGTCTCGTAATTAACATTAGGGCAGTTAAAGTCTCCGACAATTATACTATTCCGATTGTCAATAAAGTTACCAAGAAGTGAGTAAAATCTAGTATCGGTATCGAGGGTTGAACGGGAGGTCTATAAACAACAACAAAATTAAAACTAATACTACGCGCCCTAACTTCAACGCATATCGCATTAATTGCTGCCGGAAAATCTATCTTAACCTCGATAGCCCTAAGGGAATTACGAATGTACAGCAAAACGCCGCCACCAAACCTATGTAACCTATCATTAGTAAAGAGTTTAAAACCCGGTATATCAAGTTCCCCCAACAAGTCCCGAGTCACGGTATTTAACCACGTTTCAGTGATAGCAACTATATCGTAGTTGCCGGAATAAATTATCGCCTTAAATTCGTTTAATTTATTTCTAATACTACGCGCGTTACAATAAAAGACGTTTAAGTTATTTTTTACCACGGGCCGGCGTTTTAAACTATTTTTCACGTCGGGCCCGCGTTCCCCGGACCCACAACGTTTAAAGAAGGCTTCGACCTATACAGCTTTCGTACGTTTTCGTCAATTAACCTACCTAGCCTAGCATTACCTATTTCATTAAAATGCACCCCATCTTTTATAAAAAGGCTAGGATCACTGAATTCGGACCACAGCTTTACGAAGGGTACATTTTCCTCAGCACAAATCTTTTCTAATTTAGTATTCAAAAATATCGTTTTAGACGTAATCCTAAGACCCAAACCGTGCCTAGGGGTAATACCTAAAACTAAAGACCTATCTGACCTCGCCTTTAGGAACCTAATTAACCCCCTATATCTCTCCAAAAGGTCAGGCACTCTCGTATCGGGCCTATACGAGTCGTTGCTCCCTACCATCGTCACCAACATCGAGTGACGGGAGGCAACGTCAATCCTATCCACTTCGTCTCTAACTCTGTCAACCCTGGCCCCTGGGAGACAGACCCTCCTCCTCTCGGTTGGATGCCGTTCAACGAACTCTTTGTCCATGTGGCGCACTAAAGAGTCCCCAATTAAAATAGTTTCCCCCTCATTCACGTCCCTTTCCAAATGGGCGAAAGGGTTCGAAACCTTGATAGGGGGGGTTCCTATCACCTAACGTACGCAGCCTAGCTCCACCATCTACTACTCTCGGACCAACCTTAACCCCTTCCTCAACTCTATCCAACCTTCCCGACAAGCTACCTAAACTAGAAACTAGGTTACGCACCTCACCCTTCAAATTACTAACGTCTTCAACGTTAGTATTGGTTCGGCTTTCGTCAACCGTAGCCCTACCCCTGCCCTCATCAAGCGTCGCAAGTCTTTCCGTTACCTCACGTACACTGCGTTTTATGTCAACTATTTCCTCCATTAACTCGCAAAAGAAACAAACTGATCTCTCGGTAATCGCCATAGGACCGCCGTTATAATCTTTAAATTCCGAATAC
The DNA here is from genome assembly GCA_023014485.1 of Bathynomus jamesi. Lineage (NCBI taxonomy): Eukaryota > Metazoa > Arthropoda > Malacostraca > Isopoda > Cirolanidae > Bathynomus > Bathynomus jamesi. The sequence continues at coordinate 295,204 of JAJOZX010001543.1, read as the reverse complement.
CACCGGTTTACACTACACCTAACACACGACGCTTTCTGCGACGGCATCGCGCAGTTAAAAATTAGTTTATAACCGTCACAAGTTTAAGTTAAATTAAGCCGGCACGCTATGAAAACTTCTAAATCGCTAAAAACCACTAATATTCAATTACTTAACTATAACAATGTGAATATAAACGCAAGTATATAAAATTCAAAATTAAAATTCATAGCAATATGCAAAAGTAGATGCAATATCAGAGAGCTCAGGAAATGCGTCCGTTCAGTACAGAGTCTGGCTGACGAATGATGTATTACGTTGAAGATTTGAATGGGGATGAAATCGGAGGAGGCTTTTACCGCGAGGAGTTGCAGAAAGTGACATTTAATTTAGGAAAAAATGTGTTTAAAATTGAAAAAATAATAGGCAGGAAAGTTTCAGGAAAGAGAATAAAGTACCTGGTGAAATGGCTAGGGTACCCAGAAAGCTTCAACACCTATATAAAAGCTGCTGCAATAATGAAGCTTAAATAGTATGCAACATGGCACCTAACCACTTCTATGTCACACTCCCGTCCTCTTCTTCTCTGTCTGTACATCCTAACAACACCCTGGCCAACTTTGTAAAAGAACTCTATGGGCCCCATTGAATTGGAACGTAATTCGTACAAAGTTGGTGTTTGTGAATTCTAGTTAGCCACCAAATTTTTAACTCTTGAAAATGAACAGATCATATTTCTGATCCTTAGAAACGTCGATGAGTGTGAAAAGTTAGAGATAACCTTAGACAACATTATGTGATCAGTCCTGTTCGGTGGGGTACAGCACTATAGTACAACTGTAACACTAGGACTCGGTCATTATGACACAGCCACGGACATTGTGACGGGCTTAAACAAGAGTCTTGAAAAGTCGTACCTAACAGCCGATTTACTTTTTGAAGTTGTAAACATAGACACGCCTGCATGCTCGTTGAAGTTAAAATCAACGCTTAGTAGAAATATTAAAGACAAAGAGCTGTTCACAATTGTGGCCGAGGGTCGATATGGTGCAGCCCTCCAAAGAGACACCCTTCACGAGGCACAACATGACTTGTCCAGCTTAATGTATCAGTTGAAATTGGAGAAATTGGGTGAAAGCTACATATCCCTAGACATGTGCTATATTTACAGCAACATCGGTGAGCATCAATTTGTTGGGGACACCCAGGCGCGCCTGCTGCGCATTGTAGACATTCCCAACCATAGAGGGAAGAGTTTGATCATTACATATGACAAGCCCCATTAAGTGAATGTTACGGCTAATCTATTAACCAATATCTCAATATATGTATATAAGAACGAGTGAGGGAAAAAAATTTTCATTCGGTGATGGGAGCTTAACACTGAAGCTGCACTTTCGTCGCTTTCAGTTATAATGACCCGAAGACCTTTCACAGTCTATCGAGGGGTGAGATATCAGCGTGGGAGTGGGCTTGGATAAATTTTTTCAACCATACTACACACGGCTGTCCCATTGTTGAAGAGGGGGCTAGATACCTCGGGAGGAAGGCGTTACAATTAGATTTTAACACAGTAGAAGACATAATGGGTGGAACTAAACCTAAAGAAGCTCTAAAAAAAACATTTAAAACGTACACGGGACGAAATCATCAAAGATGCAAAGAGAAAAATGCGTGGTGGCGGAAAGAAGAAGAGAGCTGTTACCAACACGTGGCACGAAACGTAAAATGACATAAAAAAAGTGTTCTAAGCGAATGAAGCCTATGGCTGATCATTTTTTTTAACTGATATAAGCTGAGGACACTGCTCTTACGAATCATAGGTTGATTACTACTTGTCGAGAGAGGTGGTACTATTTCTGACTCGTCTTGGCACGCTTCATCCATCCGTGTAGCTCACAATATTGTAAATCGTAGCTGTCCCTCTTTGATATGCCCTCTACACAGGTTTCTATTGAGCATAATGACTTTATTACAATTAACCCATTAAACACAATTAGTTCACCGAGTGCCCCTATAGAATTCGTGATACTCAGCTCAGGCCCATATTTTTTTGAGCCAAGCTGCATGCACATGTACTGTAAACTGCGTATAGCCCATTCAGATGGAACGGACTGCGATGATAGTTACTCTGCTTACCCTGAAACCAACTTTCTTCACTCCATATTCAGCCAGTGTGACGTGTATTTAAATCAGGTCAACATCTCGGCAGGAACGGGTTATTATGACCTACGAGCTTATCTTGAAAATGTCCTCAACTTTTCAAAAGAAGCGAAGGATACTTTTTTAACTGCCGAGGGCTATTATCAGACTAAAGACGAAAGTAGTACAAAGGATAAATTTAAAAATTCTAAAAAGAAGATATACGAGTGTTTTAATGTCTGCATACAGACTTCACGTTCCAGGAGAAACTGCTTATGAATGGGGTGGATATGAAGTTAAAGCTCACCCGCACGAATCCTGAGATCTGCATAAATCTGGGACCTGATCAAGAAGAGGGCGCAAAGCCCGTTGTGATTCACATCATGGAAACATATCTGCGCGTACGGCGAGTGAAATTAAGTTCCCCGAAATATGTAGAAATTGAAAGAAAATTAATACACGCAACAGTAAAATACCCAATGAACAGAGTACAGATCAAACTATACATGTGCCCGCAGGGTTGTCCTCGAAGCAGCTAGAAAACGTGGCCCTGGGAGTTCTACCAAAAAGGTTATTAATTGGAATGCAGGATCACGCTTCAACGAATGAAAAATATAAAAAGAGCGCCTTTAAATTCGAGAATTTCGGCCTTAAAAATATAACTTTATACGTCAACGGCGTTGCGTTGGGCGGGACTATGGATACAGACTACTCATCAGACGCTGTGTTCCTGCTCTGCGCGAGAGCTTATACCAATCTGGCCCATATTGCCGGTGGCTGTGACGAGCTTGGGATTGGCTTAACGCAGAAAGAATTGATCGATCAATTTACCCCCGACTTAGCTGCTAGTGTAAATACACACTTAAGTCCATAAGAAAGTGGGAACATCTCAGTCAGATTGGAATTCGCCAACCCTATAGACGCGGCCATTAGTGTACTAGTATACGTCGAATCACAAGCTCTAATAGAAATTGACCGCTTCAGGAACGTAGTCACAGACTTTTAAAATGGACGCGAATACACTCCAGAGAGTAATGAAAAGTGACCGAGTCACACGCTCCAAATTTATCGGTGTGTTTGCGAAGAATGAAACATGAAATTGCCAACTAGGAGAGATTGGTGTAGTCTTATTGTCAATACGGACATTGTGGGGTGCGAGAGGATTCATTGGTTTGCAATCTATTTTAAAAATAGGCAAAGAATGTACTATTTTGATTCACTCGGCACTCAGCCCTGGAGTGACCCTGTTGTTGTTGCGAAACTGTCTGAAATCCTTACCGTTTCCAAGGATATTTTAGTAATACTTGCGGCATGTATTGTCTTTCATTTCTCCTGCACATATCACGTGGGAGGGGATTTATAATTTTTTTTTAAATTATTCGATTTGTGCGACACTGAGATGAATGATGAACTGGCATGCAGACAGATAAAAAAGGTTCCCATTTGTGCGCACTCGCTGTATTTTGTAAAGCTTTACGTGTCTATATATACTGTATGATTGTAACTATATTCTGTAAATATCTCCATTAATGTTAGTCTTATTTAATGGACGCTAGTTCTGTAAGCTGAATTGTACTAAAACATGATTTCCACCTTGTAATAAATTGAATGAAAATACAATGTGTTTTGTTTTAACCACAAAAACACTTACATTAGTTCCTCGATGACCTGGCATTCGTTGGTCAGGATGTGAGCCAATACCTCGACCTCCGCATTCAGGTCACTGGGTTGGCTGCGCGGTAAAACCTCCAAATCACCGTCGAATATTTGCCTTTCTTCAAAGCTGTCGCGAAATGTAGCTATAACACGATCACATTCCGTATAGGTCCTTTAAGGAGAAATTAACATGATTAGCTCATACCGAATCTTTTTTAATTAAAATCCATTTTTTCATAAATCGAATTGTATTCAGAAAGCTTAGCTCAGTACTAATGCAAACTAGTCTATAATTGAGGATATCCGCTATGAAACATTTACAATAAAATATAAGTAGAAATGTGTTATTACAACCACACCATATATATTAGGGTGGTCCTCAAAAACGAATTTTTTATTTTTACTGCTCCCACCCGATAAAGTAGTTCCACTTCATAAAAAAATTATTTTGGCAAAGTTTTTACCAGATCCGATAATATTTAGGGGTGGCTGTCAAACTTTAAATTTTGAACGAAATCCTTAAAATGGGCAAAATCTGCAACATCTAAATTTGCTGGCGACTTGTGGTACCTATCTGAGGAAATGGTGGGATTGGCACTGTTTGATGCTTCTGTATCAGTAGACACCAAAAGATTAATTGTAAAGGGAATTAATGAGACAGAAGGCAGCCTAAAATGTCCTAAACGTGTGAGCCTTCGTCAAGATCATCTCCCAACATTGGATTCCTTGAGCACGAGAAACTCTTTCAAGCTTATACGGGCCCTCAATATCAATACTGCATTTATGCAAAAAGACCCGTCAACATGGGACTCAGATGATGAGTTTCAAGAGGCTCTTCGGAAAGTTGAAAACATCAAGGTCGTGAACGACAATGCCGAACGCGGGATTGCACTTATCCAGGATTATAGTGGAAAACACACTAAGAATGAAGAACAACTTCAATACCTATTGAAAGTCGTGGAGCAACACAGGAAGAAATATCCTGAACCTACTAAGAAGATCTTAAACAGTGAGCTACAGTGAGTGGTCTTGCCAGCCATGACGATTCAAAATAGTACGTCATCAGTGTTATGTATAACGCTTATAATTTAAAATATATATGCAAAATAAAAAGCTTTTAACTACACATTATATCAGTGGTTCCCAAGTGGTGATCCATGGATCCCTTGGGGCCAACTGAGATTGTTCAGGGGGTCAATAGAAAACCCCCGCCTTGCAGTTTTGTGGTAACTTCAAGCTTCGACAGCCACCTCTAATTATTATCCGATCGAGCTCAAATTGAAGCAGAATTATTTTCTTATTAAGTGGAACAACTTTATTGGGTGAGAGCATGTAAATTACAAAAAAAAAATATCGCCTCTATAAGGGAGGACCACCCTAATATATATATATATATTATATATATATATATATATATATATATATATAATTTTATATACATATATATATATATATATATATATATGCCGAAATAGCCACGAAGGAAAGAGAATGGACAATAATTAAAAACCTATTTTTTTCACCAAAATACACACAGGGGAACACATATATTATATATATGTATATGTGTGTGTATATATATATATATATTATACACATGTACACATGTGTGTATGTATATATATATATATATATATACATATATATATTCCAGGGTAACAAATCCGTCGCTGCCACCTAATCAGAACCCCGTCAACTTCGAACCGACCAAGGCCATAGACGGAAGGGTTAACATATATATATATATATATATATACTGTATATATATACATATATACAGTATATGTGTGTGTGTGTATATATATATATTGTGTATATGGAACTGAACTCAGAATTATCCCTGAAAATTAAATTCACCTTAGGGGACCATTCTGAGTTCAGTGTTGGGGTTTAAGTTTTGGTTTTTGGCTAAAAATACAATCGTTACCCCTTTTTCTTTGATGTATTCAATCAGACGTGAATGCAACGAGTCATTTGTTTATATTAAGGTTCTGAATATAGTAGGCTAGGTGTAGCTGTACCCTAGATCCTGTCCCAAAGCTGGATCCTATTTGCTTTGCAGATAGCTGGTGAGGGAAGCCATATTTTTGGGGCCTCTTTGCGAGTGACCCGTTGCCCACGTCGGGCTAACATCACGAAAAATAAAAAACTATAGTGTTTGTCATTTGCCATGACTTATTCGGACTATAATGGATTTAATTTTCCAGAAGAGTTCCTTGTTCCACGCACGGTCTGTGTGTATCATATACACATATATATATATGTTAGCCCGACGTGGGCAACGGGTTACTCGCAAGGAGGCCCCAAAAATATAGCTCCCCTCACCAGCTATCTGCAAAGCAGATAGGATCCAACTTTTGGACAGGATCTAGGGTACAACTACAACTAGCCTACTAGAGCACTCAATATATTTTGCCCCACCCTTTTTTCTTAGTTAAATAATAAGCTATGGGGCTGAAATATCTTTTCGGCCGTAAATTTGAACTTTCTGCGCTTCACATAACCCGATTTTTTCAGTTTGAACCTCCCCTCCTTGTATAAAACCGCTTTTAAACGCCCTTGTATAAAACCGAGGGTTAACGCAGTTTCGAAAATGGCGTCTGACAGTGATGTGCATCATAAACAGAGAGCTGTTATCGAGTTCTTAACCGCAGAAAAGGAAACAGTTGGAAATATTCTCAAACGTCTACAAAACTTTTACGGAGATGCTGTTGTTGATCGAAGCACAGTTGGGCGCTGGTCTAAACGTGTGAGATCATCGGAGAGAGGGAGTGCCAGCCTTCATGATGAGCCACGCAGCGGTCGCCCGGCATCGGCTGTGACATCTCACACTGTGCAACGTGCTAACAGCATCATTCGATCAAACCGGCGCGTCACATCCAAGGAGCTAACACTGGAGCTAGGAATTAGTGAAGGAAGTGTGAATATGATAATTCAGCAGCTGGGATAGTCAAAAGTGTGTTCACGGTTTGTTCCTCGCCAACTGACTGGAGATCACAAAGCCCAAAGAAAAGAAATTGCTTCCGAGTCGTTGGTTCGATACGGGACAGAAGGGGATCTACAGATCTACAGAAGCTAAGGATAACAAAGACCCTAAGATCCACTCTAAGGTTAGCCCGAGAGAAAGAAGAGAGAAGGGGGTTAAAAGAAGAGAATAAGGGGTTAAGTAAGAGCAAAACCTATCATTCGTGGGTTAACATTCATTCAGAAAAAGAGAAAGAAAGACTCACCCTCATCATCATCCGCCGGCCACTGCCGACAAGTCGGAAAAATAGTCGAAGAGAGGGTGAAAGATGAAAAGAAATAAAATAAGAACGCTTACAGACCATGCAAACACTGACATACCATGCAAACTACAGACATGCAAGTAAAGAGAAGATGAGAAAAGAAAAAAAAAAGGTAGGAAGAGTATAACAAAAAGTAGGTTAGTTTACGCTACGAGCTACATCCAAATTCGTGTTAGTCTACTTGATTTTTTACATTTTATTGCTGGCATATCACCGCTGGCATGTCACAAGCTGGCATTAATCATAAACAGACTCATCCTCGACAATTACCCACAGAGCTCCTGTTGCTAATTGTTTGATTATTTTAAACAACGTTAATATTTTTAAAATGCCTATCTAAACGGTTTTTAAACATATTAACGATGATAGACTTCACGACGGACGCGGGAAGATTATTCCATATATCAATTACTTTAAACGTAAAAAAGTTTTTAGCGATGTTAGTATGAAACGTCTGCTACGTAATTTAAATCTGTTATTACGAGTATTGCTATTATCAAAAGTGAAGAGTTTGTCAAAATTTACGATATCGACTTTATTAACGATTTTGAAAACATCAATAAGCTCCCCTTTAATCTCCTCGTTTCGAGTGAATGCAAGTCTAACTCTTTAATCGTATCTTCATAAGACTTGTTGCGCAATGACAGAATTAGTTTCGTGGCACGACGCTGAACCCTTTCCAACCTATCAATATTCTCACGCAAATACGGGCACCAAAATTGAACGGCATATTCTGAATGAGGCCTGACTAGGGACTTGTAAAGGGACAATATAATATTCTTCGATTTAAATTCGAAATTACGTGCTATGAAGCCTAACATCCTATTAGCTTTTGCGCAAGACTCTAGGCACTGGTTCCTAACTTTTAAATCCTTAGATACGCGTACGCCTAAATCTACTTCCTCATCAACGCTCACTAACCGTCTATTGTCCATCGTGTACATGTAATTATTGTTACGGGAACCTATATGCGAGACTTTACATTTATCTACGTTAAAATGCATCTGCCACTTATCCGTCCACTCCATAATCCTATTTACATCGTCTTGGAGCCTATTTCTATCGTCCATGTTAAGAACTTTACCGCCTATTTTAGTATCGTCCGCGAATTTTGACACATTACTGGTCAAGCCTACATCTATGTCGTTAATGTAGATTACGAATAGCAATGGGCAATCACCCCGATTACCTACCATTAAGAACGACCCTCTGTTTCCTAGCACGAAGCCATTCCTCTAAGTAGTTAGCTACCTGACTGCGTATACCGTGCGCTTTAATCTTCGCAATTAATCTTCTATGCGGAACTGTATCGAACGCTTTTTTAAAGTCTAAATAAATAACGTCAGCCGCTCTATGCCTATCGTATTCGCGCACTGTTTCGTTATAAAACTCTAACAAATTAGTTAAACAAGATCTGTGGCGTCGAAACCCATGCTGACTACTATTAATCAAATCACGACTTTCTAAGTGATCGACGATACGATCCCTAACTACGATTCCAAAAGTTTACCAACAATTGACGTTAAGCAAATAGACCTATAATTGCTAGCTACTGTGGGTCGCCTTTTTTAAAAATCGGCGTAACGTTAGCTAATTTGAAGTCCTCAGGAATAATCCCCGCTTCCAGTGACTTATTCAAAATTTTTATTAAGGGGCCTACGATAACGTCTTTCAAATGTCTAGGATAAAGCGCGTCAGGGCCTGGAGCCTTGCTCACTTTTAGCTTATCGCTATAATGCGCAATCTCACCCTCGTAAACAGTTATTTCATTCAAAATGGTCTCGCTACTAAATGGAACGATATCGTCCACGTCGGGGACATTATTTACGTCTTCTACGGTAAAAACTATCGCACAAAAGTCGTTAAAAATACCTGCCATCGCCTGAGCGTCGGAAGCGAAAGCGCCGTTAGCGTCCACTAGAGGGCCTATGTTATCTTTTATTGGCTTACGATTATTGACGTAGTCAAAAAACTTTTTCGGATTATGTTTACTGTCCGCAGCTATAATCATCTCTGAATTACGCTTAGCATTAATAACAGATCTTTTAACCTGACGTCTAAGCTCGATATATCTATTAATAAAGTTAGCTACCGTGCCATTGCGCTTATTAAGTCTATACGCCCTGTTACGCTCGTTTATGAACTCGCCTATTTCCCTAGTCCACCACTTGGGCCTACCATGATTTATAGCGCGCTTGGGCCTACGCGGAATAAACTCCCTTTCGATATTTTAAAAGACTTTCTTTAAACGCCTCACAATGAAAATTTGCGTCATTACCCATAAATAAATTATCCCAGTCCACTACTCTCATCCTGTCCACAAAACTATCAAAATTAGCCCTACGAAAATCAGGGACTTCTATTACATTACTATCCTTACTACTTTCTATCAATAGCTTAAGCCCAATAATTTGGTGACTACTACATCCCAAACTCTCACCTACTTCTAAACCTTCGACTATATTTTCGTCGCTCGTTATCACCACATCTAAAATATTGTCATCGCGAGTTGGTTTGGTAACCATCTGTCGTAAAAAATTATCTTCCATGAACTCAATCAGTCTCAAACCCTCATCATTACCAGTAAAAGTCTCGTAATTAACGTTAGGGCAGCTAAAGTCTCCGACAATTATACCATCCCGATTATTAATAAAGTTACCAAGAAGTGTGTAAAATCTGTATGTAGGATAAAAGCCCCCTAGGACAAAAGCCCGCTAGGAAAAATAATAATAAGAATTTTTTTTTTAATCATTATTTTTATTCTTTATTATTTACAGTTTATGCACACTTCTCTGACATGTAAAATATTACATTTATTATATCATAAGACTGCAATAAGGAAGGCATTATAAGTATTGTACAGTAGCACACATTAACGCTAATATTTGCACAACCATAAAAAATTACATTATAAAAGGATCATCATGCCTTATCTAGGCAAAGTCAGCTTTATAAGTATTAACCAGTAGCACACATTAACACTTGCATTATAAATTTATAGCTCACTATTTTACAGGAGCACAAAATTATTTACACAACCATAAAAATGAACATTATAAGAACATCATACCATATCTAGGGAAAATCAAACAAATAAAGCACAATCTTAAAAAGTTCATTAAGTGTTAAGGTTCATTTAAAGTTAATTTTACTTCCACCTAATGCTGTGACCTACACCATTCAGAAATTCTTCCAAGATCTTCCTCTCATTCACATAGTCCAGACATAGGTTCTTCAAACGCTATTGATGCTCCTTTGTGGCACGTTCCTAACCTAACCTAATCATTCAGGTAGACAAAACATAACAGTAATCAACTAGAATGAATCAACATAGACAAAGATTATAATATTTGTTTAGGATTACTTCATAGCACACGAACAATAATATAAAAAATGGAGGCTTTTGTCCTACTTTGCACTTTAACTGAGGGGCTTTTGTCCTACTTTACACTTTAATTGAGGGGCTTTTGTCGGACCCCGTAAAATCTAGTATCGGTATCGAGGGGTTGAACGGGAGGTCTATAAACAAAATTAAAGCTAATACTACGCACCCTAACTTCAACGCATATCGCATTAATTGCTGCCAGAAAATCTATCTTAACCTTGATAGCCCTAAGGGAATTGCGAATGTACAACAAAACGCCGCCACCAATCCTATGTAACCTATCATTAGTAACAAGTTTAAAACCCGCTATATCAAGTTCCCCCAAGTCCCGAGTCACGGTATGTAACCACGTTTCGGTTATAACAAGTATATCGTAGTTCCCAGAATAAATTATCACCTTAAATTCGTTCAGTTTATTTCTAATACTACGCGCGTTACAATAAAAGACGTTTAAATTATTTTTTACCACGGATCGGCGTTTTAAACTATTTTTCACGTCGGGCCCGCGTTTCCCAGACCCACAACGTTTAAAGAAGGCTTCGACCTATATAGCTTTCGAACGTTTTCATCGATTACCCTACCTAACCTAGCATTCCCTATTTCATTGAAATGCACCCCCATCTTTTATAAAAAGGCTAGGATCACTAAATTATGACCAACCACAGCTTTACGAAGGGTACATTTGGGTATTTTCCCTTTGGGGGGTTAGCAGCGAATTTTAGTGAAAATCGGTATATTAATGTAGTTTTGGTCACTAATTTCAAAAATAACTTTCGTTTTAAGGAGAACTGAAAAACAAACATGTTAGAACACTTTAAATAATTAATATGTATTTTAACTAGCTTAAACTAGTTACAGAGGATTGTGTTAAATTTAACCAGAGTCACAAACTGGTACTGTTATGAAAAAGTGCTCTAAGTGTGAGAAAGCGTGTTCCTTTGAAAAAATACCCAGTTCTTTCGTTGCCAAAAGCGTCGGACAAACGGTAAAAAGTGCAACTTTATGAAGAATACGTTTTTTGAAGTATCCCAGCAGATCTGTAAAAGTAGCAGAAAAAATCAAGAATTAATGCCCAGTTAGGTCAATTGAATGCCAGGTTAGGTCAATTGAATGCCAGGTTAGGTCAATTGAATGCCCTTGACGATTGGTTAGGCTAAGTCATGATATTTTCGTTAAAAAAACATTAATTATTTAAAGTGCTCTAACATGTTTGTTTTTCATTTCTCAAAAAAAAAGAGTTATTTCTGAAATCAGTGACCAAAACCGCATTAGTATACCGATTTTCATTAAAATTCGCTGCTAGCCCCCAAACGGAAAAGATCCGTACATAAAATCTCTTCTAGTTTAGTGTTCAAAAATATTGTTTTTGATGTAATCCTAAGACCCAAACCGTGCCTAGGGGTAATACCTAGAATTAAAGACCAATTTGACCTTTCCTTCAGGGACCTAATTAACCCCTATATCTCTCCAAAAGGTCAGGCACTCTCGTATCGGCCTATACGAGTCGTTGCCCCTACCATCGTCACCAACATCGAGTGACGGGAGGCAACATCAATCCTATCTACTTCGTCTCTAATTCTGTCAACCCTGTCCCCTGGTAGACAGACCCTCCTCCTCTTGGTTGGATTCCGTTCAACGAACTCCTTATCCATATGGCGCACTAAAGAGTCCCCAATTAAAATAGTTTCCCCCTTGTTCACATCCCTATCCAAATGGGCGAAAGGGTTCGAAACCTCGATAGGGGGGGGGGATTCCTATCACCTCACGTACGCGGCCTTGCTCCACCCTTAACTTCTCTAAATCCCTCCCCGTCTACTAATCTCGGACCAACCTTAACCCCTTCCTCAACTCTATCTAACCTTCCCGATAAGCTACTTATACTAGAAAATATGTTCCTCACCTCACCCTTCAACTCACTGACGTCTTCAACCTTAGTATAGGTTCAGCCTTCGTCAACTGTAACCTTACCCCTGCCCTCATGAATCGTTGCAAGTCTTCCCGTCACCTCGCGTACACTACGTTTTATATCAACTATCTCTTCCCTCAAATCACAAAAGAAACAGACCGATCTCTCGGTAATCGCCATAGGACCGCCGTTGTAATCCTTAAAATCCGTATACCACCGATTAACTCCACACCTAGCTCACGACGCTTTCTGCGACGGCATCGCGCAAGTTAAAGTAGTTAACGTTTATAACCGTCACGCTATGAAAACTTCTAAATCGCTAAAAACCACTAATATTCAGTTACTTAACTATAACAATGTGAATATAAACGCAAGTATATAAAATTCAGAACTTTCCAAAAGTAAATTAATCGGCAATATCCAAAAGTAGAAACAATATCAGAGAGCCCAAGGAATGCATCCGCTCAGTTAGGAGTCTGGCTGACGAATCCAATTTTATATTAAAAAAAAACAGTCACGAATTGTGATTGGGGATGAGACTTGGGTACACCACTTTGAACCTGAAACAAAACGCCAATCCATGGAGTGGCATCACGCAGACTTCCCACGCAAGAAAAAGTTCAAAATGGCTCCCTCTGCAGGAAAGGTTATGGCCACCATCTTCTGGGACGTGAAAGGGGTGATTCTGGTGGACATTATGAAGAAATGACAAACAATCAACTCAGAGGCATATATTGCTATCCTACAGAGACTCCAGAGACGTATAAAGCGAGTTCGACAGGAGAGAAAAGTGGAAGACGTCCTTCTTTTACACGATAATACAAGACCACACAACAGTTTGCAAACAAGAAAGGCCATCACAAAAATGCGCTTGACTGTTTTATCGCACCCTCCATACAGCCCAGATGCTATTCTTGGAAGAAAGTTTCAGAGTGACGATGAGGTTGTTGAAGAGGTTAAGAGGTGGCTCCAGCGGAACCCAGCGGACTTTTACCAGCAAGAATAAAGGCCCTTGTTTCGAGGTGGCGGAAAGTCGTAGAAAAGGATGGAGACTATGTGGAAAAATAAAAACTTGTAAAAAAGGTATGTAACTACTTGTGTACAAAATTTCTGGAACTTACAGGAAAACTTGGAAAGAAAAAAAAGATGGGGCAAAATATATTGAGTGGCCCTCGTATATATATATATATATATATATATATATATATATATATATATATATATATATATATATAACATCTGAAACTCATTCCCTCACTTTGTGGGAGTGAGTGTGTCCCAGGATTACCTGAGACAAAGCGCTGACAGGTTCAGGAGCCTATTCAACCTTAGCTGATGCTACCAGCTAGGAGCGAATTCAGAGCTCATTCCCCAATGTCCAACTATACATATTTAGGGTTGTTGCGAAAATAAAAAATCTAAATTTTGCAGATCTTACCCCCTACATTTGTTTTCTCTCTAGAGATAACCCGAAAGATAAAACTTTAATTAAATCGAATAATATTTAGAGGTCGCTCAACAACGTAGAAGTTTCCTAAAATAGACCAAAAAATTATGAATATCACGTACGTTCTTATAACTTTCTGGTATGTATTTTTATTATTTTTTCAGAAAATATGGAAGAAACTAAACCATCTACATCAACTCGTGTTCAATCGCCTGTCAGAACCCTCCGAAAAGACGAATTATATCTGCTGTGGCAGCCTATAAAGAACCCTTTGTCCGGGAGCAAGATTCCCTCTCAAGGCGAAGAATTGCAAAGACTCTTACAACTTCACCGAGAAGAAAGGAAGACGATGAAGGAGGCAGATAAAGCTGTTATTCCGGAAGTAGCCTCCTTCTGGATCAAAGCCAGAATTCCCATGACTCAAGAGTACAATGCAATCGCTAAATTTGACAAGCTCTTCAGGGCGTGGCAATCGCTTAACAAAAACTCAAAGCAGACGACTGAAACCCAGAAGCACAATGAGCCTGATTTCAAAGCCAATTCTTTAAAACTGCTTGATATCGCCCATGCCAACGATATGGACCTAATAACAATACAGGAGGACCGGGATTTTCTGGAGCTACAGCGGCCGAACCGACAAGGCCACATGGTTCACGTTGACACATTACTTAGCAAGGTAGAGAGCCGGTGTCAGGAGAGAGACTAACGTCATTTCGAACACAAGTAAAAAATGGAAGAAGTCCGCCAACTTCAAGCCAAAGAAGTCTTGGTGGAGTCATCCATTTCCTCAAGTGATACGGATGACGTTATGCCTCCACCTCCAAAACAGAGACAACATAGCCGTCGTCCAGTGCGGGTAGTGGATCGAGAAACTTTTGCTGCCCTCGATCGAATCAAGACGACAGACCGAAGATTAAGGTCATTCTTCATTTCATGGATTACTTCATCATTAACTTTTATTAACAGATCAGATGCCAACCTTTTCCTGTTTGGTGGTTCATATTCTGATCTTAGACCTTTGATTAATTTTATAAATTCTTTATTTTCTAAAACGTTGAAGGGTATGTTAGCTGAAAAAAAGAACCTTGCAACTTGTAAATCTAATTCTTCCTTTTGGTCCACAGTCGTTCTTACCACAAATGGTGTAATTGACCTTTGCCTTTTATCATGCTTTATTGGTGTTGAATGACAGAATGTGGACGATGAAGAACCTGCACTGGTGTCACTCATTTCAGGCACATTTTCACTTATAATCTTTGGATCATCTTTGCCAGAAGCCAAAGTTGGAGGAAGTGAATCAGTTTCAACTGATGCTCCAAATTCGAGTCTCGGTATACCTCTTGCCTCATTTTCAAAACATTCCACTTTTCTTTTACTGCATTTCTCTAGATGATGTTTCACTCTCTCAGTTTTTCGAGTGATACTTTCTTTGCAATAATTGCATAGTACTCTAGTAGGCTGATCACTTAATAAAGTCACCTCGTCCCATTCGCTAGCTTTAGATCTTCCACCTCTATAACTCTTTGAGTTTGGCATCTTAAAAATTTTAATTTGAGTTAGGTCTAAATAAAGCTGATCTGCGGTTAAGAAATAAAGGAAAGATCTAAAATTAAAATGGAGAAAATTCTAATATGTCATTATTATCTCTCATATCTGAACTTTCTGCGAAATAAAGATGTCTTTTTAATATATATTGTAGATTAGATAAATAAATTAATAAAATAATAGATATATTAGGCATTACATAATTATCGAACCTTTCTAAAAAAAATTCCATCCCATCAAAAAACAAAAACCCCAAAAACCAGCAAAAACCCCAAAACTCAACAAAAACCCAGTTGGGTTGGTTTTTTGTGAAAAACCCGTGTTTTTAAGTCCATTAAGGAGACAATAATCTCCTCTTTTCACCAAATGATTACAGAGAGGTACTTGAGCTTTCTCTAATCATTCTTGGCAAGACCCCATCTCGTGGCATTAGCATCCGACAGCCTGGAGCTCTCCACTGAGTGAGATGGATGTCTCGACTGATATACAGTATGTTGGCAAAATCTTCCTTTTAAGGCAACAGTTTCGACTTGCTGCTCAGGAGGGAACTGGAATTCGTCGTTTCGTCCTTTTCGGTTTAATGGCTTATATCCAGTCCTGGTTTACAGCATGAAATGCAATCGAGGCTCCTAGAAATGATTTAGCTTATCGGAAGGATTATAAAGTTCCGAGATATTGATGATTCGGCTTCACATGTGGCTGAAAGGCCGTGTCTCGCCAACTTTGGTATTTAAGTGAAGAACTGGTAGGTTTTGACCTTTTCGATTCCTCGATTTCCGTCGATGAGAAACATAACATGGTAAAAGCCTTAGACGAGGAAGGATCTTCTGATATATCCAAGAGAGTCAATTTAAATGTCAGAGGGCTACAGGGCCTTAACGAGATTCCTGAAGTACATAACTTTGTTACTTCGAACATGAAGAGATTATTCACCATTATGGATATCCCACTGACCTTCACTGTAAAAGATCTCTCCGTTTGGGGTGAGGACGAATCATGGAAGAATGCCCGAGACGTTGTACATGGCATTCGAGTCGTGAATGATTTTGCTGAGCGTAATGTCGCACTGTTGACCTTATTCAATGAATCAACAACCCGCAAAGAAGAACAGACGCAATACCTTCTCCAAGTGGTGGAGGACCACCGGAAGTGCTTCCCCAAACCTTTGAAAAGATTGCTCAGTCAAACGTAACTATTTGCTATTGTCGTGCTATATTATTTTTAGTTGAAGCAAAAGCTTCATTTATGTTGTAAATGTCACCTATTTTGTTTTGAAATGTAAAAGAAGGTGCCATTTGCCATTTTCTTGCATGCACACACTTTCTTAATTGAAGGAAAAGCTATAATTATTTTATAAATGTCATATATTTGTACTTTAAAAAAAAAAGGCCATTTGCCGTTTTCTATATTTAGTATACGTTTAGTTAAATCAAAAACTATAACTACGTTATGAATATAATGTACGAGTCTTTTATTTTTTATGATTGAATAAAATTTTATAAAATGCTTTTAGACTTATTTAATTTTCATGCAACAAAGAAGTTAAGCAGTTCTCTGTTGACAAGAAAGTCAGAAAATTCAATTGCTTTGAACGGCCTTTAAATATTTGATTTACATCATATTTAGCACAAATATTTTTTTAATAAATGGTAACAAACTGAGAGAGTAAGGCTCAAGATACTCGTATTCTCATTTTGAAATTTCACCCCTGTAACTAAAATCCACCTTATTTATATACAGTATGTATATATATACACGGTGGCCCATAAGTCCCAATCAGTTACAATTAAAGCGAAAATCCATCTACCGGAGCTGAAACTGACGTAATCGGTTATTAAGGAAAAAATATTTGTCAAGACGGTTATATTTTGCATTTTGAATAATCAGTAAATATTTCTGAACTTACTATAAACTTTTTACTTTATTTCATATTTGTATTTTCGCTTTAATTATAACCGACTGGGACTTATGGGCCACGCTGTGTATATATAGTCCTTCAATAACAGTATCAAGTACCGAGGACATTTTCGGTGATGACTTATTCGCAAAGTGTAAGATATAATTGTCGCTTATTTTACCTCATTATTCTCCATGGAGAAGATTTAATTGGTAATCGGAGCATTACACATCGTGTAAACAACCCAAGTCATGGCTGTGCGGATAAGACAAAAAGATGGGATGCGCACAGAGGGCTGACAAAAGTAAATAGTCACCACGATGATTGACCTTCAGAACAAATGTGAAACCTTATCAATGGAATGAGAGAACGTGTGTCAGCTTTACACAAATGCAAAGTGGAAAGCAACTTGGTTCTACATATCAGGTCATCCCATAAGTAATGTCGTTTTTTTGCATTGCTAAACTCGCGTTGTGTTTGCACATGTTTCTGTGTATATTTTGTGGAAAACTCGAATTTTTATGTTTAGACATGTTACTTCTCAGTCTAAGTGAAGTTTCATCACGTTAACAATTAGGCATATAATTCTTTCTGAGTTTAGAAAAGGAAATAACGCGACTGCAGCTGCAAAAAATATTCATGATATTTATGGAGAGGAAACTTTAAATGTAAGGAAATGTCAATGATGGTTCCAGAAGTTTAGGTCTGGTAACTATAGTTTAACTGCTGAAGTACGCTTGGGCTGACCTGTTGAGTTCAATGATGACCTTCTGATAGCTATACGTGAAGAAAGTCCTGCTGTAACTGCTGAAGAACTTGCCCAGTGACCAAATTCAACTGGTTCCACAATTCATTGCCACCTGCAACAACTGGGAAAAGTGTTGAAACTTGAGAAGTGGGTTCCCCATACATTGTCACCAGACAACTGTAGAGATTGTGTGAACATTTGCTCTTCATTGCATTCTTAGCAACTTCAAGCACCATTTCTGAATTGACTCATTACCTGGGGATGAAAAATGGGTGCTTTATCACAATGTTAAGCGTCATTGGCAGTGGGTTAGTGCTGGGGAATCTGCTACACCACAGCCAAGAGGACATCTGCATCCAAGGAAGGTTTTGCTGTGGGTTTGGTGGGATATTCAAGGAGTGGTTTATTTTGAACTGTTGCAGCCCAATCGAACCATTACAGCCAAAGTCTACTCTCAGTAACTTCAAAGACTGAGTGCTGCATTGCAAACAAAACGTCCTTCTTTGGCCAATCGCAAGGGTGTTGTGTTTCAACAGGATAACGCGCGTCCTCATACTGCCTAAATCACCACTGCCAAAATTGAACAGCTTGGTTGGGAAAAAATTCCATATCCTCCGTATTCACCAGACCTTGCACCATCAGATTACCACCTATTCAGAAGTCTTCAAAACTATCTTGACGGGAAAGAACTTGAAAGTTTCGAGGCTATCAACATTGCCTTCTCCAAGTTTTTGCTTCTAAACTGAAGGAATTTTATTAACTAATATATTTGTCAATACAAAAATGCCAAAGACTGTGGAAATGACAGAAACGGAGAGAACACAAATTCATTTACTCTCGTCTCGAGGTTTTAGTTAAGTCGCTATCCTGATAAAAAATAAATGCTCTCGATGTGGTGTCTAAATGACTTTAAAACGGTTCCAGGATGCGCAGTCGAATACCAGCGGGCGTCGTAGTGATGGAATAAGAGCTACGCCCTCTCGTGATGATAGACATCTGATACACCTGTCACTTTGAAAACGAAAAAACATCTTCCAAACTCTGTAACGGCTCGCTATTGACAACTGACAAAGATGTCTCGGCGCGGACCATCAACAGAAAGCTATACGGAGGTCTCGAAGGATGCAAAACCAGAGAGCCGAGACTTTGGTGGCCACGATACCGAAAAAAAATGAACCTCAAAAGACAACGAAAGTGCTTTGGTCGGATGAAAGCACTGCAACTGTCACGACAATTTTTATACGAGGATGGGTGAAAAGTAATGCCTCCACTTGAATAATTCTGGATTGTGCAGAGGTAGCCAGATAAAACCGGTTTTGTGTTGTAACTTGATATCCCCACCCCATTCCAGATTGTTTAAAGGTAACCAGATAAAACCAGTTTTGTGTTATAACCTAATATAGACTACACTCATTCCACACGTTGGTTCAGTATCGATTACAATGGAAAGGAGTAAAGCCGTTCGCTTCAAGCAACGTGCCATAATTGAATTTTTGACCGCTGAAAGTGTTGATCCCATAGAGATTCATCGGCGAATGCAAGCTGTGTACGGCAAACAGTGTGTTGATGTGAGTACCGTTCGACGTTGGGCGAGACAGTGTAAAGAAGGAGAAGCAGGGCAAGAAGATTTGCGAGACAAACCGCGAAGTGGAAGGCCTGTAACGGTAACCGTCGAGTCTCATCGGAACTACGTTGACGAATTGCTGCGTGGAAATCGTCGCATTAAACAAAATGAAATTGCTGCAATGCTCGATATCTCCAAAGAGCGAGTGAGACACATTATCATTATTCTCGGTTACCGAAAGGTCTGCGCCAGGTGAGAACTGAGAGACTACGCATTTGCCAAGAAAATCTGCAGCGCTTCGAAAATGAATTTCTGCACAGCATTGGGGCAGGAGACGAGACGTGGGTCCACCATTATGACCCTGAAAGTAAATGGCAATGCATGGAATATCGGCACAAAAATTCACCGCACCCAAAAATATTTAAAATTGAAAAATCGGCTGGAAAAGTGATGATGACTGTGTTTTGGAATATCAATGGTGTTGTTCACGAAGCCTTTACGGAAAGAGGGACAGCAATCAACTCTGCACGTTATAATGAAACTCTGAAGAAGTTGAAAAAACGAATCAGGAGAGTTCGCACCCAAATAAATGGAATCATTGTTCACCATGACAACGCACGGCCTCACACCAGTGTTCAAACGCGAGAAGCAATTGAGGATCTGCAATTCGCCGTAGTGGTGAAAATTTCAGGTCGATCGAAGACTGTCTCGGTGTCGCGCATGGCACTTCAATTTTTGCATGGAGCCGCTCCCATATGCGAGAGCCCCTTTCCGTAAACCCAAGCCCAAGAGGCTCTCGTATGTGTGTCCTATGACTGATTTGGTGTGTTTTCATGTTCTTGAATGCTTCCAAACCTTGATGATGCAAAATGATCTCACCCGTTTCTTCTCTTTCCTCAGGGGTTCTTTGTGAATGGCTAAAACTCGATCTCCCTCAGCCATCTGGTTGGTGGGTAAGCCGATGCCCGGGTTCTCGGGAGCGAAGTTACCCAGTCGTGGTGAAGTGCTGTGAGTCCTCTTTCACCATCACGGACATGAAACCTCTTTGAAGTAAGGTGTGAAGCTAAGTCTGGGACAAAGCTAAGATCCCAATAATTGACTTCTATCTTTTAGCGAAAGTCACGAAGCTCCATGCAGAGCACATGAGCTTGAAAAGAGCTCGTCAAGAACTTCTGCAAAGGCAGTCGAAGATAGGGAGGGATTCCAGAAGAGTTTGAAGGAACTCTTTGACGTCGCCCACCGCGACGCACTCAATCTCATGAAGATTAAAGAGGATAAGGATTTCCTTATCGTTCAGCGTCGGCCTGGGCGACCAGGAAGCATGTTGGAGTCGATAATTCTTGGGAGAAGAAGGCGACAGCGAACAAGGAGCAGAGAGTTCAGCACGAACGACGGCAGAAGCGATCTCTAGAAGGCCAAGCTGCTCAGAGTGCCACGGTGGAACTTGAGTCGTCTTCGGACAGTGGAGACGCCACTTCCCTCGCCTACCCGAGGACGAGGACCCTGCTCTCCTCCAAAGCGGCCCCGAGGTCTTCCTGTCATCAGCAGTCAGGTGGCTTCAGCTCTCGATCGTACTCAACTCAGCGATCGGAAAGCAGTTCATGTCCTGGTCCCCTTTGCATCATATCTTGGTCACGATGTGGAGCAGCTGGCCAGTAGCCCAAGCACCATCCGAAGGAAACGCATTGCTCATCGCACAGCTTTGGCAGCGGAGCTGAGGCTTAGCTTTTCCCCTCACTCTCCACTGGGACGGGAAGCTGCTGTCCGACTTATCTGGTCGGGAAAGAATCGACCGCTTGCCCATCCTGGTCTCCGGTGAGGGAGTGGAGAAACTCTTGGTGGTCCCTAAGCTCACTGATGGGAGAGCTGAACAAACAGCAACGGTCATTGGAGAGGTCCTGGACGAATGGAACCTCAAGGATCGCATGAAGTCCCTCTGCTTCGACACCACAGCAGTGAATACGGGAACCAAAGGAGGTGTGTGCCTGCGGATTGAGCAAATGCTGGAACGAGATCTCCTCTACCTGGCCTGTCGTCACCACGGTTTCGAGATTTTGTTGGAGGTCGTGTTGTCCTCTGCTTTGGTCATGGAACAGTCGAAGAGTCCGGACATTTCCCTCTTCCTGAACTTCAGGGAATTCTGGCCGAAGGTTCGACAACAGGAGTTCCAAACTGCATTCGACGATGAGACCATGGCATCGACGGTTGAGTCATGGCGAGAAGACATCCTCAAGTTCGCCCAAGAACAAATCCGCGTCTAGCAACCCGAGACGACTATAAGGAACTATTGGAGCTGGCAGTGATCTTCCTGGGAGATGTGCCTTATGGTTGTTCCTCTGTCACTTCCTGGCACTCCATCGTGACAGGTGGATGGCGAAGGCGATTTATACCTTGAAGATATGGCTCTTCAGGTACCAGTTCGCTCAAGCCATGACCCAGCGACCATCCACCTCCCAAGGATCGAACAGGACGGAGATCTTCTGGATCAACCTCAGCGACCTGTGCGAGTCCGTCGTCTAATACTTCACGGCATG
This sequence comes from Bathynomus jamesi, assembly GCA_023014485.1. Lineage (NCBI taxonomy): Eukaryota > Metazoa > Arthropoda > Malacostraca > Isopoda > Cirolanidae > Bathynomus > Bathynomus jamesi. The sequence goes on along the minus strand of JAJOZX010001543.1, from coordinate 273,114 downwards.
AGACCATCTGTTGCCCCTCGTATGGACCTCATCCTCTTCAAGACACTTTTACAACACGAGAATCCGGTCATCATGGACGCAGCCATGAAGTCCTTCGGCCGACACCTCTGGTACCTGTCTGAAGCTACGGTTGGCCTGGCCCTCTTCAACGAGATCTCCCTGGATGACAAGAGGAAAATGGTCACCAATATGAGTGGGGTTCAAGGTTCAGATGAACCATCACCTCGCACCATCCTCACTCCTGTAGAGGCAGCTGGAAAAGACCTTCCTGCTTTTTTCACCACCACGACCAAGATCTTCGATAACCTGGAAAGCGACCCCGGATTCATGACGACCGACCCAGCGCACTGGCCGGAGTTGGACACCTACAAAGCTGGAAAGGCGCGTGCGGAGAGCCTTGTGGTCACCAACGATACGGCTGAGCAAGGCGTCGCCCTCATCCAGGAATTCTCCGCTTCCAGAAGAACGAAGAAAGAGAACCAGATTCAGTGCATGCTTCAGGTCGTTGAGGATCACCGCCAACATTACCTGAAAACAGCAAACAAGAGAGAACTCCTGGTGTGAACAACTGTTATGAACTTATGATGAGTAACTTGTTCAACGAGAATATGATCGTCTTAAAGCTGTACTTCAGTTTTTCTCAATTGTGGCTGTCCAAATATATGTTCAGACTTTCGTTTTTCCAGCTATGGCTTGCTTTCCCACTTATGTTAAAATTCAGATTCGTTGCGCAACCCCTAAACATGATTCGAATCGAATAAAGCTTCACCAGTAGTGTTTTTCCATTAGGTGAGTGTAATTGGCGGGTTGCGCAAAAGAATTCATCGAAGTTGAATTTTGACCCTATATATACAGTGACGCACTCTAGTGGAGGCATTACTTTTCAGCCCACCCTCATATAATATTTATGGTGGTTAGTTGATGTTTATGTTTATTCTTTTATGAAATTATCAATTTATCATACTTAATTTCATTCTTTTTTCAACATCTCATGAACCGTATAACTTCATGATTTCATACCTTCTTAGTGCAGAAGAAGAAGAAACGACTTTTGTTTGTTTGTTTGTTTGCTTTGAAGTAAAATCAATTAGTCATCAACTGTCATGATTATTTCAGTGTTATCACTTATATCGAAGGTTGTTAGGCGCATCTTAAAAATTATCGTAAATTTAATAATCTTTTCCACATGCAGTTATCCGGAGCTGTGCCTGTGAGAAGGAGAGTTTGGAAAACCTTCCACCATGATTGCATAACCAGAGAGAACTTCTGTAAATGTCATTTACAGAAGTGGGAAAACTGTTCTATGTAGAACAGAAGGATTAGACCAAGTTCTGAAGCCATCTGTTGAAAAATTATACCATAATTCCAATCGTAAGGAAGTGATACTCCAACAGGCATAATACCCCATGTTAGACGTCGCGAGCTACCAAAAGTTAGCTCAACTGCAACGGGGTATCACTAATCAATTAGTCCCCTCAATTCCCCGACCTCAATACGATCGAGCACCTATGAGCGTGTTCGGAAATAAAAATGCTCATAAACACGAAAACTATGTTGGAACATCACTACCCCGCCTATATTTGTGACTGTATCTTCTCGCGTAAAGACCTGATTGTTGCTCGTGACACATCGTCTTGTAATGATATGTAGTATGTATGAAGAAAGTTTCATAAATTTATGTTGATCAGTTCAAGAGTTATGGCGTGGATTTCTGTTTGACATTTATTTTATCTTTGACTTCTACTTCATCTTTGACCTCTATTTGACCTATGATGCAAGGACCTGATTAATGCTCGCGACACATCGTCTTGTGATGATTCATATGTGTAGGAAGTTTCATCAATTTAAGTTCAGCGATTCAAAAGTTATGTCGTGAACACAAATGTGTAACGAACGAACGGATGAACGGAAGAAAGGACAAGCGCGATCCAGTATGAACCCTCAAAATTTATTTGCCGGGTGCATAAAAAGATCTCCAATTGAAACTAATGGATGAATGGAAAAAGATCAGCGCCTACACCAGCATGCCCAAAAAAGTCAATGCGGAATCAGAGATACGGAAGGTGTGACCCATTATTAGATGTTGCTTTCACAGACAAAATTAAATCGTTGAATTAACATAACTGTATCATTCTCCCTTTATTTTGCTCGATGCGGCCAATACTGTGGGTTGCCTAAGACATTTTCCCAAAGCTGTATATGTGTAAAAAAAGCGAACAATGAACAATAGTTTTATGTTCGAATGTCCATTTTTACGTTAGAAGCCAAAATCGCAGAAGCGAGTTTTGGGTAAAATTTCGATTTGTAATAATGACTTATACACTATGACGTCACAAAATAACTTCATTCCCTTTACGTTCCCACTCTGTGTCTCTAATTCGTTCTTGTAAATCTTCCTAACAATGATTCGTACTATACGTACAAATTCAATAACTATGACGTCACATTTTCCCGTCATTAATTTCCCTTCATCATATCTCTAGTATTCAATGTATGAAAATTCTTTAACATCATAATAAAAACTGTACACTCTATAGAAGTCATTATTTATATGTTATGTAGTATAAATATTATTATTCAACCATATTCATTCATCTACCTATTGTCTACTTATGCCCTATCAACTTATCAGTCTATTTTTACTCGTGTCAATCTATGAAACGCAAAACCTTTGCCTTCGTTCGGGAACGCGAAAAAACGTTCTCGTATTATTTTTTTCATTTTTATTTTTAATTATTTGACCTCCCGAGGTGAACTCTAGACAATGCTTAGTAAGTTATTATCAGAAATTCCACTCATCACAGCATAATTTGAACGCTTCTAAGATAAAAAAGGTCTCCTTTCGCTTTGATTCGAATTTATAACATTATAGCATATTATTTCGTAAAATAAATTATCCCGTAAGTGCCATGTACTTTGTATTATATTTCTAACATCTTAATTGTCTATTAATATGAAATACTGTAAAAACAAGACAAAGTTATAGTAACTGTTTAATTATAATTAACTGTAATACTTTAAATTAACAATTTGCTAAAATTGTAATTAAATGTAATCCTTTAATATAATGTAATTGATGTAATGTACTTTAATGAAACTGTAATGAACAATAACTTGTAATGTACTTCAGTGAAACTAATTAAATGTAATGATTTAATTTATAATGTAAGAATATACTTTAATGGAATTGTAATTAAAACAATAATAAGTGAATATGAATTAATTGGTAGTTGTAATCCATAATTGTAATCGTAATTGTAACGAACCAAAATTAATACGTACTCAGTCATGTACTCAAAATTGTGCTTATGTGCTAATACGAAATAATATCGCCTCCATAAATGTCAAATCAGCGATACTACTGTTCTTTTTTATTTTTATTTTTTATTTTTTAGTTGAATCATGTGTTTAAAAAGGGGGGAAACTTAACCTTCGATTGTCTCCCCCAAACATTAGACTATATTATGCATGTACCATCTTCATTTAAGACACTTCTAGATTAATCTTCATTATTAGAGATCTTCTCATTAGACTTCTTCATATCAGCACCTCATTAGGGGGGGCAGAGGCCCCTCTTAGTCAGAAAAGTCGATAATTATAAAAAGAGAAGAATTAATAAGCAGAAAGAAAAGAATTAACAGAGTGTCGACCCCCTAAGGCGACCGAAAAGAATTATAGAAAAGTATAAAGAAGAAGCATCCGTTGCAGCCTCCTAACTAGAACCCCCTCCGAATCCGAACCGACAAAGGGCCATAAAGGGGGGGTTAACATATGTATTAGACCGCTCCTTGCATCGTTGGTGTAAATAAGCTGATCACGCAATAGATGTGAGATGAGCTAATGTTATATTAATCGCACCTCATCTTCACCGTAAATGGGTTCTTTGAAGAAGATATAGTGGCTTCATAAACGCTGGCTCTCTCTCTCTCTCTCTCTCTCTCTCTCTCTCTCTTATATTACTAACTATAATATATATATATATATATATATATATATGCGCCTCGGTGGTGTAGTGGTTAGCATCGCTAACTATGAATCCATTGGCCCCGGGTTCGTTTCCTGATGACCGCAGGCGACGTGCAGCTAACCCAGCTGTTCATCCTTTCACACACAAAGAATTGGTTGGTAGATAAATGGGTACCCTTGGTAACCTAATAATTAAGACGCTGGGCTGCTGGTGAGGCGTGGTTTGGATTCCACGTTAAGCTGTAGGTTAGGATGTTCCACTTTCATCAAGTTGTGAATTTCACTACACTTTGCTCTTCCCCGTACACTAGGGCAGCTCGTTTTCACACTTTTTTCGATATTTGATTGGGGGTAGTGCGGAAAAGTTGCGATTTGGAGAGAAAATAAAGTGTATAAAATTTTTTTGATCTACGTCAATACCTTCCGGTGGCAGCGAGTCCTTAAAAATCGAAAAATAGGTCTAAAAACACATAAAAATACGATATTTGAAAAAATATTCATAATTATATTTGTGAGTATTTTTTGAACGGGGTAGATTGGAAAATGGTTTTAAAGACTTACAAAATAAACAATAAAAATTTCAGCACAATCTGTTAATAACTTCCGGTGGGTCTTAGCCGTTAAAATATCCAAAATATTGATTTAAAGCAAGTTTTAACAAGATGTTATACAAATGTTAATTCCGGTATATTTCTGTGCAAACAACCCTGAGAACACTATTATAGGCTTGAATAAATTAATAGCAGTCATTGAACAATGAACATTATATAAAATGCACACTGTGCATTGCACACTGCACACTGATACATCCCCCGTTCCCTACCCTATATAAGCTGGGAAAGGAAGCGACGTTGTCAGTTGTTGTGTGTCACGTGTGGCGAGAGGTTGTGTTATAACTTGTTTATCAACCGTGGTATATCACCATTTACCTGCAGTTAGTTGGTAAATATCGTAAATAGATTTATAATGTCTGAAAAGAAACCTTCAAAAGTAACCAGAACGTTAGCAAAATGCCATAGCATCGGTCAACCAGCAGATTTTGTTAATAATGTTCTACCTACTTATGGAGATGTGCTAAGAGCTTATCTCTGGCACCGGAACAACAGAAGAACGACAGGCCAAGATCCTCCATTCCAGATTATTGCCAATGACATCATTTCCAAACTTCAAGAGATATGGCTCACAGCTTCAATCCCAACTTTATCAAGGAAAAGAATACATGATATGCTCAAAAACTATCATAATAAGTACAAGACCTTACTTACAGTAAAACAGGTAAACTAAAAAGGAATTCTGAAAGTTACAAAAGTAAATTGAAGTCATTTCAGGAACATTCGGAACAACTATTTGATATTGCTTCTTGTAAATGTGGTAATTGGAATTCTTGTTTTTGCTGTAAAGAAAAAAAAGTGCCCCCAAATGAAAGAACATTTTTAGAAGATCAGCGTACATTGTACGCTGATCTTCTAAAAATGCACAGTGTGCATTTTATATAATGTTCATTGTTCAATGACTGCTATTAATTTATTCAAGCCTATAATAGTGTTCTCAGGGTTGTTTGCACAGAAATATACCGGAATTAACATTTGTATAACATCTTGTTAAAACTTGCTTTAAATCAATATTTTGGATATTTTAACGGCTAAGACGCCACCGGAAGTTATTAACAGATTGTGCTGAAATTTTTATTGTTTATTTTGTAAGTCTTTAAAACCATTTTCCAATCTACCCCGTTCAAAAATACTCACAAATATAATTATGAATATTTTTTCAAATATCGTATTTTTATGTGTTTTTAGACCTATTTTTCGATTTTTAAGGACTCGCTGCCACCGGAAGGTATTGACGTAGATCAAAAAAATTTTACACACTTTATTTTCTCTCCAAATCGCAACTTTTCCGCACTACCCCCAATCAAATATCGAAAAAAGTGTAAAAACGAGCCGCCCTACCGTACACCTTATGATCTGTAAAGCATATGTATCAAATTTGAAGCAAATTGAACACCATAATAGAGGTTGCACACTTATGTCACCTCTGATACCTTAGCCCTTTGTAGCCAAATCTCGAGAACGTCCCAACTTCCAACATATTGTAATGTTTTCTTTTCTTTCACAGGTGCAAAAAAGTGTTGAAAATGGAAAGAAAGAAGATCTGGCTGATTGGAAAGACTCCAGTCGAAGAGCTCTTAGGAGCAAGATTGCCATCCCGGGAGCAAGTCCTCCTCTGCTTTATGTACCCTCACCTGGACTGAAGGAAACAATCCCCCTCGCCATCAAGTCTACGAGTATCAAGCTTCAAGAAGTTTGGAAGAAGGCGAATATCCCCGTGAAGACAGAGGAGAACATTAGAGCTGCTATACTAAAGCTGTACAAAGAGTACCAAAACTTGAAGAAGGAGAAGTCGAGAGAGACGGACAAAGCCATTATGAAGCGTTAGGTGTGGAAGAGAGACCTTGCTGACCTTTTCGACATCGCTTGTCAAGGTGTAATGAGCATGAGTTCAGTTCCGGAGGAGGACAAGATTTTCTTGTCCTCCCAGAGGGAGGACAGAATGAGATCTTCAATGGCTGGGGTGGATAGGAAACACACCATGGCTGTCAAACGGAAAGAAGAAGTAGCTAAGAAACTTGAACTTCGAAAACGAAAGCATGCTGAAGAAGCTGAAAAGATCTCTGAGAAAATGAAGCTGGATAGCACATCCTCTAGCTCAACGGCGACAACAGATGATGATGATGAAGATTTTGCTGCTCCATTGGCCTCTAAGTCACCTCGTCGTTCCAAAAACACACTTGATCCAACACTCGTGGCTACTTGGAATAGAGAACAACTCTCTACTCGACAAGCAAGCACTTCCTTCATTGCAACTGCTAAAAGTCTCGGACAAGATGTATCGCAGATTATTATTTCGCTATCAACTGTTCATCGAGCACGTGCCAAGGATCGAGAGAAAATGGCCAAACAACTTGAGGAGTCGATCTTCAAAAATCCACCTCTCTTAGTTCTGCACTGGGACAGCAAGCTACTACCCCAGGCTGCTGGCGGCAGCTCTAGAAGCTTGGAAGACAGAGTAGCTGTTGTGGTAACAGGGAAGGAGTTCGAGCATCTTCTTGGAGTGCCTGTTGCCCAGGATGGTACTGGTGAACAAATGGCTCGAGCCGTCATCCAGGAGCTGCAACGATTTGGAATTCAGGACCGCATCATTGGCCTCTCGTTTGACACTACGGCGTCCAATCCCGGACTTCTGAAAGGGGCATTTATGAGGATTGAACAATTCCTTGGTCGGTCGCTCTTGTGGTTGCCTTGCCGTCACCACATTTATGAGCTCATTTTGAAGGAGGTCTTTCATAAGTCCCTGGGGTCAACAAGTGGTTCTGAAATCCTGTTGTTTCAATGATTTCAGCAGCGTTGGGACTTTATTAACAAAAATTGTTTCAAAACCATGATTGATGAAGAAGCCAGCCACTAGGTACTTGAAAGATGAACGAATCAGGATGGTGAGTTATCTTCATGGAGTCATTGAGAGTTCATGTCACCCGAGAGAAGATTATGAGGAACTCCTCAAGCTGTCGCTCCTTTTCCGTGGAGGCTGGGGTGGAGCTGAGTTCTCCTTCAGGACTCCAGGAGCCCATCATCAAGCCAGGTGGATGGCGAAAGCTATCGATGTGCTGAAAATGGTTTTGTTCCGGGAGCAACTGGAACTCACCGACCGAGAGGTGAAGGGATTGCACGACGTGGCCCTTTTTACGTGTTTCATTTATGTCCGGTTCTGGCACGAGGCAGTAGTCAGTAGGTGGGCCCCGAAAAATGACCTAGACATGATTCAACTGTTGATTTCATATCCGAACAAGGACCTGGGACAGGCTGCCTTGAGAGTTGCCAAAAGGCATCTATGGTATCTCTCGGCGACTCTAGTCGGCTTGGCTTTCCTTGATGAACGGATATCGCCAAATGAGAAAGAAAAGATGTTCCAGGCCTTGAACAAACCTGCGTCGAGGAATGAACTCAAACGACTCGAGTGGAAAAACCTGACTTTTGAAGGCAAGGATCTGAGCAACTTCGTCACTCAAAGGACGAAGACATTCTTCGACAACTTCGGTGTCGGGGATGTCGACAACGTAGAGGAGTACACCAAAAATGACGACTTGAGAGAGTCAGTCAACGCGCTGAAAGTCGTAAACGACAGAGCGGAGAGGAGAATTGCATTAATCAAGCAATTCAATGAATCAGTCAAGGACGAGAAGCAAAAACAATTCTTGTTGCGGATTGTTGAACATCATCGAAAGAAGGTGCCGAAAAGAACCAAGGCGGGAACGTCCTTGTACCAATTCAAAAATTGATTCTGATTTTCTGATTTTAATACTAGAGTTTTTATTTTCTGTGCTTCCAAGGGAGAATTCTTTAGTACACTGAAGAAAATTTTGTATCATTAAATTGCATTGTATTGTGTAGTGTGTATTGATTTGAATTTTCCAATTTTATTATTAAGAGTTTTTCATTTTCCGTGGTTCCAAGGGAGAATTTTTTCGTAACACTGAAGAAAATTGTTTATTATAAAAGGTTCAAATATGTGCAACCCCTAAAAATCACTTAATCGTTTGCAAAATTGGTGCACATCTTTCTTACATGAAAAGGAATAAAAGCACAAGCAAAGTGGAGAAAAATATTGACCTTTGATATTTTCCTCTGTACGAGTGAAACACCCTACTGTAGGTTCAAGGTGGAGCAACAAGCTTGACCTTCGTCAAAATGAACAATTCGAGCGGAAGCAAAACCAATATATTCATTGAAATAACAGTATTTGTAAGATGCTAAAACTGCATTAAGATAATATTTGTACTTTATAAAGGAGAGCTAATAAAATCGAACATAGTCAAATAAGTCTAAGAGTTTGCAGAGTTTGAACGATCTCATTTTAGAGTCCGGGATGGCTCGCTGATACCTCGCGACGCGCGTTCGGAACCCATGGTTCCTAGTTTCTCAACCTAAAGAATGGATAACTTTATTTAAAAGACAGATGAGCAGATGAGTAGATGAGCAAACTTTAATGACATTACTGTAATATTCAGAAGTTAATGGATGATCGCAATTCTTTATCAAATACGACTTCAGGTTTTTTTTCTCTCCCGAATTTTGAAAACAAGCAGAAATTCTATGTTTGTTTTAAAATATTAAAATTACATAGAGCACAAACCTACCCTAATGTTTACCTTTTTTAATATGCTTATGAATATAACTGGAAAATTGAGCGTTCTTAAGTGCCTTGAAACGTGGATGCTCAATTTCCCAGTTGAGGTTTAAGTTTTGGTTTTTGGCTAAACATACAATAGTAGGGGGTGGAGGAATCCCACATTTTTTTAAGACGAGTAGTTTCTATGGCCATTTTGGCTGCTGAATAGGAATCCGGCTAGTTCTTGGACTTAAAATAAATTTTTGACCTGGTTCAGTGTTTTTTTTTTTAAAATGACGGCCAAAAAAATCGATTTTTTGTTTTAATGATAAAAAAACCGTTACCCTTCACATGTAATATGTCTTTCTATATGTTTCCATGGTCGCTGAACTTGAAAATGAACAAATGAGAGACATTAGGAGTGTGGTTAACCGGATAGATGACGAAAAATTTGAAAAAATGCCCGAGCCATATCGAACATAAAGGATGAATGAGGCCTCCCACCTCCAAACCTTTATAACTGATAGAAAAAAATAATTAGTTGATAAATGCTTGCTATATTTTTAATCATGGTTATGTTCATTCTTCAGTGTGTTAAGTATCTTGTGTGTCGTAATATTGATGTTTTATTTAGGCTTACTTTAGTGTTTTGGCTTGTCTGGTGTTCTGGTGTTTGGCTGCTTTCTCTTTTGTGGGTGCTTGTACTATCAATGTTGTGCTAATTTACTTTAATAATAATTGTATATATTGCTTTAATAATAATAATATAGTGTGTATATATACTTTAATAATAATAGTAAATAATATATCAAATACAATATTTGATATAATCTACTTTAATAATAATAATAATAATATATATGATACATCCAGCGTGACTATAATTTGTATTACCTATCATATTTCGGTGTTATATGCCGACTAATGGGGTTTTACTGTATTTGCAGATCCTAATGCTTAGTGACTGCTAATTGGTAATGATGGCTGGTGAAAGGAAGTCACGCAGCGCCACCAGAAAAGAACTTTTTGGGAAAGCTTACACAGAAGTGGACGAATTTAAACCGACTGGAAAGTTGCCACCAGGGACAGTTCTGATTGGTAGGATGCTTGCATTTTGTAAAAAAGGAGTAAAAAGACAGAAAAAGTCAATTACATGAGATGATGCCAGCAAGATAGTTGCAAATGAACTAAGACGAGATTGGATTAATAAAAATGTCTATCCCATGCATGAAAAAACGGTGGCGAAAAAAATAAGAGACGATTATGAACATTTTAACAAACTGAGAAAGAATGAATGCTGCCAACAAAAACCTAAAAATGTCGAATGGTACCAAAAAGCGAGCGGTTTTAATGATCAGCTCACTAAGAACCCCTACAACATTAGAACTGACGATGAGGATTACGAAGCAGAACTTGCAGAAGAATTTGGGGTCAAAATGACTGATGAGGATAAGACTTTTTATTGGGTAATTGCTTTGATGCGTATAAGGCCATATGTACAAATGCAGTACCAAAAGATTGGGTGAGGCAGAAAAAGAGGAAAAAAACTCGTGAACGATCAGCGGAAAAAGCAAAAAGCAACAGAAAGCAAATTGAGAGAGCAAAGGGAGCTAGAGGGATCAGAAATTATTGAAATGTTTGCAACTTCAGTCGATTCTGAAAACGATCCGAGTTTTGAAAAACCAACACCGGCAAAGACAGTTCCTTCTACTGATCGTAAACTTCGCTCATCGGAAGGAGACCTAAACAAGGAGAAGAGTAAAGAACAAAAAGCTGCATTTCCGACAGTGAAAATCAGAACTGGCAAAAAAAGTCTGAACGAAAACTTGATGCGGTGTATAGTACAGTGTCTTGCCGAGAAAGAACTTCTCCTGAAGAGCTTTCGCGAGTGATAGTAAGGGTAGCTAACGTGGTTTTTGATCAAGATTGGAAGCTGAAGGCAGCTGATAATAAGAAAGATTGTGAGGCTGAGATGGAGAGTGAAGACGAAGAGTTACAAGTCCATCACCAGTATTCAGACTTGACGTATGTATTTCTGAGCTGCAGATCAATAATGCAATACTTGGAAGATGCTTCATACTTGAATCTAGAGTATGTCGCTCAACAAATCCTCAACAAAGAGGATAACGTTGTGAGTGTAGGACTTAACGATACAATCAAGACTGCTGGCCACCGGCTGTACGACGTGAAGGCTGACCACATCACCATCGCTGGTCCATCTGGCATGAAAAAGTCGCTGACAACTAGATATCTGGAAAACGTCAGCCATTCCGAAGAGGATGGAGCCAGAGGTTACGAATTCAAATTGAGTTGTCTAGCCGTACTAGCAAATTTTACCACTGACGAACTCAAATCTCAAATAGACTTCTGGATGTCTGATCGAGCTAGTGAATGTGGAATACTTTTACAGCATCTTGAAATCGAAACAAACAAGATCTTGAAGTTCTGCGCCCATATCATTTTAGGAGTGGATCACGCTATGGACAAAGTATTTAAAAACACGGAACAGAAAATCAGAGTACATAATCTACTTCAAGTTACGGCAGGAGAAAAAGTTTTCTGTTCTACTGGTTCTTCTATTTATACTTTGGGACTCATTGCAATTGCTAAATTGCTCTCTCCCAGCCACGCCTCCCATTCGGTATCCCTATGACTATAAATCTTGGATGGCGGATAGTGGACTCAAATAATGTAATGGATTCAAAGGATTCATGGCAAACCGGTTTGGGAGAATCGCCCAGTTAGAAAATGAATATTTGGCGAGGTGAGACTCCATCCAAACTTTCTTTGATGCCGTAATAGATGTCAACAGTAACAAACTAGTTCTCGAAGTGTCAACTTTCATCCAAAGTCAATGGTTCATGTGTTCTTCCAAAATTTACGCAATGATAGGTGAAGTGATGATTTTCCTTATGATGGAGCTTCTTGGGATTGAAAGAAGGGTGACGAGAAAAGTGAAAGAACTTGGTCTGGAGTAAAACGTTTCTTTGAAGGTAAGATGGTTGAATTGAATGACTTGATGGCTTTAAGGAAGGAACAAGCCAGATCTGGTAAAAATAAACTTGAAGCTCTAGTTCTAGAGGAAGTCATGATACTGTAAATAATCAGCTGTCTTGTATGGACTATTTAACAAGATCAGACGATGACGCTAATGCAGACTTGATGTATGCCCCTCTGATAAATTTAGGATGCGAATCAGAATTTTCAAAACTTGACAACCGAATCAGGGCCAGTGGTGTTAGCACATCCATTCAAACGCACTCGAAAAAAAAATTTATTGTGATTTAACGGATTTCTGATAGACTCTTCGTTCGAATCAAAGTCTCTTGAAGATAGGAAGGCATCCTAGAAATGGGCCAGGGGTTCAGAAAAAGTCAAGAAAGTGAAGAAATTAGAGGAAGATTTCCTAGCTACTGTGTATGCTGCAAAGAAATTATCCCTACTGAAAAAAAGAAGAGCTCAAAAAGAAAAAAGCTGGTAAAGTATTGGCGGTTTTGGAAAATTGCAAGAAACATGGATGCCCTATGACTCCAAACAACCTGGATGCTCTGTACAAACTGAACGAAAAGCAGCTCCTCACAGAAATTGCCTATTTGAGACTCACCATCACACCAGATATTCGTCAAATGAGACATGTTAAAGTGTGAGACGGGAAATTCAAAATGGAAAAATTTAGTGTAGGTGAACTGAGAAATTCTATTAAGAATGCCTTACGACCAGAGGACAATGTTAGTGATATTGATAGCTTATTGAACATTGTGTTGCAAATATGATGATTTCATGATTTGAATTACTCATAGAACTGATATGAATGCCTTGTGTTTCTTCTGTACATGACTTTTTTAATAAAATAATACCTTTCTTTTCCATTTTTTGCCTATAACCGCCTAACCACGCATCGAATGTCTCTAATTTGTCATTTTCAACTTCAACGACCCTAAAAACATATGAAAAGACATTACATATGAGGGGTAGCGGTTTTCTTAAGCATCAAAAAGAGAAAACTATTTTTTTGCCCGCCATTTTGAAAAAATCCACTGAACCAGGTCAAAACTTCATTTTGGGTCCAAGAACCAGCCAGATTCGTATTCAGCAGTGAAAATGGCCATACAAACCACTCGTCTTTTTGTCAATTTCCAAAAAAAGTCATTATTCCCCCATCCCTAACAATCGTTACTCCTTTTTCTTTGATGTATTCAATCCGACATGAATGCAACGAGTTTCTTGCGTATATTGAGGTTCTGAATGTAGTAGGGCAAGGCTATTTTGAACCCTAGATCCTGTCCCAAAGCTGGATCCTATCTGCAACTTGGCAGATAGCTGGTGAGGGAAGCTATATTTTGGGGGCTTCTTTGCGAGTGACCCGTTGCCCACGTCTGGCTAACATCATGAAAAAGAAAAAACTAGTGTTTGTCATTTACTATTACTTATTCGGACTATAGTGGATTTAATTATCCCAGAAGAGTTCCTTGTTCCATGCACGGTCTGTGTATGACATAAAAGTTTCTCAGGGGACCATTCTGAGTTGTATTATATATATATATATATATATATATATATGTATCACCTAAACCCCATTTCCCCAGTGAGGGTGGGGAAGAGACGCTGGAAGAGAGGGAAGATATGTGGCTAAAAATTTTGAGTCAGATATCTTTATAAAACATGTGTATCACCTGAAGATCAGGGCCTCCAGCCACCTTTAGTTAGCTTTATAAGGCTAACTAATGGAAATATCACGACCTAACCTAACCAATCGTCAAGGGCGTACAGTTGACCTAACGATTGGTTAGGTTAGGTCGTGATATTTTCGTTAGTTAGTCTTATAAATATAAGGCTAACTAGAGAAGGCTGGGGGCCCTGATCTTCAGGTGATCCAAACATGTTATAATGACCATGCTAAGATTTGTAAATAAGGTTATATAGCTATTTGCATATGCACTGTGACTGTACATAAAGTTAATTATTACTGTATTATTATGTATCTTCTCAAATAACAAAGCCTTACAACTCTCATAAAAATGCACAATTCCACGTCTTGTCAGGCAAACAATTTTAAACCTGACGTCTCTCTTTGAAACATGTTATGATGTAAATCTTATGATTTATTTATAATGTTATAAAGTCATTTGGATATTCACTATCGTAAAGTTAATCAGTATTTTAATTGATTTATTACTTTGTATCCACCGAATAACCAAGTTTTTAATGTTCGAATTCAGGCAAATTTGTATCTGCCTGACGATTTGCTGCTGTGCCAAATATATGTTATTATCTTGAATTACTAAACATTTAAAAACAATATTTGCATATCATACTGGCAGTTGGGTATTTCTATATATTCTTCTTTCGCATAGTAGAGTAAATTTTAGGAAATTTAATACACAACATATGGAAAGTGTTCAAGAGTCCAAAATGCTGCGCTGAATTGCCAAATCTCTTTCTTTTTTAAACTTAATCTTGTTTTCAATAAACAATGGCTTAGCTCTCAGTGTGAGTTGGCCTTTATTCATATTCTGTGTATCCTAGCTTGTGAATTTTGTCATGAAATGTAATATAAAAGTATTTGTGTTTTGGGTAGCCTAATTTGTAAATTTAATCATGGAAGGCGATATTATAAGGGATTTAAAATCGAGGCCATTTAGTAGAAGCAGCATCGAAGAAAAAATTGATAATTCGAAAAGGTCGGCATTTACCAGTTCTGGCGTGTAAAGTGGGCAATAGATCTTTTCAGACGAGTTGGCTTTCTCAAATTGACTGATTATGTGGAAGTAGTGACAATCAAAAATTTTATTGTTGGCCGTGCTTGTTATTTAAACCAAGAGAAAAACAATCTTGGACCGATCAAGGCTGTAGTAGTATGAAAAACATTTTGGGTGACAGTGCTGTTCACGCAAAATCTTCATCTCACCTTAGCAATTTTAAAGTTTGGAAGTGTTTTGGAAAAACCAGTATTAAAAGTGCAATTAGCAGAACATATGAGATAGAAAGAGAAAATCACAATCAGAAAGTTGATGAAGACAGTATCTGAAGCATTTAGTGAATGATGTTTTATATTTAAGTAAGTAGGAATTAGCATTTCGTGGACACGACGAAAGCAGTGACAGTAATAATAAGGGCAATTATTGAGAGCTTTTAAGTTATTTTGCAGAACAAGATAGTGTTTTTGCCAGTAGATTAGTTGCAAAGGAAGGATCTTCAGGGTTTTCTGGGTTGTCGAGCACCACACAGAATGAACTTATAACTTCGATTGATAAAGTTATTGGTAACATTATTCACGAAGAAATCGAAAAGGCTCCGTTTATTTCGATTCAAGCTGACGAAACTACAGACCGTTCTGTTCAGTGTCATTTATCAGTCATTATTAGATACGTTCATAATTACGATATCAAAGAGCATTTTTGTTTTTTTCAATGTAAGTGCAGACAGAAAAGCTAGTGGTTTAGTGTAAACAATGTCAAAGTACTTACAGTCATTTAGTAATGTAGAAAATAAATTAGTTAGTCAAACATATGATGGAGCTGCAGTAACGGCTGGCGAATTAAACGGAGTGCAAGAGAAACTAAGTGCGGTTACAAATATGCTCATTTCATTCACTGTTTTGCGCGCACACTGAATTAGTTATTATTAAAGTAGTGGATCATTTACCAGGTGTCAAACTTTTTTCTCTCACTTGAAGGCATTTAATAAATTTACTTCCTCAAGCACAAAGAGAAAGAATGTATTCAATAAGTGAAACACGCTGGTGCTATCGGTCAAGAAGAGTATCGGCTATATTACGTCAGCAAGAGGCTTTAGAAAGCATTTTTAATGATAAAATCTTGTGGGATGAAGATAGTAGTTTAAACCAGGCTGAAAACCTTTACGCAAAACTAGATGGCTTTTTATTTATGTTTTATATTTGCTGCTTTGAAGAATTACTTTGCAATGCTAAAAAACTATTTGATGTTTTACAGTGCAGGATAGTAGATATGGAATTTGCAAAAAAGAAAATTAATAATTTTATTACTTTTCTGGAAGAAAAAATCAATGACAAAAGTTATAATGAAATTCTTAAAAAAACATGTGACATAGTAAGTTGTCAGACCATTCCTCTCCCTACTAAGAGACTCGGAGGAAAAGTGACAGACTTTAAAGAAATTTACTTTAGCATTTTGAATACCTTTGTAACGGCCTTGAAGGAACGATTTGAATGCATTCAGGAGTTCTCATTTTTTGAGCTATTGAATTCATTAATGTTTGCAGTATATAAAGAAAATTTCCCCAAAAACTTAATAGAAGTACTTCAATATAAGTACAGTAATCTATTTGACGTAAAAGCTTTAACACAGAATTGAAATACATCTATCAGGACTCCGATTTTTGTCAGTGCAAACACGCAAAAGAAATTTTAAAGCTTTGTCTTGACCTTGGACTTACAGCAGCCTTACCTGAAACGATCAAATTAATTCGTCTCTTTTGACAATCTCTGTAACCAGTGTCAACGGAAAGAAGTTTTTCAACGCTTAACAGAATAAAGAACCTACGGAACACCATGCCAGAGGAAAGGCTGTCTAGTTTAGCAAGAATTGCCATAGAAAAAGAAATTGCAATATCGCTAGAAAAGAATAAAATGTTGCACGACAAAGTAATTGAAGAATGTGCATTAAAACCAAGAAGATTGGAGGTCATGTATAAATAAATAAGGTAAGGCGATGGGAATGAACTCAGAACGGGTCTTTGAGGCTATCTATGATACACACAGACCGTGCATGGAATAAGGAACTCTTTACCATTACTTATTCGGACTATAGTGGATTGGATTTTCCCAGAAGAGTTTCTTGTTCCATGCACGGTCTGTGTGTATCAAAGGTAAGGCGATGTTTTATTTCCTAAATTTATGCTACGGTAGTTAAAAATATTCTAATTATCATACATAACACATATCACAGTGAAACAAGTATCAAATTATACAATATATATATATATATATATATATATATATATATAATATTATATATATATATATGCTTGAAAGGTTTGAGCCTGAGTATCCACAAAAGCCTGGCGTCGCCCCTGATATATGTGTGTGTGTGTGTGTGTGTGTGTGTGTGTGTGTATCTCTCTCTCTCTCTCTCATTCCTAATTATTATTTCACTTATTACTGCAATGTGATCTGTTCCTACATTGAGATACAGCCACGAAATGGAGCCTCTCTATACCACATAATCTGAAGATATCTTTCGACCTGCAGTTCGTAATTAAGCATTTTCCTTAAGTAGACATTTCAATTAGGGGTTAAAAAGCACAAGAGAGCATTGTAGTTCAGGAAATCCTTCTATACCCTATCAACCAACGTTTTAAGTTCTTGTATTTCACTTCCGAAGATCAAATAAATAATTGGATATATATATATATATATATATATATATATATATATATATATACAGTATATATATATATATACCTCGTTAACCTCGTTGCTGTTTCGTGCGTTGGTCTCTCTTCACACGAAGGTCTGGCTTGGTGGAGGAGCGAGTTGCTTTCTTGCGCTCTCCACCGTACATAGCCAGATACACCCGGCTCATCTAGTACCGTCCTCAGCCAGGCATCTAGTCTTCTCCTGAAGACGTCAACTTGACCCCTGTAACGTTTCTGAGGTCCTTTGGAAGCTGGTTAAAAAAACTTGGCCCCCCTTGACAACCAAGCTATTTCCTATTTTTCAGTGTTGTTTGAATGATAATTGGGTTTAGTTTTAGTTTTGGTACCAGTTTTTCGATCATTTTTCATATGTAAATTATGGTGTACCTCTCTCTTCTTCTTTCCAGGGAGTACAAATTTAGTTTACGTAGTCTTTCCCAGTAGTTGAGTTCCTTGCAGCCATCAATCTTGGCTGTGAAACGTCTCTGCGTTTCTTCTAGTTTATTATTTCCTTCCTTTTTATATGGGGACGTTAAAACTGAGCAGTATTCAAGTTTTAGTATAATCAGTGTTTTTAGCAGGGGGGAATCATTATTCTCCTGTCCCTCTTTTTGCTTTATTTATCGCTATCTGATTTTGTGTTTCGAATTTCACATCATCTGTCATTATTACCCCCAGATCGATCACTTTCGTGCTTCTCTGAATTTCTTGTTTATCTGGAGAATAATATGCAGTCTGTTTAAGTTCCTCTTTTCTACCATATCTCAAGAGCTGAATTTCTCGGTGTTAAATGTCATGTTATTGTCTTCTGACCATTTGTATATTTTGTTCGTGTCCCTCTGCAAGGCCTCCACCTCATTTACATCGCTGATTTTTCTGCCGATCTTTGTATCGTCTGCAAAGGATGTTACTATACTGTTGCTGTTTACTCCGCTGTCTGTGTCTGTTAGCATAATAATGAACAGGAGTGGGGCCAATACCTGTCCCTTGTGGTACTGAGCTGCGTACTTTCGATTCTGATGATGATATACCTTAAATTTTGACGACCTGTAGACGTTCTCTGAGGAAGTTGTAGATCCATTTTCCCACTTTGCCTGTTATTCCCATATATTTCACTTTATGTGCTATTATACCGTGATCACATTTGTCGAAAGCTTCAGCAAAATCTGTGTATATGACATCGTAGTTTTCATTGCCTTCCAGTGCATCTAGGATATTGTTGTAGTGTTCTATTAGTTGTGATAGGCATGATCTACCTGATCGGAATCCGTGCTGATTTTCGTTGACTCTTTCCAGTGTCTCCAAGAAATCATAAATTTTCCCTCTAACTATTCTTTCAAATACTTTGATGAGGTGGGACGTCAATGACACTGGTCTATATATAGTTCTTTGCTTGAGATCTGTCCCCTCCTTTATATATAGGGACAATGTTTGCTCTTTTCAAGATGCTTGGTATTTCCCCAGTGTCTAGGGATCTTCTCCATATCCAGTATAAACGTGTAGCTATTTCATTTTTACAGTTTTTAATCAATAGTGCGTTCCAATTGTCCGGACCTGCAGCTGAATGTGGTTTCATTTGTCCTATACTCTCGCTATATCTGCTGGGGTAAAATCAGTCTGTTATACACTCTCCTTGCAATTTCTCTTCAAAGAATGCATCTATGTCAGGTATCGCTTTGTCACTTTTTGGGGTACTGAAAACTGATTCATACTGGGCTCTCAATGTTTCACATATTTCTTTCGGATCGTCGGTTAGTTCATTATTTCTCTTCCTTAAGGGCCCAATAGCGGCGCGCTTTTTGTTTTCCTTTTCGCATAGCTATAGAAGTATTTTGGATTTTCCTTTATTGCTTCTACCGCCTTTTCCTCTTCCCTCTCTGTATGGTCCTTAATCCGGGCTTGTATTTCCCTATCGATACCCTCCAGTTTTTCTTTTATTACTTTCCTGGCATTATCTCCGCAGTTGGCTAACTTCGCCTCCGCTCACTTTCTTTTGCGGAATATTCTTCTCTTTTGCCTCTCTAGCCAGCTCCTCTTTCCTTTTGGCTGTGATTTCGGAGCATATTTTTCTAAAATTCTCAGCGTTTTTTCTTCCAAGGTTGTTAGCATTTCTTCAGTTGTTTCATTCTCTAGAACTGTTCTCCACTCTATTTGGGCCATGTGCGATCTGATTGCTTCCCAATTTATAGTCTTGGAGTTTAAGTTAAAGGCCCCAAATTTGCTTCTTTTCTGAATATGTGTATTGTCTTTTAATGTTGTAGTCAGATTTGTTGATATCTCGATTAAGTTGTGGTCTGAGATAATGGTTGGGGTTATTTTTATGTCAGCAATCAAGTTTGCGTTATTCGTGAATACAAGATCTAGGCAGTTATTTTTTCTGGTATTTTCTTTTATATCCTGTGTCAGCATAAACTCATTTGTGAGAGAGCCAACAACATTTTTGCTTGCTCCTGGTCTTCTCTTGTGCCCCCCTTTTCCTGGTATATATATATATATATATATATATATATATATATATATATATATATATATATATATATATATATTCATCCACCTTTTTGTATTTTATAAATGGGAAGTTAAAGTCTCCGCAGGTCATTATCTACAGATCTACAGAAGCTAAGGCTAACAAAGACCCTAAGATCCACTTTAAGGTTAGCCCGAGAGAAAGGAAAGAGTAGGGGGTTAAGAGAAGAGAATAAGGGGTTAAGTAAGTAGCAACACCTATCACTCGTGGGTTAACATTCATTCAGAAAAAGAGAAAAAAGACTCATCATAATCATCCGCCGGCCAATGCCGATAAGTCGGAAAAATAGTAGGAGAGAATAGAAGGGTGAAAGATGAAAAGAATTAAAATAAGAACGCTTACAAACCATGCAAACACAGTCTTAACTCACTGTCATACCATGCAAACTACAGACATGCAAGTAAGGAGAGGACAGAAAAAAAAAGTAGGTAAAGTTAAACAAAAAGTGGGTTAGTTTACGCTACGAGCTACATCTACGTTCGTGTTAGTCTAGTTTTTTTTTTAATAATTTCAATGCTGGCATCATACGCTAGCATGTCACAAGCTGGCATTATCGTCAACAGACTCATCCTCGACCACCACCCCAGAGCTCCTGTTGCTAATTGTTTTTTTTATTTTAAACAACGTTAATATTTTTAAAATGCCTATCTAAACGGTTCTTAAACATATTAACGCTGGTAGAGTTAACGACTGAAGCGGGAAGATTATTCCATTTATCAATTACTTTAAACGTAAAGAAGTTTTTAGCGATATTAGTAATGAAACGTCTGCCACGCAACTTAAATCCGTTATTACGAGTATTGCTATTATCGAAAGTGAACAGTTTGTCAAAATTTACGTTATCGATGTTATTAACAATTTTGAAAACTTCAATAAACTCCCCCTTTAATCTCCTAGTTTCGAGTAAATGCAAGTCTAACTCTTTCATCCTATCTTCATAAGGCTTGTTGCGCAATGACGGAATTAGTTTCGTGGCACGACGCTGAACCCTTTCTAACCTATCAATATCCTCACGCAAATACGGGCACCAAAACTGAACGGCATATTCTAAATGAGGCCTGACTAGGGACTTGTAAAGGGGCAATATAATAGCCTTCGATTTAAGCTCGAAATTACGCGCTATGAAGCCTACCATCCTATTAGCTTTTGCGCAAGACTCCAGGCACTGGTTCCTAACCTTTAAATCCTTAGATACGCGTACGCCTAAATCTACTTCCTCATCAACGCTCGCCAACTCTATCATCCATCGTATACGTGTAATTATTGTTACGAGAACCTATATCCAAAACTTTACATTTGTCTACGTTAAATTGCATCTGCCACTTATCCCTCCACTCCATAATCCTATTTACATCGTCTTGGAGCCTATTTCTATCGTCCTCCTTAACAACCTTACCGCCTATTTTAGTATCGTCCGCAAATTTTGACACGTTACTAGTCAGTCCTACATCTATGTCGTTAATGTAAATTACGAATAGCAATGGGCCTAACACTGAACCCTGTGGGACACCGCTACTACATCCAACCACCCAGATTCACTACCATTAACAACGACCCTCTGTCTTCTAGCACGAAGCCATTTCTCTAACCAGTTAGCTACCTGATCGCGTATATCGTGCGCTTTAACCTTCGCAATTAATCTTCTATGCAGAACTGTATCGAACGCCTTTTTAAAATCTAAATAAATAATGTCAGCCGCTCTATGCCTATCGTATTCGCGCACTATTTCGTTATAAAATTCTAACAAATTAGTTAAACAAGATATATGGCGTCGAAACCCATGCTGACTACTATTAATCAAATCTCTACTTTCTACGTGATCGACGATACGATCCCTAAAGTTTACCGACAATTGACGTTAAGCTAATGGGCCTATAATTACTAGCTACGTGCGGTCACCATTTTTAAAAATAGTCGTGACGTTGGCTAATTTGAAGTCTTCAGGAATAATCGCCTTTTCGAGTGACTGATTAAAAATCTTCGTTAAGGGGCCTACGATAACGTCTTTCAAATCTTTCAAATGTCTGGGATAAAAAGCGTCAGGGCCTGGAGCCTTGCTAACTTTTAGCCTATCGATATAATGCGCAGTCTCACCCTCGTAAACAGTTATTTCATCCAAAATAGTCTCGCTACTAAATGGAACGATATCGTCCACGTCGGGAACATTATTTACGTCTTCTACGGTAAAAACTGTCGCAAAAAAGTTATTGAAAATACCCGCCATCGCCTGAGCGTCAGAAGCCAAAGCGCAGTTAACATCCACTAGAAGACCTATCTTATCTTTTATCGGCTTACGATTATTGACGTATTCGAAAAACTTTTTATGATTATGTTTACTATCCGCAGCTAAAAGTATCTAAATTACGCTTAGCATTCCTAACTGATCTTTTAACCTGACGTCTAAGCTCGATATATCTATTAAAGTTAGCTGCCGTGCCATTGCGCTTATTAAGTCTATACGCTCTGTTACGCTCGTTTATGACCTCGCCTATTTCCCTAGTCCACCACTTGGGCCTACCATGATTTCTAGCGCGCTTGGGCCTACGAGGAATAAACTCCCTTTCAATATTCATAAAACTTTCTTTGAACGCCTCCCAATGCAAATTTGTGTCATTACCCATAAATAATTTATCCCAGTCCACTACTCTCATCCTATCCGCAAAACTATCAAAATTAGCCCTACGAAAATCAGGGACTTCTATTACATTACTATCCTTAGTGTTTTCTATCAATAACTTAAACCTAAGAATTTGATGATCACTACATCCTAAACTCTCTCCTACTTCTAAACCATCGACCATATTTTCGCCCTTCGTCATCACCAAATCTAAAATATTGTTACCGCGCGTGGGTTCGGTAACCATCTGTCGTAAAAAATTATCTTTCATGAACTCAATCAATCTCAAACCCTCCTCATTACCAGTAAAAGTCTCGTAATTAACATTAGGGCAGTTAAAGTCTCCGACAATTATACTATTCCGACTGTCAATAAAGTTACCAAGTAGTGAGTAAAATCTAGTATCGGTATCGAGGGGTTCAACGGGTGGTCTATAAACAACAACAAAATAAAAACTAATACTACGTGCCCTAACTTCAACGCATATCGCATTAATTGCTGCCGGAAAATCTATCTTAACCTCGATAGCCCTAAGGGAATTACGAATGTACAGCAAAATGCCGCCACCAAACCTATGTAACCTATCATTAGTAGAGAGTTTAAACCCGGTATATCAAGTTCCCCCAACAAGTCCCGAGTCACGATATTTAACCACGTTTCAGTGATAACAACTATATCGTAGTTGCCGGAATAAATTATCGCCTTAAATTCGTTTAATTTATTTCTAATACTACGCGCGTTACAATAAAAGACGTTTAAGTTATTTTTTACCACGGGCCGGCGTTTTAAACTATTTTTCACGTCGGGCCCGCGTTCCCCGGACCCACAACGTTTAAAGAAGGCTTCGACCTAAACAGCTTTCGTACGTTTTCGTCAATTAACCTACCTAGCCTAGCATTACCTATTTCATTAAAATGAACCCCATCTTTTATAAAAAGGCTAGGACCACTGAATTCGGACCACAGCTTTACGAAGGGAACATTTTCCTCAGCACAAATCTCTTCTAATTTAGTATTCAAAAATATCGTTTTAGACGTAATCCTAAGACCCAAACCGTGCCTAGGGTTAATACCTAAACCTAAAGACCTATCTGACCTCGCCTTTAGGGACCTAATTTACCCCCTATATCTCTCCAAAAGGTCAGGCACTCTTGTATCGGGCCTATACGAGTCGTTGCCCACTTACCATCGTCACTAACATCGAGTGACGGGAGGCAACGTCAATCCTATCCACTTCGTCTCTAACTCTGTCAACCCTGGCCCCTGGGAGACAGACCCTACTCCTCTTGGTTGAATGCCGTTTAACGAACTCTGTGTCCATATAGCGCACTAAAGAGTCGTCAATTAAAATAGTTTCCCCCTCATTCAAGTCCCTTTCCAAATGGGCGAAAGGGTTCGAAACCTTGATGGGGGGGAGGGATTCCTATCACCTAACGTACGCGGCCTAGCTCCACCCTTAACTTCTCTAAATCCCTCCCCATCTACTAATCTCGGACCAACCTTAACCCCTTCCTCAACTATATCCAACCTTCCCGATAAGCTACCTAAACTAGAAACTAGGTTACGCAATACGACGCACCTCACCCTTCAAATTACTAACGTCTTCAACGTTAGTATTGGTTCGGCTTTCGTCAACCGTAGCCCTACCCCTGTCCTCATCAAGCGTTGCAAGTCTTTCCGTTACCTCACGTACACTGCGTTTTATGTCAAATATTTCCTCCATTAACTGGCAAAAGAAACAAACTGATCTCTCGGTAATCGCCATAGGACCGCCGTTATAATCTTTAAATTCCGAATACCACCGGTTTACCCCACACCTAACACACGACGCTTTCTGCGACGGCATCGCGGTTAAAAATTAGTTTATAACCGTCACAAGTTTAAATTAAGCCGGCACGCTATGAAAACTTCTAAATCGCTAAAAACCACTAATATTCAATTACTTAACTATAATAATGTGAATATAAACGCAAGTATATAAAATTCAAAACTTTCCAAAATTAAAATTCATAGCAATATGCAAAAGTAGATGCAATATCAGAGACCTCAGGAAATGCGTCCGTTCAGTACAGAGTCTGGCTGACGATGGATTATATTGGGGGATGGAGGGTTTATGGCCTTTATTAGCTTTCTGATGTCATCAATGGCCTCCAAGAATTTTTCGGTTAGGGTGTTTGGAGGTCTATAGATGACTATTAGTATCACGTTTAGTTTTTCTATTTTCAGTGCTAGGAGTTCCACAAAGCTGTTTGATTTACTTATTATCGTCTCTGTCATATGACTTTCCTGTACATATATAGCACAGCCACCTTTACGTCCCGTTGTTCTATCCGCCCTTAGTAAGTTGAAGCCTTCTATATTTATTTCTTTCTTATTAATACAATGTTCGCAGTTTTCACAATTTCCTTGGCAATCCTTAAGGTGAGTTTCTGTGAGGCATGCGATGTCCGCCCTTGTTTCGTCCATAAATCCTTTCAGGTGTGAAACTTTGTTGAGTAATTGGTTTGGTTTTATTCCTTGAATATTAGCCTTGTGCATTTTAAGTTCGTTTTCCTTCGATATCGCTTGTTTCGTTGTCCTATGATCCTCCGAGAGAGATCCGTTTCCGCCTACCTGTTCTGGTAGCTTCTTGCCCGGAAACGGTTTGGCTCGGGGTTTCCAGCTGTGTCAACTGCATGCGTTGGGTGACATTTAGCAGCCGTATCGTGTCTGCGATGTTGAAAATTTTTTTTGTTAACTTATTGTGTTCCTATTGTTATTGTTATTCCTATTGTCATTTAAACTTTGTCCTTTGTTCTTTGGGTCCGTCGGGAGATGTTGGTAGCATTTTTTCCCTATTTGCAGGTTTCATATTTTGCGTAAGTCCTGCAGATGTCCGGGTGGTAGAATTTGCATCTGTCTCCAAATTTACAATGACCATTATTATAGAAGAAATTGCATATTGGGGGATGTTCATATATACATTGTCCTCTTTTAAATGTGCAATTATCTTTTATATAATATCTGCATATAATACCATCCCCATATTTACTCGTGGCCTTTGTTTTTTGCTCCTTATTGGGGGACAGTTTCACTCCGTTTTCTTGATTGCCCTCTTGTCTTTTCCTATTTGTGCTATTTGTGTTAATGTCCTTCGTTGCCCTTATAATATCTGTTGTCTTTATACTCTCTTTCGACTGCATGGTTTCGGCCTTGTTGTGTGACGGTATTTGATTTTTTTCTACTTCGCCTTTCTTCGTTTCTTCTGTTTTCCTCTGTTCTTTATTTCCACTTTCCTCTTTCATTTTCTTCTCGTAGTCTCTTTCTGCTTTAAATACTATGAAAGAGTTTATTTCGGTCATGCACTTTTCGCAGAAATATTTTATCCCATTAAGTTGTTTCGCTTTCGTTATAAGGGATTTTTTCATCTCCCCATTCTAGGCATCTAAAATCAAAAAGCAGCTGACAAAACTCGCACCTCATCGCCTTCGTCTTATCTGTTGTATCATTACAGATACCAGAGAGTTGCAGGAATTTAATTACCATTTCCATGTTACTGATAGAGGGTAGCCGCTGGTGCACAAAATTGACTCAAAAAGGGTATTATGGGAAGTATTGGGTGGGGGTTGACTCAAGCTGAGTGAGGGAAAGATCTCCGTTACTCCGGGGGATGGGGGATGTGGCACGCTGTATACTTCTCACTGATTGGTGTTCGCGACTGTGGCTGCAAGGGATAATCGGGGGGGGGGGGGTATTTGTAGGAATTTCGATAAGCAGCTAATTTTCTTCACAAAGGAACACTCGGAAAAATGCTGTATACATTAATTCGCTTCGTTTTTATTTAATTTTTTTTATATATGCCGCGATTTTTACTTTTCAAAAAGAAATACCACTATGCACTATCAATTAAATCTCAATATCAGCACCGTTTAAAACTGATTAACTGCAGGATTTTTACTGTAATACCGCTTTTATTCGGACTTCGATCGAAACACGTGTAACCGTCACACCAGCAAAACACTCACTCATATATATATATACGCCTCGGTGGTGTAGTGATTAGCGTCGCTGACTATGGATCCATCGGCCCCGGGATCGAGACCCAGTGACGGGTTTCCAGAAAAAAAAATTAGTTGGTAGATAAATGGGTACCCTGGGTAACCTAGTGGTTAAAATGCTGGGCTGCTGGTGGAGCGTGGTTCGGATTCCACGTTAAACTGTAGGTCTAAGGTGGAGTAACAAGCTTAACTTTCGTCAAAATGAACAATTCGAACGGAAGCAAAACCAAGGTATATAAAACGTTGCGATTTCAGTGTTAAATTTAGTAAAAAATTTTGTTACTAAAACCTAAAAAGAAAATGTCACTCGAATTGAATATAATTTTTAAATCTGTTGAAGTTTATTTGAGAGTTTAGTGACGCCACCCGCGAATTAGTGGTAAAGACGAGACGTCATTAAGCGTCATTCCCATGCTTGAGGGGCTACTCTCACTTCGTTCCAAAGAGGAAACACTTCATCCATCCACTCTTCTTCAAATTACAAATCTATAAACAACTCCCTCCTTCTTCCTAAAAAAAATTGAGAGTAAAATCACGAAAAAAAAGGGACAGAAGTAAATAAACCGTTGATGAAACTGAAACTTAATATTTCTTCTGCAACTCGAATTGCCATTGTCATCAAGTTTGGAAAAGGGACGCAATATTAGCGCACTTTTCGTCACTTTCCATCAAGTTTCCACCAAGTTTCATTAAGGATTCTAAAACTTTCGCTCATTATTCGAGCCGTCATTAAAAAAAAAAATTCTTTTTTTTTTTAAACAAAAATGTATTTTTTATTACTATCATATTAGGAGTAAACATGTTTACTTTCTTGAAATCGTAATACTTTTGTTCAAGTTTACGAAATGAGTGAACATTTTAAAAGTTGTTTTTCATTGCGAATATAGAGTATCAGAATAAATTGTCGTGTATATACGCGCGCACACACACACACACACACACACACAATATATATATATATATATAATATATATATTAGTGATGTAGCGGATGTCATTTTTTCACATCCGCGGATGCGGATGCGGATGAGGATGTTTGATTTCAACATCCGCGGATGCGGATGCGGATGTCTACATTTTCGTTATTTTTTAGGATATATTCGAGATTTGTTGTGTTTAACGTATATAATAAGTTATTATATAGAGAGAGCTGTAGCTATAATGTAGTATAATTGATTAATTGTACAATAATTGCTGTACTTTTCCCTGAACATATAAAATAATAGCAAGCATCTAACTAATATAGAAATCAATTAGTGAATTCGTCTGCAAATAAATTCGTTATATTTTGTTGAGTTTCAGCCACAATTAGAAACCATAATTGTGTTACCCGACCTCTTTCCCCAACCTCCACCCTTATAGAAAGAGATCTTTAATTAGCTTGATAACTATTTATATTAAGTTTAAAGTTTTATTAGTCATATTTATAAATGAGTAATTAAAATAAAGTAAACTAAGATGTTCATCGTTTAATATTCAAACTTAATTATAGGAAGGTTATGCTTAAGGAACATTAATTTTTCTGCCTTTTCTGCTGCCAGTCTGTTTCTCTTTTCATCATATATTAATCCAGCACTGCTAAATAATCTCTCGCTTGGTACGCTTGTTGGAGGACGTGCTAAATGTTTCCTTGCAAGTTTGCTCAAGTATGGATAGATATTCTGCGTATTTTTCCACCAACTAATAGGATTGTGACATGCAGCCAGGCGTTTTTCTTGGTGATAGCTCTCGATCATTTTTACTACATCTTTTGACATCGCGTAGGTCTCGTCATCGCTGCTTGACTCAAGAAACTGAGAGAGAGATTCTGTGATAGATTTGCTTGTTGAAGGTGTTGGTTCTGTCACTGAAACTTTTATTCTTTTGGTGGGTGGCGAAGCGACAGATTCAAGAGATTGAAGCTCTTCAACTGCTTTGCCAAGTGATGATTTAACTCGTTCTAATGTACTAGGTGAAAATAACTTAGCTTTGTAACGTGGATCTAAGTAGGTTGCAAGAGAGTAACTTCATACAAGAACAGCCTCTCGTCTTGTCGCTTGCATCACTTTTGCGCACAATGAACTAGTTCTATTAATATAGTAGAATTTGATAATTTCCGCTTATTAATGACGTTTTATCTCAACGGTCCACATCCGCACGACATCCGCAGCCCAAAGTGCGGATGCGGATGAGGATGCGGATGCGAGAAAATGTGCGGATGTTCCGCGGATGCGGATGCGGATGTGACCTACATCACTAATATATATATATAATTCGAAAATAGTGTTTTTTAAGTTAGTTTTAAAAACATTTTGGAGAAAAAATTTGTAGTCTTGTTTGTTTAGTAATTTCGTTATTCTCTTAAAAGAATTTTTAAAGAATATCTCTCCGTATTTTAGGAAGTGCGTCATATTAAAGACAACTAAAATTATAACCTTGTTTCAGAAATACGATACAGACAGACAGACAGACAGACGAACAGGCAGTTTATTCTTTACGAAAACAATTGCAATTTTTGTTATCTGTTACCCGAGTTCTGATAGTAGCACTCCGCTCAGCATTTTTTGATTGACCGTTTCAATTGTGGGGTGGGTTTGGTATTCCAACTGATGCCATTTTGCACTTTTGATACCTAAACACTATCTTTAAACTGTACAAAACTTTAATAAAATGTAGTTTGCTCGGTTGTAGTGTAACTTAATTTGAAGTAATACTGTAGCTAGTTGTGACTAGAGCCCGGATGTTTAGCAATAAAAACCCTTAAAAAGACAGGCAAATAGGCAAAATAAACATTCAAAATAGGAAGTAAAATCCACCAGAAAAGGCATTTATAAATTTGCTTTGAAAAAACGTTTAATCTAGAATAATACCTTTATATACACATAATAGTGAACGCCCTTAGAACAAAACAGTAGGTAATGCAAATATTAGTTACGCATAATAACAATGATTTCATTTCCAGAAATACAGTTTAATATAGAATAATACCATTATACACGTATAAATAATACATATCACAACGCCATTATAATGAACAAAACAGTTGGTGTTGAAAATGTTGGTTACACAATAATGACAAGGATTTAAATTTAAAAAATGTTTACTATAAAATAATACTATTATGCACGCTCATTTTCTTTTCTGTTATATATATATATATATATATATATATATATATATATATATATATATATATATATAATATATATATATATATATGAGGGGCGACAAGCTTGACTTTCGTGAAATGAGGAATCATCCCACGGAACATTTGAAAGGTTGAAAGGTATATGTATATATGGGATTGAACTCAGAATGGTCTCCTGAGTAACATATATATATACTTACTCACTTTGTGTTTTGCTTTGTGTGAGTTCGAACGACGGTTCAGGATCGACCTGCGGTCGACCCCTCTACAGCATTTGGTGAAGGAAGGAATTGCTGTCTAATCTCCTCCCGCCCTCGGAGCCAGCCACGCATGGCTGGTCAGGGACTTTGCACAGGAATCTGTCCAGCTGGTTCTTGAAATTATTCAGGTCGGTGTGCTGGAGATTCCTTACTTCTCTCGGTAGGGTATTGAAAAGCTTTGGGCCTCGTATGCTGAGGGCATCCTCGTTTTCATGGTCCCCTATCCTACAGCAGCTGGGACTGTACAAAATCTGCCTCTTCTCTCATTCCAGTTTGTTCGTATTTCATTTCTAAGGTTAGAGACAAAGCCCTCAAGTATTTTCCATATGTATATTATTGTGGACCGCTCGTGCCTTCTTTCGAGAAAGTAGAGTTTCAGGGATTGTAGTCGAGACCAGTAGTCTTCACCTTCCGTTTCTTCTATCTTAGACGTAAAAGTCCTTTGTATAGCTTCAATGTTCACAATGTCTCGTTTCCTGTGACTTGGGCTTTCTGGGTTTGTGAGTACTGAGCAATACTCAGTTATTGGTAGGACAAGCTCTTCCATTATTTGAGCATGATGTTTGCTTTTCTGCTGCGGAAGCTCCTCCAGATGATTCCCATTATTTTTCTAGCCATTGTAATTTTGATGTTGTAGTGCTCTCTGAATTCTGTATCCGACGACATTATTACTCCCAAATCCCTGACTTTTGGATTTGGTGTTATCTGTTTGGCTTGTTATTACCATATCTTAAAAGTTGGAATTTTTCTTGGTTGAACTTTATATTGTTGTCTTCTGCCCACTGGAATAATGTTTCAATGTCGTTTTGTAATTTTCTTATGTCACCTTCGTTCAATATTTCCTAACATATCTTCGTGTCAACTGCGAAACATGAATACATGATACAATACTGTCCTTAATATCTGCATCAATATCTGCAATCATTATTATGAACAGCAAGGGAGCTAATACTGTTTAGATTATTTTTTTATGTTTTCTGCTACCTTGTTCTCCTCCTCGTTTGTCTTATATATATATATATATATATATATATATATATATATATATATATATATATATATATAATATATATATATATATATATATAACTGAAGCATATAACAAACTGATAGGGCTACTTTGGGACTCTAATGGAATAATACTAGAAAATAATGGAAAAAAGGAAAATTAGGTACGTTATGACAAAAAAGGCACTTTTTCCTGCAAACCAAACGCAAAAATAGGCAAAAAAAGGCATTTATGACATTTTGCCTAACATCTGGCTCTAGTTATGACATTTTAAAAACATCCAGAACTTTGTGAAAACCATGTATTTAAAAGAGTTTGTTCGTATAATGATTGTATTATTCAAACTTGCAATAAAAAACCTAAAATAATATTTGTAAAAATTATAATGAAAAACCTAAAATAATGTTTGTCATAAAAACTGGACTTATTTTTGTAGAGAGTATAACTCTGTCCGTTTGACCGGTTTTTTTTTGTTCTTTTGGAAAATTATCATATATTCAATTGTCTTGAATATGATGCCCTTCCTAAAATACAGAAATGAGAACATTCTTTAATTTTTTTAAGAGAATACCAAAATTACTAAAAAACAAAATTACATTTTTCCTAAAAGTATTTTTAAAACTAACTTAAAAACAGCAACAATTTCGGGCTGGTTTAAATATATATATATATATTATATATATATATATATATATATATATATATATATGTATATATATATATATATACAGGGTGTTTCAGAGGGGAAAGGTCAATACTTCGGGAGGTGACAGTATCGGTCATTGTGAGAAAAAAGTTCATATGAACATGTCTAATTCTGAATGGTTACGGAGATAGAGCTGTTTGAATCTGATGCGCGCGCAGCTCTTCCTCCCCCTTCCCTCCCCTATAACCTTGAAACATGTAAGCTGTAATGTAAGCATGTAACATAAGCCCAGTGGTGGCATTCAGCCGGTTCGCACCGGTTCCTAAAATTTCCCGAGTTCGCCGAACCGGTCCTTAACCCTTTCAGTCCGTGCATGATTTTTCTTTATACCATACGCATTTCGATAAAAACATTTTTTTAGTTTTCATTTCTGACATGGAAGGGGGAGGAGAAGGGGAGGGGAGGGCGAACCGGTTCTTAAAATTTTTGAATCCCACCACTGCATAAGCCAATCGACAGCTGAATGTTGTGAGTGACATTGTTTGGTGTTTGAAACAGTGTTAAGAATGCCACACACCTTCACACATGCCGAATATGCAGATATGGTGTATGTCTACGGTTTTGGCGATGGAAGTGCAACAGCCGCTGTTGCAGAATACCGTCGACGGTTTCCGAACCGCAGAATTCCGGATCGAAGAGTGTTTACCAGGGTTTTCAACACATTGCGTGAGATTGGTACACTTCCCAGCGCTCATGTTTCATCTGAACGTGAAGGTCAACAAGATATGGATGAAGTGGAAAACATTCTTCAGTTGGTAGAGCGTAGTCCTACTACTAGCTCACGAAGAATTTCTACACGTCTCGGTGTACCACACACAAGAGTATGGCGAACATTACGTGAGGAAGGCTTGTATCCAATCATGTACAGCGTGTACAACACCTTCAACCAGGAGACGCTGCTATGCGACTGGAATTTTGTCATTGTGTAAGTGCTAATCGCCGATTGCTTCGATTAATACTGTTCACCGATGAAGCTACTTTCACCCGTGACGGTATCAACAACACTCGTAACTCTCATCTGTGGTCAGACGAAAATCCAAATGCCACTGTGGAAACAAATTTTGAACATCGCCTCTCTGCAATGTGTGGTGCGGTATCATCGATGATCAGCTGATTGGCCCTGTTACTTTAGAAAATCGTCTTACAGGAAAAAGTTACCTAGAATTTCTGCAAAATGAATTGCCAGGACTATTGGAGGATGTTCCTTTGGCTACACGCGTTGGTATGTACTTTCAGCATGACGGAGCTCCTCCACATTCTACCTGTCTGGTGATGCAATACCTAAATCAAACTTTCCCTGGTCGATGGATCGGCCGCGGTGGTCCCATTCAATGGCCACCAAGGTCTCCAGACCTCTCTCCGTTGGATTATTGTTTGTGGGGGTGGATGAAAAGTCAAGTTTACAAAAGAAAGGTGGATACACGAGACGAATTGCTCGCGCGCATTTTGGATGCTGCTGCCCGCATAAAGGAACGTCAAGATCAACTCAGACGAACAACACGCGATCTTCGCACACGAGTTGCAAAGTGCATTGAGGTTGACGATGGGATTTTCGAAAACGTATTGTAAATTGTAACAAATTTGTCATTTCTGTATCTGATACCATTCAAAATGTCAATGTTTAAACATTAAATGTTAGAAACAGTAATTGGTTTCTCTTTCTTGATTACCATTAACATTGCTTTTGTGTTTGTAGATTCAAACAGCTCTATCTCCGTAACCATTCAGAATTAGACACATGTTCATATGAACTTTTTTTCTCACAATGACCGATACTATCACCTCCCGAAGTATTGACCTTTCCTCCTGAAACACCTTGTGTGTGTATATATATATATATATATATATATATATATATATATATATACACAATTGGTGACAAGTTTTGTCCCTCCAAATATTATAGTGGGCCGGCCAAAAATTGAAAAGTCCTCTAGAAAAAAACAACGGCGTTTTTTGTTAATAGCAGGCACCCACCTTAGATAAGTAGCATTGAGGATGGCAAACAAGATGTGGGTTGATGCCACTCTCAATTTTGGGTTTGAAGGTCCCATACAATGTTACAAAAGTCAAATTCTGAAAAATTCCGAATTTTTGCATTTCAGTGTTTAAAGGTGTATCATTAGCACATAAAGCATATTTTTGTGATTTTTATGGATAATAATTAATTGAATGTAACTATGACTCTGGATGTCTTTATTTCCATTAAAACTACATTTAGCACGCTGGGTGAGGTGCGCATGTGCCTACTACTACCGTAGTACAAGTAATAGCATACTTTCACATGTTGAATATTTTCAATGCACTGGCTGGCCAGACAGTGGTTTGGTATATGCAATTAAAAGAGTGCAGACAGTGCTAGCTGGTAAAATAATAATAATAATAATAATACTGCTAAAGGATAGGTATGCTTCAAATTGTTTCAATATATCTGTGGCTACTACATACTGCCATTCCCACTTGTCTTTGCAGATAGGGAGCTCATCAGGAATGGACCCTGTAACTGTCATGAAGCGCAAGAGGAAACGTCAGGATGTCAGTGAGGATTGTTGCTTCTTCTGCCAAAGCAGCGCTGGTGACCTGCGCACAGCATCAGCAGAAGGAAAAGCAAGAACTATGACTGTGAGCGATGAGAGAAAGAACCTGGGAGATACCTACTATCTTGATGTTTTACAAAGACTGGAAAGTCATTCCAAGGATGATTTCAATGCATTGGAACTCAAGTGGCATAAATCATGCTACTCTTTATTCACCTCTGAAGGCAAACTCAAAAGGCTGCGAAGTCAGTAGTAGACCATGGGTGCATCGGCGACCACAAAAAGTGCAGGCTCTCAGGCTTTTCCCTCAAAGCGTAGACATTCAACACCAGTGATTGACTGGACCCTCTGCATGTTTTGCCAAAAGAAGACCACAAAGAAATTGCACAGGGTGGAGACAATGGAGAAGTCAGATGACTTGATCCAGCGTGCCAAGCACGACCCTCTCATGAGCATACCGTTGTCAGCGGTGAGTGATGTGATTGAAGGCTGCTATTATCTGGCATGTTTGGTGACATTTGAGAGACGTACTAGAAAAAAAGCGGTGTCAGAGGAGCAGCAAGGGCCTGAAAATGAGTGCATGACGAAGCTGTGCAAAGACTTGACAGTAGGCCTGTCTCTTGGTCACATATACGACATGGAAGACGTCTGGGACAGATACGAGAGTATATGCAATGACACCGGCATCACCGTGAAATACTCCAGGTGAACAACGTTCTACGAAGATGTTCAAAGGCTGCTTGGATCAAACGCCAGCTATGTACGCCCATTGTCAAGGGGCCCGCTGCTGATTTACCCTGGAGAGAGCTCAGATTTCATCATCTCCAAAGCACTGGCTAAGTCTTGTGAACAAGGTCCTGTCACCTCTGAGTCAGAGTCTACTGAAGATGCTGATGTCCGCATGTGTGCCACTAGCAGCATATTCCAAGATATGGTACACGTGGCTCTGAAGGTTCGACAAGATCTTGAAACTCCTGGACACTCCGAGACATGGCAAGGTCTTGATCAGGAACATGTTGATTGCTTCATACTCGACAGTCTGTACCTGTTTCTACGATTGCTCTTTGGGGGAATGGATGCTGTGGATGAGGGAAGTGAAGAGGACCAGAAAGTGAAGCACAGTGTGTGTAGCATTGCCCAGGACATAGTCTATGCAGTCTCCAACCGACGAAAGTTGACACCAAAGCATGTGGGCTTGGGTCTTACTCTGCACCAAGCCACCCGCTCAGAAACACTCCTAGATCTGTTCCACGCGGCAAATCACACTATTGGTATCGACACTGTAAGAAGGATAGACACCACCATCGCTCAGAACATCCTGGAGAGGTATGCTGAGAATGGATGTGTCTACATCCCTGACACCATCGTCAAAGAGACGCATGGTGGAGATGGTCAAAATCTTGAAGCATGAGCTGTGCCCAGTCCCATTTAGTCTGGCGAAGGCAGGAGGAGAGATGAATTCGACATTATTTTCGCTATAGTCTGCCTAATATTCTGAGAAAAGGGCCTAGATTTTACATTTGATGGCATTTTTTGTTAATGCTCGACAGCCATGCTTAAACTTATCGCTAGGGCAAACCCACAAGTTCTAAGGGGGCTCTCACCCTCTGGGCATTACAGTTAGGTCACAGATAGGTCAAAGGTCAAATGAGTGCAAAATCGAATGCCTATACCACAAATATCTATGTTACCTGTGTAATATACCATAAATCGATGTTTTTTTCAACATTTAATCATAATCTGAATATAATATTTAGTTTATAAACATTAATAATGATAAAATCTTTGTTTTTATAAGATGTATTTTAACGTTAACGTACAAATTTACAGTAAAAATATACAAAACATATACTCATTTAAGGATACTGAACGACATAAAGCTGTGGTTAAAGGTGATGTATACCAATATTCAATGACAAATCATAACTTTAAGGTTTCCACTAAGGTTTCCACCACATTCTTAATGCCTAGACAAAACTCAATACAACAGAGAGAAAACGTACGTGAAAAACCTAAAATGGCTGTTAGCGTCTACTTGCAAAATGCTTACGAGAAGCCTTTTCGCTTCATGTTACATTTTAATTTTTATTGTTCATAATCTCAAGACGTAGATGTAAATAATTTACTAGCGCACTTTAAACATTTTATTTTAAAAGACTGTATTCATAAGCTCATTAGCATAATTATACTTTTGAATAATCTTATTTTTGTTTCGATTTTACGTGAATGTTCAGTTGAAACATGGTAAAATGTGCGTTTCTCTATCATATTTTGATCCTTTCTTCAATATTGAACAATACCATGCTACAAAATCAAATGTCTTGACATATACATACATTTAAAGTCAATAACACCTTTTCTTCATAATAAAATTGCACCTACTTGACCTTTGACCCCATTGTGACCTTATTATGGCTCCGAGAAGGTGACAGCCTCCCTAGAATTTTCAGACTTTCCCTAAAGATGAATGCAGACATGGCTGTCGGGCATTAACAAAAAATGCCATCAAATGTAAAATCTAGGCCCTTTTCTCAGAATATTAGGCAGACTATAGCGAAAATAATGAATTTGAATTAACGTAAAGTTAAATTAAATACACAAGTACTGTACCTGTAAATTCAAATTGAAATGGTGTTTCAAACGCTTTTCCAAAATAACAACTTCATAAAACATAAAATGAAAGTAATCTATGATAACCCGCTCAAACATTGTTAGGCTGAGGTATGACACGGGGTATAGCGTAAAAGTGGTTGTGGTCAGACTTCCCCTTCAGCGATGCTGCTTTGGAGAAAGCGAATGCCCCTATCCCGGTCTCTCCTGAGCAGGTTTTGGCCTCAGCATCGGTCTTTACGACTGATGCTCCCGTGCAGACGGTTGCTGGCGCCAAGGCACCTAGGGCCAACACTTATACCTCCTTGAATTCGGTGAGTTGCGCCCCTTGACGCTTCCAGGGGTTATGCAGGGAGAGCGCACCTTGGCCAGTCCAGTGTGCTTTCCCGTCGACCCCATTGGTTCGGAACTTTGCGTGGTCCGGAAGGTCCTTTGGGTCTTTCAAGATCCCGAGAAACCCCATTCCTGAACATGATCCCTCCCCCTCGAATCAGGTTTTAAGGGATTCACGGGAAAAGATGCGTGGGCCTTTCAGGGTTCCCTCAAGGAGGGTCTTCAGAGTCGTTACAAGTAGAATGGTGGCGGCCATCCTACAATGAAACTGTGGATTGAGGGCAAACTGGGATGAACTTCAGATTCTTTTATTTGCTGTTGATGACTTATGTGTTTGCAGGAGACGCTGTTTTTACCCCACACTCTTCCTTACGAGGACTTCCTTCCAGGGATGTGGGCTGCAGTCCCCTCCATCTGGCAGCGACGTCGAAATGTCATTATTGGCCACACCAAGTAGCGTTCCCATATATGTCTCGACGGAGGGAAACTGCCTTTGTCCGCCTTCGAATTGGGCATACGCCTTACCCACAGCTATTTAATGAAGCCATATTGCTGAGACCCGTATTATTGTCTTTACTGCGTGACACTTGCTGATCTAGTGTCCCCATTTTTCAGACTTACGGCGGTGTTATATATCCCAGTAACGTGCTAAGAGCGGAGGCGTGTTACCCAAGTAAGTTTTTTTTTGTATTTCTTTTGTAATTCTTTTAATAATCTTCAGTAATTCTTTCAGTGTTCATTTTTACTTGTTTTCATATTTTTCTTCATTCGTTCACTGCATTTAACTTCCGTCTCATACTTTTTATTTTTCACTTTTAACTTTCATTTATTTTTTGTATATTTGGCCTCAGTGACCTCACTGTTGCAACTCCAGAGAAATTCCGTCAAATCACTCACCCACGCGAAGTCTCGATTTATTGAAAGCTTAAAATGGCTTTGAGGATTAGCTCGTACAAGGGGCCAGAATGTAGGCGAATCCTAAGTTAAATTAGATCTAGAACCGTGAACTTTTTTTTTTTAACTTAATTGTTTTCCATTATATTTGTTAAAGCCTTTAAGCTTAAGACTGTGATCATTATAAAAACATTAATGTTATAAGGCGTTTTCATTTAGTGTTGTTGCCTGTATTCCTTCGTTTTGGAGGAATTTCAGTGGCAAAAGTTCCATTGAAGTAACGCTGAAGGTGGACCACCATTTAAGATTGACTTAAGTAAGTGGTGTGCTTACTTTATCAAACAAAGCTCACGCGTGTGTGTGTATTTGAAAGCTTACTTATTTATGTGAAACTTGTAATTTAATGATTGGGGAGCACGTTTAATATTTATAATTATGTTGCGGTTATTTGATATCTGAGTCT
Source organism: Bathynomus jamesi (assembly GCA_023014485.1). Classification (NCBI taxonomy): domain Eukaryota; kingdom Metazoa; phylum Arthropoda; class Malacostraca; order Isopoda; family Cirolanidae; genus Bathynomus; species Bathynomus jamesi. Next base: position 234,464 of record JAJOZX010001543.1, on the reverse strand, counting down.
CGTCAAACCATGCAGTCAGAATAGTTTTTTATCATCAAGTCTGGATCGCTTTGTTCGTTTTTGTTCGACAGCCCGTTTGCGAGCTAAGTAAATCTCTCTCTCTCTCTCTCTCTCTCTCTCCTCTTCTCCTCTTAATATATATATATATATATATATATTTGTTCTGCCGGTGTGACGGTTGCACGTGTTTCGATCGAAGTCCGAATAAAAGCGATATTACAATAAAAACCCGGCAGTTAGTTTTAAACAGTGCCGATATTTTGAGTGAATTCATAGTGTACAGTGGTATTTCTCTTTAAGAAGTAAAAATCACGGCATATGTCAAAAATGTAAATAAAAACGAAGCGAATTAATCTATCAGCATTTTTCCAAGTGTTTCTTTGTGAAGGAAATTAGCTACCCATCGCGAGGCCGAAATTCCTACAAATACCCCCCAATTATCCCCCGCGGCCACAGCCGCGAGCTTTAGTCAGTGAGAAGTATACAGCATGCCACATCCCCCATCCCCCGAAGTAACGGAGAATACTTTCCCTCACTCACCTTCAGTCAATCCGCACCCAATACTTCCTATAATACCCTTTTTGAGTCAATTTTGTGCACCAGCGGCTACCCTCTATCAGTAACATGGCAATGGTAAATAAATTTCTGCAACTCTGTGGTACCTGCAACAATGTAACAGATGAGGCAAAGGCGATCTACAGATCTACAGAAGCTAATGCTAACAAAGACCCTAAGATTAGGCTAACCATATTTCCTTGAGACAAAAACGGGACATTGGGATGGCAAAAAAGGGACGGGGGTTATGTAATATTCTGTATTCATGAAAAAGTAAGTACATAAACCGGGACAAAATTGACATTTCTATTAAAACGACGGGACGGCCAGGAAATATTAAAAAAACGGTACTGTCCCGTTCAAAACGGTACGTATGGTCAGCCTACCTAAGATCCACTCTAAGGTTAGCCCGAGAGAAAGAAGAGAGTATGGGATTAAAAGAAGAGAGTAGATGGTTAAAAGAAGAGAATAAGGGAGGTCAAGTAAGTAGCAAAACATATCATTCTTGGGTTAACATTCATTCAGAAAAAGAGAGAGAAAGACTCACCATAATCATCCGCCGGCCACTGCCGACAAGTCGGAAAAATAGTCGAAGAGAATAGGAAAGGGGTGAAAGATGAAAAGAACTAAAATAAGAACGCTTACAAACCATGCAAACACAGTCTTAACTCAAAGAAACACTGTCATACCATGCAAACTACAGACATGCAAGTGAAGAGAGGATGAGAAAAAAAACGTATGAAGAGTATAACAAAAGGTGGGTTAGTTTACTCTACGAGCTACACCTAAGTTCGTGTTAGTCTAATTTTTTTAATATAATTTTATTGCTGGCATATCACACGATAGCATGTCACAAACTGGCATTAATCGTCAACAGACTCAAACCTCGACCATTACCCCCAGAGCTCCTGTTGCTAATTGTTTTATTATTTTAAACAACGTTAATATTTTTAAAATGCCTATCTAAACGGTTTTTAAACATATTAACGCTGGTAGAGTTCACGACGGACGCGGGAAGATTATTTCATTTATCAATTACTTTAAACGTAAAAACGTTTTTAGCGATATTAGTACTGAAAACGTCTACCAAGTAATTTAAATCCGTTATTACGAGTATTACTATTATCGAAAATGAACAATTTGTAAAAATTTACGTTATCGATTTTATTAACAATTTTGAAAACTTCAATAAGCTCCCCCCTTAATCTCCTAGTCTCGAGTGAATGCAAGTCTAACTCTTTAATCCTATCTTCGTAAGACTTGTTGCGCAATGACGGAAATAGTTTCGAGGCGCGTCGCTGAACCCTTTCCAACCTATCAATATCCTCACACAAATACGGGCACCAAACCTGAACGGCATATTCTAAGTGAGGCCTGACTAAGGACTTTTAACGGGGCAATATAATATTCTCCGATTTAAATTCGAAATTACGCGCTATGAAGCCTAACATCCATTAGCTTTTGCGCAAGACTCCAGGCACTGGTTCCTAACTTTTAAATCCTTAGATACGCGTACGCCTAAATCTATTTCCTCATCAAAACTCGCTAACTGTCTATCGTCCATCGTGCATGTGTAATTATTGTTACGAGAAACTATATACAAAACTTTACATTTGTCTACGTTAAATTGCATCTGCCACTTATCATCCACGCCACAATCATAGTGACATCGTTTTTGAGCCTATTTCTATCGTCCACGTTAAGAACTTTACCGCCTATTTTAGTATCGTCCGCGAATTTTGACACGTTACTGGTCAAGCCTACATCTATGTCGTTAATGTAGATTACGAATAACAATGGGCCTAACACTGAACCCTGAGGGACACCTCTACTTACATCCAGCCACCCCGATTCCCTACCATTAACAACGACCCTCTGTTTCCTGGCACGAAGCCATTCCTCTAAGTCTAACCAGTTAGCTACCTCACCGCGTATACCGTGCGCTTTAACCTTCGCAATTAATCTTCTATGCAAAACTGTATCGAACGCTTTTTTAAAGTCTAAATAAATAACGTCAGCAACGCTATGCCTATCGTATTCGCGCACTATTTCGTAATAAAACTCTTAACAAAGTAGATAAACAAGATTTATGGCGTCGAAACCCATGCTGACTACTATTAATCGAATCGCGACTTTCTAAGTGATGACGATACAATCCCTAACTACGGATTCCAAAAGTTTACCGACAATTGACGTTAAGCTAATGGGCCTATAATTGCTAGCTACTGTGCGGTCGCCTTTTTTAAAAATGGGTTCAACGTTAACTAATTTGAAGTCTTCAGGAATAATTCCCGCTTCCAGTGACCTATTAAAATTTTTTGTTAAGGGGCCTACGATAACGTCTTTCAAATCTTTCAAGTGTCTAGGATAAAACGTGTCAGGGCCTGCAGCCTTGCTTACTTTTAGCTTATCGATATAATGCGCAATCTCACCCTCGTAAACAGTTATTTCATTCAGAATAGTCTCGCTACTAAATGGAACGATATCTTCCACGTCGCGGACATTATTTACGTCTTCTACGGTAAAATCTGTCGCAAAAAAGTTGTTAAAAATACCTGCCATCGCCTGAACGTCGAAAGCCAAAGCGCCGTTAGCATCCACTAGAGGCCTTCTGTTATATTTTATCGACTTACGATTATTGACGTAGTCAAAAAACTTTTTCGGATTATGTTTAGTATCCGCAGCTATAAGTATCTCTAAATTACGCTTAGCTTCCCTAACAGATCTTTTAACCTGACGTCTAAGCTCGATATATCTATTAAAGTTAGCTACCGTGCCATTGCGCTTATTAAGTTTATCCGCCCTGTTACGCTCGTTTATGAACTCACCTATTTCCCTAGTCCACCACTTAGGCCTACCATGATTTATTGCGCGCTTGGGCCTACGAGGAATAAACTCCCTTTCATTATTCAAAAAACTTTCTTTAAACGCCTCACAATGAAAATTTGCGTCATTACCCATAAATAAATTATCCCAGTCCACTACTCTCATTTTATCCGCAAAACTATCAAAATTAGCCCTACGAAAATCAGGGACTTCTATTACATTACTATTATTAGTTTTCTATCAATAGCTTAAACCTAATAATTTGGTGATCACTACATCCCAAACTCTCACCTACTTCTAAACGTTCGACTATATTTTCGTCGCTCGTTATCACCACGTCTAAAATATTGTCACCGCGAGTTGGTTTGGTAACCATCTGTCGTAAAAAATTATCTTCCATGAACTCAATCAGTCTCAAACCCTCATCGTTACCAGTAAAAGTCTCGTAATTAACGTTAGGGCAGTTAAAATCTCCGACAATTATACTATTCCGATTATTAATAAAGTTAACAAGAAGTGTGTAAAATCTAGTATCGGTATCGAGGGGTTGAATAGGAGGTCTATAAACAACAACGAAATTAAAGCTAATAATACGCGCCCTAACTTCAACGCATATCGCATTAATTGCTGCAGGGAAATCTATCTTAACCTCGATAGCCCTAAGGGAATTACGAATGTACAACAAAACGCCGCCACTAATCCTATGTAACCTATCATTAGTAAAAAGTTTAAAACCCGCAAATTCAAGTTCCCCCAACAAGTCCCGAGTCACGGTATTTAATCACGTTTCGGTTATAGCAACTATATCGTAGTTCCCGAATAAATTATCGCCTTAAATTCGTTCAATTTATTTCTAATACTACGCGCGTTACAATAAAAGACGTTTAAATTATTTTTTACCACGGACCGGCGTTTTAAACTATTTTTCACGTCGGGCCCGCGTTTCCCGGACCCACAACATTTAAAGAGAACTTAGGCCTATACAGCTTTCGAACGCTCTCATCGATTAACCTACCTAGCCTAGAATTCCCTATTTCATTGAAATGCACCCCATCTTTTATAAAAAGGCTAGGATCACTAAATTCTGCCCACAGCTTTACGAAGGGTACAGTTTCCTGAGCACAAATCTCTTATAGCTTAGTGTTGAAGAATATTGTTTTTGACGTAATCCTAAGACTTAAACCGTGCCTACGGGTAAAACCTAGAACTAAAGACCTGTCTGACCTTGCCTTCAGGGACCTAATTAACCCCCTGTATCTCTCCAAAAGGTCAGGTCGCGATGAGGTGCGATCTCTGGCAGTTGCTTTTTTATTTCAGATGCCTAGAATGGGAAGATGAAAAATCTCCCTCATGACGAACGCAAAGCAACTTAATGGGATAGAGTTTTTCTGCAAACACTGCATGACCGAAATAAATTCTTTTACGGTATTTAAAGCAGAAAGAGACTATGAGAAGAAAGTAAAAGAGGAAAATGTGAATAAAAAACAGAGGAAAACAGAAGAAAAGAAGAAGAGTGAAGTAGAAATAAATCAAATACCGTCACACGAGGCCGAACCCATACAGGCAACAGATAGTATAAAGACAATAGAATGGAGAATGGAGAACAGAAAAACAACTGTCATCAGATCACCTGCCCATCATCATTACAACACATTCTACACTCTGCCCCAACAGCCTTAGGCACACTTACAGAAATTACAAGAAAGCTGATTGGAAACAGTTCAAAATACAGACTGAGGAACAATTCACCACATTAAACAGCAAACCCATCATAAACATCAATACAACACTCAAGACATTTAATCAGATCATCAATAATGCAAACAAATACATACCGAAGGGCAACATTAGGAAATACAACCCAAATTACACTAGAGAAATAGCCCACCTTATAAGGCAACGTAACAACCTCAAATATAAAACACAAACCCCACACACAGAAGCCATAAAACAGCAGATACAACAGCTCAACACAGAAATAAACAACAAACTCAAAGAAAAACAAACAGAAACATTCAGCGAATTCATAACAACATTAAAACACTCCACAGATACATCCAGGCTATACAAGACTATAAACAGCATTACCCACTCTAACAGCGGCATTCACACCTCACACGCGGCTATCTGTCGCAGCCAAAATAATATCCCAACATACACACAACAAGCTAACATTCTAGTTAATCACTACGCAAAGATAAGTAACTTAAACAGAGACAACAACCAGAAACATGCAGACAGACAAACAGCCAGACACAAGAAAACCTACAGACTCGACACAACCATTACACCCTTCAATACAGACCAGACCACCAAGATCATCAAAAACATTAAGAATTCGAAGGCTACTGGACCAGACAACATATCTAACATACACCTTAAACACTTGGGCCCACAAGGAATACTAGCTCTCACAAATATCAGCACATATTCATACCAACACTGTATTATTCCTGACATATGGAAACAAGGTAAAATTATTACACTACTCAAACCAAACAAAAATCCAACAGAACCAGCTTCCTATAGACCCATTACTTTACTATGCACACCTTTCAAAGTAGCAGAAAGACTAATCTTACAAATCACCAACCCACACATTCCACTATCGCCTACTCAACATGGATTCAGACCTCACCACTCAACCACGACATTACTCACTAACCTCACGCAGCACATCATGGACGGCATCAACTCCAGACGACCAGCTCAACGTACACTATTAGCAACAATAGACATTAGTAAAGCATTTGATGCTATCCCACGCTTCCCTCTCATAAACAAAATACTCAACACAAACCTGCACAATAACACCAAAAGGTGGCTGAGCAACTATCTTTCAGGAAGATACTCACATGTCACATTTAATGGCAAGTCATCCAAAAACAAGCTTTTTCCGAACGGGGTCCCTCAAGGCTCTGTTCTCTCACCAACACTGTTCAACTTATACATGCATGACATTCAACACCCATAGATAACAAGCCTACATTATCATCATATGCAGATGACATCACTCTAACATCCACCCACAACAACATCGACACCGCTACAAATAACCTACAAACATACATAAACAGTATACAAGACTGGCTCAAACACAATAGACTCAGAGTAGCGCCCACAAAATCAACCATCACCTTGCTTACAAGCAACACAAAAGAACACCAGGTAATTCCACAGCTTACACTAAACAACATCAACATTCCACACACTCACAGGACCAAAATACTTGGGGTCACATACAACACATCATTATCTTTTGCAAACCACATTCAGGATATTAAAAACAAATGTACGTCAAGACTTAACACGCTTAGGGTACTAACAGGCACAAACTTTGGACACCAGCAGGAAACAACATCCCTCATATACAAACAATATATTCGCTCAGTTATGGAAGCCCATGCTGGGCACCCATTATCTCAAACACACACATAAACACCTTACAGACAATACAAAACAACGCACTTCGTATCATTACAGGATGCACTCAAACAACACCAATAGAACACCTGCACACAGAAACAAAAATACTGAAAGTTAGGGAACATTTAGACATGAGGGGAACACAATTCATGGCAGCAGCGACAACTAACCCACAACACCCTTGCCACTACATGTACAATCACGCACCGACACCTCGCACCATTAAGGTAACACCAGAGAGACATTATAACCAAATACTCCATTCCATAACACGCCCCACAGACATCACACAGTACAGAAAACACACACACACACACCTAACCCACAAAGCACTGACACGACTCGGTCCGAACGCGGTCCTAGGTGCGAAGCCGCCACCCATTAACAGGTCAGAGATCAGCCTGAGGAGATCGGATCGAGTTAACTTAGCACGATTCCGATGTGGACATCACCCCAACTTACTAACATATAAACACAAACTAGACAACTCCATAGACGACACCTGCCACCTGTGCCACGACACACCACAAACAATTGAACACAATATGACAGACTGTACCGCTCTAGCACAACAACGAACATAACACAACATCACTAGTGCGGTGAACCTCTGGTCCACTCCGAAGAGAGCGATCGGTTACCTGCGTGCCGCCGGCTTGCTCGATCAGGGTGGGCTGATCGGCTAAACAACAACAACAAGACAATAGATGGTATAAAGGCAACGAAGGACATTAGCACAAATAGGAAAAGACAAGCGTGCAATCAAGAAAACGGACTGAAACTGTCCCCCAATAAGGAACAAAAATCAAAGGCCCACGAATAAATATGGGGAAGGAATTACGTATATGCAGATATTATATAAAAGATAATTGCAGATGTAAGAGAGGACAATGTATATATAAACATCCCCCAGTATGCAATTTCTTCTATAATAATGGTCATTGTAAATTCGGAGACAGATTCTTCCACCCGGACATCTGTAGGATTTACACAAAATATGGAACCTACAAATACGGGAATAAATGCTCCTATCAATATCTCCCGACAAACCCAAAGGACAAAAAACAAAGTTTAAAGGACAGTAGGAATAACAATAATAACAATAGGAATACAGAAAGCGAACAAAAAAAATTTTCAGCATCGCAGACACGATATGGCTGCTAAATTCATAAAACGCACGCAGTTGACACAGCTGGAAACCCCCGAGCCAAACCGTTTCCGGGCAAGAAGCTACCAGAGCAGGTAGGCGGAAACGGATCTCTCTCGGAGGACCATAGGGCAACAAACCAAGCGATCCCGGAGGCAACGAAAAACAAAGAACATAAATATTGTCCTGGCTAATATTCAAGTTTCGTGCTTGAAAGGATTTATGGACAAAACAAGGGTGGACATCACATGCCTCACTGAAACTCATTTTAAGGATTGCCAGAAATTGTGAAAACTGCGAACATTGTATTGATAAGAAAAAGATAAATATAGAAGGTTTCAGTAGGATGGGAGCAAAATGCCAGAGGGCAGGAATGTTGCAAATGCTACGCAATGTTGCAAGACTGCACCCCCACCCCCTTTGTTGCAAGACACCCCCCTTCGTGCCAACCCCACCCCCTTTGTTGCAAGGCACCCCCCCTTCGTGCAAGCCCAGAAAAAAGAAAGAGAGGAGAGAGAAAGGTGGAGAGGACGCAGAGTAAGGGTCTTTGCTAGGCGACCGCCAAGCCCATATGAAGTCTTCAGCCAAGCCGCAGCTCTCTTATAGGCCCAGCCAGGTGGCTTAATCAGCCAGAGCCAGCAGGCACCATCAGCCAGTTGGCTTAGAAGGCAGAGGATTGCGCTGTTTATTTGCATATATTAATAAGCCAGTTGGCGTAATCAGCCAGAGCCAGGTGGATTATCAGCCAGTTGGCTTAGAAGGCTGAGGATTGCGCTGTTTATTTGCATATATTAATCAGCCAGCTGACTTAATCAGCCAAAGCCAGCGGGCGCCATCAGCCAGTTGGGTTAGAAGGCTGAGTTGCCAGTTTGCGTTTATTTATTTAATTAAAACATATATTAATCAGCCAGTTGGTTTAGAAGGCTGAGTTACCAGTTTGCGTTTATTTATTCAATTAAAGCATATATTAATCAGCCAGTTGGCTTAATCAGCCAGAGTCAGGTGGTATAACCAGCCAGTTGGCTTAGAAGGGTGAGTTGCCAGTTTGCGTTTATTTATTTAATTAAAGCATATATTAATCAGCCAGTTGACTTAGAAGGCTGAGTTGCCAGTTTGCGTTTATTTATTTAATTAAAGCATATATTAATCAGCCAGTTGGCCTAATCAGCCAGAGCCAGCGGGCGCCATCAGCCAGTTGGCTTAGAAGGCTGAGTTGCCAGTTTGCGTTTATTTATTTAATTAAAGCATATATTAATCAGCCAGTTGGCTTAATCAGCCAGAGCCAGCGAGCGCCATCAGCCAGTTGGCTTAGAAGGCTGTGCTGCCAGATTGCGCTGATTATTTGCATATATTAATCAGCCAGTTGGCTTAGAAGGCTGCGTTGCCGGTTTGCGCTATTTATTTGCATATATTATTCCACCAGTTGGATGAGAAGGCTTCTTAGAAGGCATAAATGGCATGTATATACAAAGAGTTAAAAGTGTGCATACATTCACCGACTGTACGCCCCTATTACCACACACACACACACAAACACACACACATTTCGTACGGAAAAAAATAAATAAATAAATGAACATTTCGCACGTACACACACACACACACACATACACACACACACAACAATTCATCTTTGAAAAGTTCTTGCCAGAGGGTATTTCGTACGGAAAAAGAAAAAAGAAATAAACAAATGAACAATTCGTACAGAAAAAGAAAAAAGAAATAAATAAATCATCGAACAAATCACCGCACACACACACACACACACATACACACACACACACACACACACACACACACACACATAACATTTCATCTTTGAAAAGTTCTTTCCAGAGAGCATTTCTTAAAGAAAAAGGAAAAAATAAACAAATGAACAATTCGTACTGAAAAAGAAAAAAGAAATAAATAAATCACCGAACAAATCGTACACACACACACACACTTCGTACGGAAAAAAGAAAAAAGAAATAAGCAAATGAACAATTCGTACAGAAAAAGAAAGAATAAATAAATAAATCACCGAACAAATCGTACACACACACACACACACACACACACACACACACACACAACAATTCACCTTTGAAAAGTTCTTGCCAGAGAGCATTTCGTACGGAAAAAGAAAAATAAATAAGCAAACGAACAATTCGTACTTAAAAGAAAAAATAAATAAATAAATTGCCGAACAAATCGTACACACACACACACCACACACACAATTCGTACGTAAAAAATAAATAAATAAATTAACAATTCGTACGGAAAAAAGAAAAAATAAATAAATAAATGAACATTTTGTACACACACACAAACACACACACACACACACACACACATACACACACACACAGCAATTCATCTTTGAAAAGTTCTTACCAGAGAACATTTCGTACGGAAAAAATAAAAAATAAATAAATGAACATTTCGCACACGCACACACACGCACACACACACACACACACCACACACACACACACACATACACACAAAAGCATCACCAGCAATCGTATAGACTTTTAGGAGCGCCAATAGGAGATGGTGAAATGAGGGCTACGACTTTCAAAAGGATTTCTCCCATCATCAGGAGATGGGGGCTACGACTTTCAAAAGGATTTCTCCCATCATCAGGAGATGGGGGCTACGACTTTTTAGGAGCTCACCCCATTAACACCGAGTATACGATATGAGGGCTACAACCAAGCGTCCAAACGGTTGAAACCAACCATCAACCAACTCCTGGTAGACCGTCGCTAAATACGACCAATAGACAGACCTATTAAACGATTATTGCAGCATTCGATCATGTTGTTTATCTCCCTTTCTCAGTTGCCGTATGAATTGCCAGTTTGCACTTATTTATTTAACATGTATTAGCCTTAGAAATCCGCTTTAGAAACCAAACAAATGATCTAATTGTGTACAAACTAAAAGGAATTGAATAAAACACATAACCCTTTATTTAGACAAATTATTTAATTTCACGAAATATATTGAAAATAAATCTTACATTTAGTCCAGGCAATCTAGAGCAAAAATAGCTTCAACCTGGGCAAAATTGCTTCAGAAGCTTTCTAAACTGTTTCCAGCTCAGGAACTATTGCAGAATAACATATCCAAAATCCGACAAAATTGGACCCCGGGAACACCCCACAAATGAAATTCAAAATGGCGGACTGGCAGTTTCCTACGAAATACAATAAATTTTAATTTCGCTTTGTAGAGAGAGTTATGACGTTTTTCTTGATCAGTAAAATGTTTTAAAACACATTTTCGTTTCTAAATTAACCTATATGACACTAAAAATTGTATTAGGCGGCTAGTATTAAACTATGACGTCACGTAATGTAAATAAAATATACTGTATGGAGTGTATGTGAGAATGGACATTGCTACATCTTTATAAACTTATATTATATACAACTCTTTAATTCCTACTACCCACTATCAAATCTGCGTATTTGTGCTTGTCATTTTCTTTAAAACTGTTATTATGTACTCCTTTTAAATACTGCAACACAGTTTATTAATTTGTGTTTTCTGTTTCAGACTGACTCGGTGTACGGCTGACTCGGTGTGCGTCCGCCTTCAAGAATTGTGCGTGATTTGTAAGGAATTGTGCGTGATTGTAAGAGAAATTGGACAGCGGACAGGAAGTGGTTCACATCTCGCAAAAAGGAGCAGATGGTATAAATGCATCCAGCCGCAGCCGTGGAAGCGATGTTGTTGCAACAGCTGGGATAAGTGTTCACGTTGTATGTAGGAAAGGTTTACGGATAAAAAGACCATTGAAATAAAGAAGCGACAGACCGCAGCCGAGGCAATACCAAGGAAAAGTGCTCGTTTTCATGAATACGCATTTTCCAGTGCTACTCACTGTTTGTTTTGTGATACCTTTGTGGACTTTTTTTCCAAACACAAACCAAAATCAGAGCATGTCAAAATAAGAACTACAGAGTTCTCCGAAACCATAAAAAGGTGCTGTGAAAGCCGCTGCGATGAATGGTCGTTTAATGTAAAAGGCCGTCTGGAGTATTATCTTCGTGATCTTCCTGCTGCAGATTGTGTCTACCATCACACCTGCAGCGTAAATTTTCGAAGTGGAAAAAACATTCCTCGCGCATACTCCTCCGACGATCATGATTCGAAGAAAGGGAGACCAACTAATGAAGAGCAACACCAAGCATTCCTTCAGACCTGTGCTTACCTGGAAGAGAATGATGATGAACAACTGTTGATTGGAGACCTAATTTCCAAAATGGAGGAATATCTTCAAGGAAGTCAGAGCTCTGTCTACGAACCCAGGTACATGAAGAGAAAGCTTTTAGAACGTTACGGAGACAAGATCATAATATCAGGTGAAAGTGGGAAGGCAGATGTAGTAACACTACGAGAGACAGCTAATGAAATTCTTATAGATTATCACAAAAAGTCGAAAGAATGTGATATAGATATACAGTGCCCGCGAAAAGTATCCGATCACTCAAGAAAATACAATATTTTCCCTTGATATTCAGAGACACGTAATTCACTTTCTATTTGTTCTAGCGACATCTGGTAACTTTGAGGTTGCTCGCTGATATGAGAGCTATCCAACGCATTCTCAAATTAGTGTTCTGGTAGCCTTCGTTGCGGGTGGCTGTGTCTCAAATTTGTCAGATTTCACTGTTTGTGTAAATTTCTTGATATTTTTTTTTTTTTTACAGAAAGTGGTGTAAATAAAATTTATATATAATGTGTGCTAAAAAACAACTTAAGAGTGATTGTCGAGGTGCTATTGTTGCTTTGCATGCATGTGGGAAATCACAGAGACAGATAGCTAAGGAATTAAACATATCCCAAAGTACCGTTAATTTATGGGTTTCACGGGCTAAGAACAATGGTGGCCTAACCACGCCAGTCCCTAAAAAACTATCTGGCAGACCGAGAAAAACAAATTCGCGAACAGACAAACTTATGAAACGTTTAGTATTGAAAAACCCAACAATAACTGCGAAAGAAATAAAATTTAATATGAATAATTTGTTATCTGGTGTTTCTGAACGAACTATCCAGGAGCGGCTCCAAAAAGAACTCGGATTACCATCTCGCCATGCTGCTAAGAAACCGTTCATTAATGAAAAAATGCGTAAAAAACGTGTCGCATTTTGTAAAAAATACATTCATTGGACTGTTGATGACTGGAAGAAGGTTTTATTTAGCGATGAGTCGACATTTTTGACATTCAGAAGTTGTCCAAAAAAGGTTCGCCGGCCTATTGGCTCAAATAGGATGGACCCTAAATACACCCTAAAGACAATGAAACACCCTCCAAGTGTGATGGTTTGGGGTTGTTTCGGTTACTATGGGCGTGGAAACTTATATTTTCTTCCGAAGAACACAACTATGAATGGTGCACGGTATTTAGCAATGCTACAGGATAAACTTCCAATAGCAATGGCAATCCAAAGGACAAAAACATACATGCATGATGGTGCACCATGTCACAGGGCCAAAATAGTGACAAAATGGATTACTGACAATAAATTTGATATTTTGGATTGGCCTGGTAATAGTCCAGATCTCAATCCGATAGAAAATCTGTGGCTAATAATAAAAAATAAGGTTGAATGCCACGACACTGGCTCAGTCGAAAAATTACAAGAGGCCATCAAAAAGGTATGGTGCAAGGAAATATCAGTGGAAGTTTGTCAAAACTTGATTAAATCCATGCCAAAACGTCTAGAACAAGTCATCCAAACCAAAGGACAGATGACAAAATACTAATATAAGGTTAGTATACATTTAAACATTGTTTTTTATGTAAAAAATACAAATTTCAAGGGTGATCGGATACTTTTCGCGGGCACTGTAGAGCTACAGAAGATTTACCTAGTAGAAGCTGCTGCAAAAATAATCAGAAGTGATATCAAGTCTGTCGACTCGCCTAGAAAAGATGTGTATCCATCTCCAAATGACATCACTGCAGAAAGTGCTCTTGATTACATTCCCAACAGTCTGAAATTGCTATTATCAAAAGCATTTGCGGGACAGGATGCTTCAAGAAAAATAGGTGCAATTGGGCAGAGCATTATGCAAGCAACCCGTCCTAGAGGATTACTATGTCCACTACAGATCGGTTTGTCGGTTCAGCTACACCACAACTTTAGGTCAAGGTACCTTATTGACGTTCTCCATCAGCTGGGTTACTGTTCGTCGTATGCAGAAGAAACAAGATTCGAAAGAAACGCGGCGCTGGCAAGTGGGTCTGGCTCTTTTACTGTTGATGAAAACACTGCAGTCCTTCTAGCAGCAGATAACGTCGATCATGATGTCTGCACTTTGGATGGGAAGAATACCTTTCATGGAATGGGTATGATTGCCGCAATAACTCCGAAGATCAAGATCCACCCTTCTATTCACAGGCGTAATGTTGGTGACAATGACATTAAGAAGATTGCAACCGTTGACATTAGGGAATATAGACACGCGAGAAGCATGTTGAGGGACATCTCATTCCGCGAACTTCCAGTACCCACTGCCACCATAAGTCGACTTAGTCTTCTCTGGCAGATATCTTCAGCAGAAAGATGAGGTCCAAGTTGGTCCGGAACAATGCAGGCAATTCACGGTGGATCAAGTGTCTCACATCCAGGTGTGGCGTCGATCACGTTCCTTCCCATCATAGATATGTCGCCAACTGACATGACCTGCATATTTTCGACATTACTATATTTGAGCAAGATAGCACGCGATCAAAAAGTCCCATGCATTATTACCTTTGATCAGCCTTTGTTCTGGAAAGCTTCCCAAATCATCAATGAACAGAGAGACCTGCAGGACATTGTTTTAATGCTGGGATCATTTCACACTCTGATGAATCTTTTGGGAGCAGTCGGTACTCTTATGAATGGTTCAGGATTGTCTGAAGTACTTCAAGAAATATACGGACCAAATGCCGTGCAACACATGATGTCTGGAAAAGCTGTTTCAAGAGCGATACGTGGTCATATGATAGTAGATGGAGCTCTTAGTACCTTACTAGTCGCAGACGTTTTCCCTCGTAATGAAGATGGAACTCATGATCTCCATAAGGAAGCTTGTGACCTGCTCGACGATGTTATGACCGCCAAACAATCAGTTGAGGATGTGGAATCTTCGAATGCATTGTCTCAGATTGCTACCACTTTGGATGCGAAGAAAACTGACCTACAATCTACTTCGCAAACAAGTCAACTCTGGTTGGAATATCAGCGAATGATCAACATTGCACGTTCCTTGATAACAGCAGACAGAACCGGCTCGTTGGATTTGCACTTGCAAGCTATGCTGGAGACCATCCCCATAATTGCAGCAGCGGGACATCACAATTACCTGAAATCGATATACCTGTACCTGCAGAAAATGTTAAGTTTGCCTTCTGAAAATCCAGCCGTTAACAAAATGTTCCAGGAAGGTAAGTTTGTGGTAAGAAGAAGCGACAGATTATGGGCCGGACTCGGCACAGACCTGGTGATAGAACAAGTACTAATGCGTTCCCTGAAAAGCAGAGGCGGACTGACACGCGGAAGTGGATTTACAGACATCCAAAGGACAACGTGGCTCTTTTCTATGCCTCTGTGTTCCACTTATAACTTAGCAATGCAGGAATACACCAGAGTTTTGTTGGAAAGTAGTGAACAGCACAAGGAAATGAGGGGAAGTAGACAAATCAGGGACAGTAATGACATGAAGAAAGTACTTGAACGTCTGGAATCCTTATCCCCATTCCATTCTACCTCGGGTCTCTGCAACATTGTAACAGGGCTAACTGCTGATCCTGGAGTTAACGTTCATCAATTGCATTCAATCGGTACGAACATTGTCGTAAAAATGATTGGGAAACAAGCTTTACATATTCTGCCAAAAGATCTGACAAAGTGAAAACACTAGGATCTGCTTCTGCCGTTGTGATCACTGATGCTTCAGATATAGAAGTAGATCCTGCACTACTGTTTCAGAGAATGATGACTGTTGCCACTGGCGGAGATGATGAATCTTGAAGATGTCATGTGTTACGAACTGTGTGCATATCCTCCTGCATTGTTCGAATCACGAAGTATCTTGAGGAAACCCGATAAGTCTCAGCTAGCTCATGCAATAATCAAATACACTGACACTTTACGCATGGAAGAAGTTCAAGAAATTCAGTGCACAGACCAGTACGTATTGGATGGTGGATCTCTACTACATCGTGTTTCCTGGCGTCAAGATGAAACATATGACAGCATCGCCAACTCATATGCCGATTTCACTCTGAAAACATATGGAAAAGCAATCATTGTTTTTGATGGCTACAGCAGCTCTCCTACGATCAAGGACATGACCCACAGAAGACGCAGCACCAAGACAAGCAGAAATGTGAATCTCAGTCCAAGCATGAAGTTTGTTGGCCAGAAGGAACACTTCTTGGCTAATGAAAACAACAAGCAAGCATTTATTTCCCTCGTAGGTGAGATGTTGAAGAAGCATGGGTGTACTGTTCACAACGCAGATGGGGATGCTGATGTGGACATCGTTCGTGCAGCAGTTTCCTCATCAGAAAATGCAACTACAACAGTAATAGGGGAAGACACCGACTTGCTGATTCTCCTTCTATACCATGCCAAGGACAGTGGTTTCAAGTTGTACTATCGCAGCGATATAAGACGGGGACCATCTCCTAATCCTGTGTATGATATTCTCAGCATTCAATCATTGTTAGGCAATGACATCTGCAAGTATCTCCTGTTTGTGCATGCTTTCACGGGCTGTGATAGCACATCCAGAATTTTTTCGATCGGTAAAGCCAAAGCATTCGACACACTGATGAAGGTGGCTGAACTCCGTTCAGTTGCAAATACATTCTGTTCTGATTGTTGCCAACACTCTGACATTGAAGCCGCTGGAAGAAAGGCAATGCTTCTGTTGTATGGCTGCAAAACACTTGAATCCACTAACGCACTACGTCATCGAATGTTAGTTGAAAAGGTAGCTACAGCTAAATCTTTTGTTACACCCGAACGTTTGCCACCTACCGATGCGTCCACAAAGTACCACAGCTTTCGCACATACTTTCAAATACTAATCTGGAAGTCTACAGAAGGGAAGATCGATGCAGAACAGTGGGGTTGGTATGTAAAGAATAATTCCTACTACCCTACAGCCTGCGACAAGCCACCAGCTCCAAATTATCTACTCAACATGATCCGCTGCTCCTGCAAGACGAAATGTGCTACTTCAAGATGTGGATGCAAGCGTAATGGAATGCCCTGTTCAGCCGCTTGTGGCGAGTGCCAAATCAGTGGTTGCGATAACAACCCAAGTACCGGTAATCTATCCGATGATAGTGATGAAGAGGATTAATTTCTGTATGTTTGTGACCAGGTATCACTTCTTCTGTAATGAACATAACTTGAAACTGGGAAAAAAATAATTGTTGTATTATTGATTATAAAAATCTG
The DNA here is from genome assembly GCA_023014485.1 of Bathynomus jamesi. Classification (NCBI taxonomy): domain Eukaryota; kingdom Metazoa; phylum Arthropoda; class Malacostraca; order Isopoda; family Cirolanidae; genus Bathynomus; species Bathynomus jamesi. Next base: position 217,049 of record JAJOZX010001543.1, on the reverse strand, counting down.
TAAAAAGCTATATAACATTATATTTGCGTAATAACTGGTTGTGTTGTATATTGTTGAATTATTTAAAACATTACAACTGAAAGAAAAAGCATCAAATGTATCTCTATAAATAAAAGCGTAAATAATATATTTTTTTTTTTTCGTAGGAAACATCCAGTCCGCCATTTTGAATTTCATTTTTGGGGGTGTTCCCGGGGTCCAATTTTGTCGGATTTTGGATATGTTATTCGGCAATGGTTCCTGAGCTCGAAACAGTTTAGAAAGCTTCTGAAGCAATTTTGCCCAGGTCTAACTACAAATTGCCTGGACTATTCCTATATACGCTACCTAACCACACAAAACATCACACGGGGTTGGCCTGAAAAAAACTTTTTATACTTCAGAAACTAATGCCTTAAAATAAGAACGTTGACTTTTAATTAACTTAAAATTATAAAACGGACTAAAACTACAAAACGACGCATGTAATTCCATTATTTACACCCCGCCAAAAAAATAATCTTTATTATTCTATTTACACACGCTCCGCTATACTTTATAAATACGTGACCGCGAAAATACTAACTGAGAAGAAATTTGATGGGAGCCATCTTGAAAAGCGGCTACAATAATCTGATAAGGAACGAGAAACGAAACTGCTTGCAAAGGGGTAGCATATTCCATCTTGTTATTTAAATAATCGATCCGGTCGTACAAAGCATGGCACGGAGTTGTCCTGAAAAATAAACAACAACAATTAGCACACCTAATATATATATTGTCGTGATTTACCTTTTATTATTTATTATAATTTATTTTAATTCACTATTTCTTTCCTCTTTCGTCTATCATAATTTATCGTAATTTGACATTTATTATTAAACATTATTATCTTTATTAAACAAACATTATTAATATTCTTAATTTAGACATTACTACACTTGCATCACCCCCCTTGAAAATAAGCTTTTCACTAGGAAACTTATTAATATCGTTTAACAAATTTATTTGTTTATTCAACAAAGTTATTTATTTTGCAATTTTTTTCGTTAACAAAATTCAAGTTAGATAGAGAAGAAATCATTAGAATGACAAATTCCACACATCAGATATTTTGTATCATTTTATAAAAATCGAAAACAAACTATAATTTTGACAACATTTGCATAAAATAACATTTCACAGTAATAACCAAATTTACAACCTGTAACAAATCTATAACGTGCCAATTGGATGAGAAAAAACACGGATTATGATACCATAAAAGTGGAAGATATTTTATTACTCATGAGGGACTGACAAAAGGCTTGTGATGGACTGGGCATTATAATTTAAAATGCGTATCATAAAAGTGGAAGATATTTAACTGCCCATAAGGAACAGGCAAATATATATATACTGTATATATATATATATATATATATATATATATATATATATATATATATATACACACAGACAGTGCATGGAACAAGGAACTCTTCTGGGATAATTAAATCCACTATAGTCCGAATAAGTAAAGGTAAATGACAAATACTATAGTTTTTCTTTTTCATGATGCTAGCCCGACGTGAGCAACGGGTCACTCGCAAAGAGGCCCCATAAATATAGCTTCCCTCACCAGCTATCCCAGAAGAGTTCCTTGTTCCATGCACTGTCTGTGTGTATCATAAAAAACTCAGGGGACCATTCTGAGTTCATTCCCATCTTGAAACGGACATGTTAATGGCCTTGAAAAGTGGACGCTCAATTCTGCCAGTTGAGGTTTAAGTTTTGGTTTTCGGCTAGAAATATAATAGTTACCCCTTTTTCTTTTATGTATTCAATCTGACGTGAAGGCAACGAGTCTTTTGCTTATATTGAGGTTCTGAATGTAGCAGGGCTAGGCTGCTTTAAACCCTAGATCCATGTCCCAAAGCTGGCTCCTTTCTGCTTTGCAGATAGCTGGTGAGGGAAGCTATATTTATGGGGCCTCTTTGCGAATGACCCGTTGCCCACGTCGGGCTAGCATCATGAAAAAGAAAAACTATGGTATTTGTCATTTACCATTACTTATTCGGACTATAGTGGATTTAATTATCCCAGAAGAGCTCCTTGTTCCATGCACTGTCTGTGTATATCATAAAAAACTCAGGGGACCATTCTGAGTTCATTCCCATCTTGAAACGGACATGTTATGTGCCTTGAAAAGTGGACGCTCAATTCTGCCAGTTGAGGTTTAAGTTTTGGTTTTTGGCTAGAAATATAATAGTTACCCCATTTTCTTTTATGTATTCAATATGACGTGAAGGCAGCGAGTCTTTTGCTTATATTGAGGTTCTGAATGTAGCAGGGCTAGGCTGCTTTAAACCCTAGATCCATGTCCCAAAGCTGGATCCTGTCTGCTTTGCAGATAGCTGGTGAGGGAAGCTATATTTATGGGGCCTCTTTGCGAGTGACCCGTTGCCCACGTCGAGATAGCATCATGAAAAAGAAAAACTATGGTATTTTTCATTTACCATTACTTATTTGCAAAGCTGGGCACTTGCGGTATTTTTTGCGGTACTGCGGTACTGCGGTACTACCGCACTACCAAACCGGTACCGCATAACGCAGTACCGCAAAGGATCGCTGAAAGTACAGCAGTACCGCTACCGCATTCAAATTTCCCGCGGTACTTTCCGCGGTACCGACAAACACGACTTTTCAAAAAATTAACACTTTTTTGAAGTAAACCTTATTACAGGAGTACAGTAAGACGAATGCTGCGTGTGTTGCATCAGCCTAACTCTAGACACGTTAAGTTTTCGTTCAGAACATGTTACGTTGCCATCCTATCACAACGCCTCAGTGCAGTGCTTGCTTTTGAGCCGGTTGCACGTGTGTTACATTTCTGTGACAAAGATCGATTTTTAGCCATTATGGCAGAAAGTTCAGGTGCGAAATCGCCGATATGCAATTTCTGAAAATGTGCTATTACTTGTGTTGTTCTTGTGTGCAGTACCGCAGTACCGCAGTACCGCGGAACGCACCAGGGGGACCTGAAAAAGTACCGCAGTACCGCGTAACGCACTGGGCATGCTGAGGTACCGCAGTACCGCGTAACGCACCCCCAAATTTTGGTACCGCGCCCACCACTGCTTATTTGGACTATACTGTAGTGGATTTAATTATCCCAGAAAAGTTCCTTGTTCCATGCACTGTCTGTGTGTATCATAAAAAACTCAGGGGACCATTCTGAGTTCATTCCCATATATATATATATATATATATATATATATATATATATATATATATATATATATATATATATATATATATATATATATATGGGGATAATCTCAGATTAGAAGCTAGTTTACGGCATGTAATTAAATTTTTGGTAGAAAGACAAGAAAAGAAAATATTTATTTATTATTTCCATAAATGTTTAAATCCTTCTATCGCGGTCAGTTTTTCCCAAGCCGCTTTATTTCGAATTTATCTACAGATTTCGAGCCTTTTCGCGATGTTGTTTATGTCTCTCTCATATATATATATATATATATATATATACAGGCCCGTATCCATGGGGGCCAGAGGGACACGTGCCCCCCCCCCCGCCCGAAATTTCGCTAAAAAATATTGTTTTGAAGGGTTTTAATTTTTTGCTTTTTTGTTTAATAATATAATTTTGTATAAGACGCTGCTGAACGTCAAAAGAAGAACAACGTAGTCAGCAAAGATTTAATATAAACAAGGGTATTTGAGTCTAGCAAAGCTAAAGTGATGTTGTTTGTGTGAGTTTATACGTGGTGTGTTGGTGGAATGCATAGCTACCGGCATAGCCGCTGGCTGTCAACACAGACCGGCATATTGTTGGTTATATGGATTGTGCTTGTGCTAGTGTTAGTTCATATAGGTGTATTATTTTCGTATTATTAACTTGAAAATTTTAGTTACATTGCCAGTGACAATGGTTAGTTCCGAAAGATCATTTTCAACGCTAAAACGTATACTGAGCGACATGCGAAGTTCAATGACTGTCGGTCGACTGTCAGCCTTGGCCATTCTCGCTACTCACCAACAAACGGCACGCCACGTTGGTTATGATGAAATTATAAATTTCTTTGCTGATGCTGGCGATCGTCGCATTTCCTTAGGTTGATTTTAGTTCTACAGAAATAAAAGTTTGCTTTTGAATATGGAATAAAATTTTGATTTCAGAGACATTCATTTGAATTTTTTTCTGAGCTTCATTTCATACATCATCTACTTGCAGTTAATGAATTTAAAGTAACGCCACCCTATGCACCCTCAATGTTCCTAAGAAGAGCTATACAAACTATTATCTATTTTCTGAAGTTGGTCTGCCCCCCACCGAAAAAAAATCCTGGATACGGGCCTATATATATATATGGGTGGGCGGAAAGTAGCTCCCTAATTTAAATTACATATAAATTATGTATAAATTGTGATTGTATTGTTATATTGTTATGGTGTGTTCTCTAAAGTGGTACAATTGTAACGGTAATCTTTTTTTCTCTAAAGTGTTCTCTTTGTGTTCTCTAAAGTGGTACAATTGTAACGTTCATTTTTTTTTTTTATTTCAGATTGAAGGGTAACATGGCTGAGCGTTTAACACTGCAGGAGCGTGCCCAGTTGGCGGCACGGTACGAAGTTTGGCAATCTGTCGTTCGAGTTCAAAGATGGTGGCGGGCCATTCACGGACCACGTGCCCAAGTGGACCCGAAAACAATCAAGAACTGCCACTCGAAGCTCATGACCACGGGGTCTGTGGCAGATGTTCGAAGATGTGGTCGCCCTTCGACATCCAGGGCCCAGGAGACGGTGCAGGCAGTTCAGGAAATGTTCGCACGGAGTCCACGAAAGTCAACTCGCCAGGCAGCTCGGGAAAGTGGACTCTCCCGCTACTCAGTGCGAACTGTGCTGAAGAAGGAGCTGAACTGGCGTGCGTGGAAGCCGCATTACTGCCAATCTCTCTCGGACGAGGACTGCGACATTCGCATGGAGTTCGGGGAAATCATGCTGGCTTGGCATGAAGACTGGCCCCATCTCTTCCGCAACATCCTCTGGAGCGACGAGGCGGTGTTCCACGTCGGAGGCTTTGTCAACCGCCACAATTGCCACTACTGGGCAGGAGAGGATCCCATGGTTACCGCTGAAAAACGGCAGAATCGGTTCAGTGTAACGGTGTGGTGTGGTATGACCTCAGATCAGGTTGTGGGCCCGTTCCTTCTGCGCAACACCATGAATGCTGAGCGGTACCTTGCTATGTTGCGAAACGAGGTCTGGCCGGTTGTCAGCACATGGGAGAACATCGACGATCTGATATTTATGCAAGATGGCGCCCCTCCGCACTTCGCTCTTGTTGTCCGTGAGTGGCTGGATGCCCACTTCCCTGGGCGTTGGATGGGTCGTCGTGGTCCACATCAATGGCCAGCCAGGAGCCCCGACTTGACACCGTGCGACTTCTTTCTTTGGGGGTGGGTAAAGGAAGAAGTCTACCGCACAAAACCGAGGACATTGGAAGAACTGGAGGACCGAATTCGGGAAGTCATGTCCTCCATCCCGCCGGAGTTCCTGCTAAAGTCAGTGGACGCCATTCCTGGGCGGCTCCAGAAGCTGGTGGAAATAGTTGGAGCCCACATTGAATTTTAGAGAAAACCTACCATGTATGCCTACCTTTTCATATTATTTCTTCTGAAATAAATGGATAATATACGTATTTTTTTACCAATCCAAAATAGGGAGCTACTTTCCGCCCACCCTGTACTATATATATATGTTTCCCATTAGAAGTCTTTCTGTAAAATTTCAGAGAGATCGAAGGAAATTTAAACGTCCCGAACTTTGAACACTTTATTTCTCCTCTTAACTGAAAGGCAAATTAACTGAAATATTTCTCTCAAAAGTTCCATCACAAAGATGATTATACAAAATAAACATGTATTTTAATCTTAACACACAAACAACAATTTCAAAGCATCACATTTATGCATTTTAACTAAACACGTGTTTCATGAGATCCGTTTTTGTTCCCTTCCCGCTCACATTCCGTCGGTGTGAGTGGACAGTTCGAAGGAGGAACTGGAGGTCTTCTTCATCACGGCACAGAGGTTTGCTTGTGTATTTCTCAATGAGGGCGATGCCTCGCTCTGCTGCATCATTGACCACCATCAGTTCTGCAGCTCGGCTCTTTGCCAGACGGTAGTTTTCGTCAGTAGGCCATGTTTCAGGGTCTTTGGTGAGGAACGTGGGCTCAACTTGGAGAAACTGGAAGAGTGTGGTGGATCGACTCGTCACCCACGGACTTAAACGGCCATCCACTTGCAGTCCTTTGCCTTGGACCCGTTTGAGTCCTTTCCCAGGGCGCTTTTTCAGGTTAGCCGTCATGTTACGCTTTTCATTGTCGTCAACTCTGTCATCAAACAGTGCAAGACAGATTAACTCCTCCGAGATATACCACAGATGACGGAGCACAGCCCGGTAAGCTGTGTTTCCAACGTCCTTGTCAGGGTAACCTACAAGAAGATTGCACAGCCTAACGTCATTTTTGGGAGATTTGATGGCGATGGGAGCCTCGTGCCAGTGACGCACGTATACAAGGCTCACGAAGAGAGCCATACGGCGAACCCCTTGCAGTTCTTGGAGACGAAGTTCGGAGAACTGGGACTGCAGTAATGCTATTTTCAGGCAGTAAATAGCTTTGGCCATCCATCTGGCCTGATGGTAAGCCACTGGAGGCCGAAGCTTGTAACGTCCTACGTCGTCTCCGAGGTACAAGAGGCTCAGTCGAAGAAGTTCTTCATAATCCTCTCGAGGATGATTACCACTTCTTAGGGCATCGCGGAGATAGTCTATTACCTCAGGTCGCATTTGTGAAAGGCAAGCATTGTCATTTATGAAGGTTTTAGCCACATCGTCCTTGTCAAATGCATCCAACTGACAGTGATTCATTGATGGCCAGGCCTCCTTGAATCTCATGAAAAGTGGGATTTGAGGACTTGGTGGTGTTCCTAGGCACACGACGAAGACATCCTTGAGAATCACTTCGTGAACGTGATGACGGCAAGCAAACCATAAAAGAGATCTTCCCAATGCCGCTTCCAAACGCGCACACGCACCTTGCACTATCCCTGTGTTTGATGCCGTCGTGTCAAACACCATGCCTATGATCTTGTCCTCAATTCCGGCTAGGGTGAGCGCTTGATGGACTGCGCTTGCCATTTGCTGTCCTGTGCCGTCTATTATTTTCGGTGCTCCTAATAGCTCTTCCACACCATCCCCAGTCACCACAACAGCAATCCGATCGACTGACTTACCCTCCTGTTCGATGTCAGTGAGTATCTTTGTGTCCCAGTGGATCTGCAGTCGAGGTGGAAGCTGCTCGAGATGGCCAATAACATTGGTCCCTATCATTGTACGGGCCTTTTGTCGGAAGCGGTGAACCGTGCTCTTTGATGGAACACTGTCAGGACCGAGAGCTAGGGATTTTGCAGTCGCAGCAAACGCTGATGTTGCCTGTCGAACAGAAAGGCCCTCGCGATCCCAAGTTGCTGCCAGGTCAAGATCACTCAAACTTTCTTTTAGTCTGTCATGTTTGGGAGCTTTCGAAGGTTTAAGTCCACAAGTGACGGCTTCGTTTCCACTGTCAGCTGACGATGTGCTAGAACTGCTGTCGGTAGCCTCTTCTGTGACTCCTACAGCTAGAACCTCCTCCGTTTGACGCCGCTGTGCCTGCTCAAGAGCTCTTTCCCTTTCCTGTCTTTTCATTGTGGCTGCATTATATTTTCTATCTTCACCTCCCATGTAACTCGTATGTCGATCTGCCCTTTGGGAAATGAGGCATTCCTTGTCTTCAAGAGGGATATCTCCCCGATCCAGAACGTCTGAGCGGGCGACATCAAAAATATCCTCCATATCAGCCAAGAATACATCCCGCTGCATATTGTAAGTCATCAGCGTTTACTGCGACTGAAAAATCCCTAGCTCTCGGTCCTGACAGTGTTCCATCAAAGAGCACGGTTCACCGCTTCCGACAAAAGGCCCGTACAATGATAGGGACCAATGTTATTGGCCACCTCGAGCAGCTTCCACCTCGACTGCAGATCCACTGGGACACAAAGATACTCACTGACATCGAACAGGAGGGTAAGTCAGTCGATCGGATTGCTGTTGTGGTGACTGGGGATGGTGTGGAAGAGCTATTAGGAGCACCGAAAATAATAGACGGCACAGGACAGCAAATGGCAAGCGCAGTCCATCAAGCGCTCACCCTAGTCGGAATTGAGGACAAGATCATAGGCATGGTGTTTGACACGACGGCATCAAACACAGGGATAGTGCAAGGTGCGTGTGCGCGTTTGGAAGCGGCATTGGGAAGATCTCTTTTATGGTTTGCTTGCCGTCATCACGTTCACGAAGTGATTCTCAAGGATGTCTTCGTCGTGTGCCTAGGAACACCACCAAGTCCTCAAATCCCACTTTTCAGGAGATTCAAGGAGGCCTGGCCATCAATGAACCAATGTCAGTTGGATTCATTTGACAACGACGAGGTGGCTAAAGCCTTCACAAATGACAATGCTTGCCTTTCACAAATGCGACCTGAGGTAATAGACTATCTCCGCGATGCCCTAAGAAGTGGTAATCATCCTCGAGAGGATTATGAAGAACTTCTTCGACTGAGCCTCTTGTACCTCGGAGACGACGTAGGACGTTACAAGCTTCGGCCTCCAGGGGCTTACCATCAGGCCAGATGGATGGCCAAAGGTATTTACTGCCTGAAAATAGCATTAATGCAATCCTAGTTCTCCGAACTTCGTCTCCAAGAACTGCAAGGGGTTCGCCGTATAGCTCTCTTCGTGAGCCTTGTATACGTGCGTCACTGGCACGATGCTCCCATCGCCATCAAATCTCCCAAAAATGACGTTAGGCTGTGCAATCTTCTTGTAGGTTACCCTGACAAGGACGTTGGAAACACAGCTTACCGGGCTGTGCTCCGTCATCTGTGGTATATCTCGGAGGACTTAATCTGTCTTGCACTGTTTGATGACAGTTGACGACAATGAAAAGCGTAACATGACGGCTAACCTGAAAAAGCGCCCTGGGAAAGGACTCAAACGGGTCCAAGGCAAGGGACTGCAAGTGGATGGCCGTTTAAGTCCGTGGGTGACGAGTCGATCCACCACACTCTTCCAGTTTCTCCAAGTTGAGCCCACGTTCCTCACCAAAGACCCTGAAACATGGCCTACTGACGAAAACTACCGTCTGGCAAAGAGCCGAGCTGCAGAACTGATGGTGGTCAATGATGCAGCAGAGCGAGGCATCGCCCTCATTGAGAAATACACAAGCAAACTTCTGTGCCGTGATGAAGAAGACCTCCAGTTCCTCCTTCGAACTGTCCACTCACACCGACGGAATGTGAGCGGGAAGGGAACAAAAACGGATCTCATAAAACACGTGTTTAGTTAAAATGCATAAATGTGATGCTTTGAAATTGTTGTTTGTGTGTTAAGATTAAAATACATGTTTATTTTGTATAATCATCTTTGTGATGGAACTTTCGAGAGAAATATTTCAGTTAATTTGCCTTTCAGTTAAGAGGAGAAATAAAGTGTTCAAAGTTCGGGACGTTTAAATTTCCTTCGATCTCTCTGAAAGTTTACAGGAAGACTTCTAATGGGAAACATCAAAAGAGCGCAACACTAGCGGATTTGTATCCCGAAAAAACATTTGGCCCCCTATGAGTTTGGACACCCTAATATATATACAGGGTGTCCCAGGAGGAAATGTTAAGAATGCACCATTTCACCCTTTGGGTATTTCTAAGTAGAAAGTATTATATCGATATGGGTCTGATTCCCAACCGTTACCGAGATACAGGCCTCTACATTTGGGTAATTAAAACATAATAAAAAGGCGATCTTAGATACTATTTAATGACACTTGTGGTTTACAAAAAGTACAAACATACAATACACTATTGCACTTATTGCAGAATGGTTTCAAAGTGACCCCCTCCTTCTTCAATGCACGCGGCGAGCCTCCGATCCATCGAGTCTTTCCAAGGAAAACGCGGAAGTTCATTTCTGAGGTTTATGAACGCATCCAGCCGGCATGGCTTGAAATGTTGCTTGAGCACTGCACCTCCACGTTTGCAGAGTACACAACACACCCTGAAAAGAAACGTGACTCAGTGAGCAGGTGTTAAGACGTACCTAAATAAATAATGTAAATAAATAATGTGAGGATCTGCACAGTTGCCAATGCATCATTAAATGTCATTGAATATTATCTAAGATCGGCTTTTTATTATGTTTTAGTTACCCAAATGTAGAGGCCTGTATCTCGGTAACGGTTGGGAATCAGGCACATGTCGATATAATATTTTCTACTTGGAAATACCCAAAGAGTCAAATGGTGCATTCTTAACGCTTCCTCCTGGGACACCCTGTATATGAGAGAGAGATAAACAACGTCACGAAAAGGCTCGAAATCTGCAGATAAATTCGAAACAAAGCGGCTTTGAAAAAACTGACCGCGAAAGAAGTATTTAAACATTTATGGAAATAATAAATAAATATTTAAACATTTATGGAAATAATAAATAAATATTTTCTTTTCTTGTCTTTCTACCAAAAATTTAATTACATGCCGTAAACTAGCTTCTAATCTGAGATTATCCCTATATATATATATATATATATATATATATATATATATATATATATATATATATTTGCCTGTCCCTTATGGGCAGTTAAATCTTCCACTTTTATGATACCCATTTTAAATTATAATGCCCAGTCCATCACAAGCCTTTTGTCAGTCACTCATGGGTAATAAAATATCTTCCACTTTTATGGTATCATAATCCGTGTTTTTTCTCATCCAATTGGCACGTTATAGATTTGTTACAGGTTGTAAATTTGGTTATTACTGTGAAATGTTATTTTATGCAAATGTTTTGAAAATTATAGTTTGTTTTTGATATTTATAAAATGATGCAAAATATCTGATGTGTGGAATTTGTCATTCTAATGATTTCTTCTCTATCTAACTTGAATTTTGGTAACGAAAAAAATTGCAAAATAAATAACTTTGTTGAATAAACAAATAAATTTGTTAAACGGTATTAATACGTTTTCCTAGTGAAAAGCTTATTTTCAAGGGGGGTGATGCGAGTGTAGTAATGTCTAAATTAAGAATATTAATAATGTTTGTTTAATAAAGATCATAATGTTTAATAATAAATGTCAAATTACGATAAATTATGATAGACGGACGAAAAAGGAAAGAAACAGTGAATTAAAATAAATTATAATAAATAATAAAAGGTGAATCACGACAATATATATATATTAAGTGTGCTAATTGTTGTTGTTTATTTTTCAGGACAACTCCGTGCCATGCTTTGTACGACCGGATCGATTATTTAAATAGCAAGATGGAATGTGCTACCCCTTTGCAAGCAGTTTCGTTTCTCGTTCCTTATCAGATTATTGTAGCCGCTTTTCAAGGTAGCTCCCATCAAATTTCTTCTCAGCGAGTATTTTCGCGGTCACGTATTTATAAAGTATAGCGGAGCGTGTGTAAATAGAATAATAAAGATTATTTTTTTGGCGGGGTGTAAATAATGGAATTACATGCGTCGTTTTGTAGTTTTAGTCCGTTTTATAATTTTAAGTTAATTAAAAGTCAAACGTTCTTATTTTAAAGCATTAGTTTCTGAAGTATAAAAAGTTTTTTTCAGGACAACCCTGTGTGATGTTTTGTGTGGTTAGGTAGCGTATATAGGAATGTAAGATTTATTTTCAATATATTTCGTGAAATTAAATAATTTGTCTAAATAAAGGGTTATGTGTTTTATTCAATACCTTTTTGTTTGTACACAATTAGATCATTTGTTTGGTTTCTAAAGCGGATTTCTAAGGCGTAATACATGTTAAATAAATAAGTGCAAACTGGCAATTCATACGGAAACTGAGAAAGGGAGATAAACAACATGATCGAATGCTGCAATAATCGTTTAATAGGTCTGTCTATTGGTCGTATTTAGCGACGGTCTACCAGGAGGTGGTTGATGGTTGGTTTCAATCGTTTGGATGCTTGGTTGTAGCCCTCATATCGGATACGCGGTGTTAATGGGGTGAGCTCCTAAAAATCCTAAAAAGTCGTAGCCCCCATCTCCTGATGATGGGAGAGTTCCTTTAAAAGTCGTAGCCCTCATTTCACCATCTCCTATTGGCACTCCTAAAAGTCTATACGATTGCTGGTGATGCTTTTGTGTGTGTGCGTGTGTGTATGTGCGAAAATATTCATTTATTTAATTTTTTCTTGTTTCCGTACGAAATGTTCATTTATTTATTTATTTTTAGATTTTTCCATACGAATTGTTCATTCATTTATTTCTTTTTTCTTTTTTCCGTACGAATTGTGTGTGTGTGTGTGTGTGTGTGTGTGTGTGTGTGTGTGTGTACGATTTGTTCGGCGATTTATTTATTTATTTTCTTTTTCTGTACAAATTGTTCATTTGTTTATTTATTTTTTATTTTTTGTGTACGAAATGCTCTCTGGCAAGAACTTTTCAAAGATGAATTGTTGTGTGTGTGTGTGTGTGTGTGTGTGTGTGTGTGTGTGTGTGTGTGTGTGATTTGTTCGGTGTTTTATTTATTTTTCTTTTTTCTGTGTGTGTGTGTGTGTGTGTGTGTGTGTGTGTGTGTGTGTGGTGTACGATTTGTTCGGCGATTTATTTATTTCTTTTTCTTTTTCCGTAGGAATTGTTCATTTGCTTATTTATTTTTTATTTTTTCCGTGCGAATTGTGTGTGTGTGTACGATTTGTTCGGTGATTTATTTATTTATTTTTTCTTTGTCCGTACGAATTGTTCATTTGTTTACTTATTTTTTTCCTTACGAAATGCTCTCTGGCAAGAACTTTTCAAAGATGAATTGTTGGGTGTGTGTGTGTGTGTGTGTGTATGTTCATTTATTTATTTATTTATTTTTTATTTTTTCCATACGAAATGTTCTCTGGTAAGAACTTTTCAAAGATGAATTGTTGTGTGTGTGTGTGTGTGTGTGTGTGTGTGTGTGTGTGTGTGTGTGTAAGAATTGTTCATTTATTTATATTTTTACTTTTTTCCATACGAATTGTGTGTGTGTACGATTTGTTCGATGATTTATTTATTTATTTTTTCTTTTTCCGTGCGAATTGTTCATTTGTTTATTTATTTTTTCTTTTTTCATACGAAATACTCTCTGGCAAGAACTTTTCAAAGATGAATTGTTGGTTGTGTTTGTGTATGTGTGTACGAATTGTTCATTTATTTATGTTTTTCCGTACGAATTGTGTATGTGTGTGTGTGTGTGTGTGTGTGTGTGTGATTTGTTCGGTGATTTATTTATTTATTTTTTCTTTTTCCGTGCGAATTGTTCATTTGTTTATTTTTCTTTTTTCCGTAGGAAATGCTCTCTGGCAAGAACTTTTCAAAGATGAATTGTTGTGTGTGTGTGTGCGAATTGTTCATTTATTTATTTATTTATTTTCCGAACGAAATGTTCATTTATTTAGTTTTTCTTTTTTCTTTTTCCGTACGAATTGTTCATTTATTTATTTTTCTATTTTTCTTTTTCCGTATGAGGTGTGTGTGTGTGTGTGGTAATAGGGGCGTACAGTCGGTGAATGTATGCACGCTTTTAACTCGCTCTATATACATGCCCTTTATGCCTTCTAAGAATCCTTCTAATCCAACTGGCGGAATAATATATGCAAATAAATAGCGCAAACCTGCAACTCAGCCTTCTAAGCCAACTGGCTGATGGCGCCCGCTGGCTCTGGCTGATTAAGCCAACTGGCTGATTAATATATGCTTTAATTAAATAAATAAACGCAAACTGGCAACTCAGCCTTCTAAGCCAACTGGCTGATTAAGCCACCTGGCTCTGGCTGATTATTATATGCAAATAAACAGCGCAATCCTCAGCCTTCTAAGCCAACTGGCTGATGGTGCCGCTGGCTCTGGCTGATTAAGCCATCTGGATTATTAGGGGCCTATAAGAGAGCTGCGGCTTGGCTGAAAACTTCATATGGGCTTGGCGGTCGCCAAGCAAAGACCCTTCCTCTAGGTCCTCTCCACCTTCCTCTCTCCTCTCTCTCTCTTTCTGCCCCTTTGGGGGGTGAGGCCGTCCCACCTTCTCCCCCAAAGAGGCCCCCTTAGGTTAGGTATGCCCCTTTGTGGAGTTCAGCTTGGGGGATAACTCCAAGTTGCATACCCCTTGCAACCCCATTTTGGGGTTGCCAACAAAATGTTGGCACTCCCCTTTGGGGTGGTTCAGCTTGGGGGATATCTCCAAGTTGCATACCCCTTGCAACCCCATTCTGGGGTTGGCAACAAAGGGAGGTGGTGACTGGCACTCTTGCAACATTACGTAACATTTGCAACATTCCTGCACTCTGGCATTTTTCGCCCTTACTACTGGTGTCAAATTACTAAGAGCTGATAGAACAGCGAGACCTAAAGTGGCTGTTCTATATATGTACATGAAGGTCATATGACAGAGATGGTAATAAGTAAATCAAACAGCTTTGTGGAATTCCTAGCATTGAAAATAGAAAAACTAAACGTGATACTGATAGTCATCTATAGACCTCGGATGCCATTGATGATATCAGAAACCTAATAAAGACCATAAACCATCCATCCCCCAATATAATGTTCTGCGGAGACTTTAATTTCCCATTTATAAAATACAAAAACGTGGATAGGAATATATATACTGTATACACCCGGACAAGGGGGGCACAAGAGAAGACCAGGAGCAAGCAAAAGTGTTGATGGCTCTCACAAACGAGTTTACGTTGACACAGGAGATAACAGAAAATACCAGAAAACATAACTGAATAACACGAATAACATGAACTTGATTGCTGATATAACAATAACCCCAACCATTATCTCAGACCACAACTTAATCGAGATATCAACAAATATGGCGACAACATTAAAAGACAATACACATATTGAAGAAAGAAGCAAAATTAACTTAACTTAATTGAAATATCTCCAAATTAATTGATAATTTCAATTAATTTTCAATTAATTTTCCTTTAAAAATGCCTTTTTTATCTTTCTGAGTGAAAAGTAATAGGCTAAGAGATGAAAGGTTTCAGAACCTCATCTTTTGTAAAGTTAACAAGTATGTTTAATTTGTAAGTGAAGTATATATTTTATGTGTCTACTTTGACTATTGTTGGTAAGGAATCTGGATTATGTTCAGTGTGAGTAGTGTACAATATAAAACATACATTTTAGAAAACAATTTATTCATGAACAAATTTAATTGATTTATAAGAAACAGAAAAATAATAAAAGCTTATGGAAAAAATTGTCCTTATGTCTTGTCCTGTATAATATGCAAAAAAATACATATAATTTATTAGACACTGACAACCACACATACAAGGTGATCCCACATAATTACAGGTTTATAATTATCTTGATTAGTTACATATAATGATGAGACTACAGACTACTTCCAAGAAAGAAAAAGTCAATTGATTAACTTAATTGATTAACTTTCAAAATTAACTTCACTAGTAAATTTTTAAAATTTGCATTAACTTAATTTAATTGGTAAGAATCTCAAATTAACTTAACTTAACTAGTTAATTTTGGAAGTTAATCTAACCAACTGTGACGCCAAGTCTATAAATTGGGAAGCAATCAGATTACACATGCCCAAATAGAGTAGAGAACAATTTTAGACAATAAAACAACTGAAGAAATGTTACCAACCTTGGAAGAAAAAACGCTGAGAATTTTAGAAAAATATGCTCCGAAATCACAGCCAAAAGGAAAGAGGAGCTGGCTAGAGAGGCAAAAGAGAAGAATATTCCGCAAAAGAAAGAGAGTGGAGGCGAAGTTAGCCAACTGTGGAGATAACAATGCCAGGAAAGTAATAAAAGAAAAACTGGAGAGTATCGATAGGAAAATACAAACCCTGATTAAGAACCATACAGAGAGGGA
This sequence comes from Bathynomus jamesi, assembly GCA_023014485.1. Taxonomy (NCBI): domain Eukaryota; kingdom Metazoa; phylum Arthropoda; class Malacostraca; order Isopoda; family Cirolanidae; genus Bathynomus; species Bathynomus jamesi. Next base: position 201,061 of record JAJOZX010001543.1, on the reverse strand, counting down.
AGAGGAAAAGGCGGTAGAAGCAATAAAGGATAATCCAAAATATTTCTATAGCTGTGCAGAAAGGAAAACAAAGTCGCGCGCCACTATCGGGCCCTCAAGGAAAAAAATAATGAACTAACGGACGATCCGAAAGAAATATGTGAAACATGGAGGGCCCAGAATGAATCAGTTTTCAGTACCCCAAAAAGTGACAAAGTGGTACCTGACATAGATACCTTCTTTGAAGAGAAATTGCAAGGAGAGTGTATAACAGACTTTGATTTTACCCCAGAAGATGTAGCGAGATCTATAGGACAAATGAGACCACATTCAGCTGCAGGTCCGGACAAATGGAACGCATTATTGATTAAACACCGTAAAAATGAAATAGATACACCCTTATACTGAGTATGGAGAAGATCCCTAGACACCTAGACACGCGAAATACCGAGCATCTTGAAAAGAGCAAACATTGTCCCTATATATATAAAGGAAGGGGTAGATCTCAAGCAAAGAACTACAGCCCAGTGTCATAGAGGTCCCACCTCACCAAAGTATTCGAAAGAATAGTTAGAGAGAAAATCTATCATTTCTTGGAGACACTGGAAAGATTCAACGAAAATCTGCACGGATTCCGATCAGGAAGATCATGCCTATCACAACTTATAGAGCAGTATAACAATATCCTAGATGCACTGGAAGGCAATGACAACTATGATGTCATATACACGGATTTTGCTAAAACTTTTGACAAATGTGACCATGGTATAATAGCACATAAAATAAAATATATGGGAATAACAGGCAAAGTGGGAAAATGGATCTACAACTTCCTCAGATAACGTCTACAGGTTGTCAAAAGCAAGGTATATCATCATCAGAATCGGAAGTACACAGTTCAGTATCAAAGAGTACAGTACTAGCCCCACTCCTGTTTATTATCATGCTAACAGACATAGACAGTGGAGTAAAGAGCAACGGTATAGTAACATCCTTTGCAGACGATACAAAGATCAGCAGAAAAATCAGCGATGCAAATAAAGTGGAGGCCTTGCAGAGGGACACGAACAAAATATATGTCGGATGTGGTGATGTTATTCTTTAACCGTATTCTCTGACAGTTTAATTATGTTCTCAGTATGTGGTTTCCTCGCATCAACAAGGAAATTTATACCGTTTAATTAATCTGACTGCGAGGTTCCGGGACAACACTTTATATCTTTTGCCCAATTGCGTCCTCTCCCTCAGTCCGTTGAGAGAATGGAATGCCTTCTCGGAAGGATATAAATTACGAGTTTTTCCTTTTGTCAGTCCTTTATTTTCACAATATTGGGATCACTTTTAAACTATTGGATTTCTTTTCCAATGCACAGTCATTAAAAAATCAAATCCTTTACACAACACTTGTTTAGAGAAATGGTAAAACGAAACAAATGCTTACATCAAAAAGCTAAGGGGCCCAGCCGAACCGGCTGCCCCAAGAGCGAAACACCGACTGTCTGCCCGAAGGCCGAGGCGGGACTGACTCTCTCAAGGCGTGTTCCCTCCCTCAAGGTGTTTCCCTTTGTCCTGGAAAAATTCCCATGGTGCCACGTTTTACAAAAGATTATTAAACTTGCAAAATCCTACTCAAATAGTGATATTAGCAAAAGAATTTATATAATTGGATATTAGCAAAAGAATTTATATAATCGTAGTTTTACACTTAGCTTCTTTATGTGATTTATTTTAGCCGAAAAGAACATTTAGAATTTAGGAATCTCTGTTTAAGATTATAGATTTGGCAACACTTTTCGTTTAGGGTTAGAGAGAGGCCAGATGATCCACTGGGGCATCGAGGCAATTTATAAAATATTAAAAATTTAACGGATTCATATTTTAATTTATATGAACAGAATAATATCGTTTAAAGGATTAATACTTTAATTTATACAAACACAATGATATTTTTAGATTTTAACATAAATTTATTTTCTTGTGGAAACCCTTTTCCACATATACAAATAGTCAGAAGACAATAACATGACATTTAACACCGAGAAATTTCAGCTCTTGAGATATGGTAGAAATGAGAAACTTAAACAGACTGCATATTACTGTATGCTCCAGATAGAGAGGAAATTCAGAGAAGCACGAAAGCGATCGATTTGGGGGTAATAATGACAAATGATGCGAAATTCGAAACACAAAATCAATAACGATAAACGAAGCAAAAAGAGTAGCGGGACAGGTACTAAGAACCTTCAGAAGAAGGAACAGGATAGTAATGATTCCCCTGCTAAAAACATTGATTATACAAAAACTTGAATACTGCTCAGTCTTGACGTCCCATATAAAAAAGAAGAAAATAATAAACTAGAAGAAACTCAGAGACATTTTACAGCTAATATTGATGACTGCAATGAACTCAACTACTGGGAAAGACTACGTAAACTAAATCTGTACTCACTGGAAAGAATAAGAGAGAGGTACACCATAATCTACATATGGAAAATGATCAAAAAACTGGTACCAAACCTTAATCTAAACCCAATTACCATTCAAACAACGCTGGGAAATAAGAAAAACAGAATGTATAGTGTTCCGAAATTAAAGGCCCGACAAGGGCACTTCAACATTAAAGGAAAATAGTTTGGTTTTCTGAGGGCCAAGATTTTTAACCAGCTTCCAAAGGACCTCAGGAACGTTATAGGGGTCAAAGTTGAAGTCTTCAAGAAAAGACTAGAGGCCTGGGGTCAGGACGGTACCAGATGAGCCGAGTGTACCTGGTTATGTGCAGTGGAGAGCGCAAGAAAGCAATTCGCTTCTCCACTAAGCCAGGCCTTGAGGCAGGGCCACCAGCTTGACCTTCGTGTGAAAGAGACCAACACACGGGACATCAACGAAGTTAACAAGGTTATATATATCAGTGGCGCGCGGTGATTTTTCGTCAAGGGGAAGCAATTCAAGCAAAAACAACAAAGATTATATAAAATAAAAATAAAACTTTAAAATACTCGTATATAATAAAAACAAAACACATATAATCATCTACTTACTTTACTTATAGGTTAATTCTATTCTTCTTTCTTTTTTATTAAATATATCTATTACACTGGTATGCATCAATTTTGCTGTCAAGGGTTTTGTAAGTGATTCTTATAGAGTTTTTCCTGCTGATTTCGAATCTGCAATCCGTTTTTCTCAATCAGCTCAGGTTATCCGGCTATGGCCTCATAAGTAAAATATTTTTCGTGATTTTGTCAAAGCGGAATTGGAACAGTAACATCTATCATCACTTGTTTCACTTGTATAATATCTTTTTTTACTTTTCAGGCATATAGATAAAATATTTCATAATGGATAGAGCGTGCAAAAATGATCCCAATAGATTCTGCTACATATGTGGGACGGTTACCAGGCCAAATAACCAGTCCCAAATCACTAAATTTGTGAAGACAATGTATAGAGCATACTTTGGAATTAAGCTAGGGAACCAGGACAAAAATTTCGCCCCTCATATGTGCTGCAAGACGTGCATTAAAAATTTGAGAAGATGGAGCAAAGGCAGAGCGAAATCTTTGCCTTTTGGAATTCCCATGATTTGGAGAGAAGGAAAGGATCACGTGACAGATTGCTATTTCTGCATGACAAACCTCCAAGGTGGGCTTATAAATTTATTTTTCTTAAATATTTTGAAATCCTCGTATGAAACTTAACATAATATTCACCATAATGTAATATTCACCATATATAGCATAATATTCACCATAATGGTAATCATACATTTACATATACATATTGTTATAGAAAATACATTTACACATACATATTGTTATACAAGTTACATTTACATATACAATGATTGTATATTTTCTTTCTTTTTCATTCATATTTTCCCGAAGGGACAATATGAATGAAAAAGAAAGAAAATATACAGACTCCATCGACCTATTTCATATCTTACAGACCGCAGCCTTCCCTCACGAGCCGCCACTGTCTGAATGCTTCTTCTATTTCATATGCAACTTTTATATCCATGTTTCTGTGTTTCTATTTTCAGGAGTTAACAAGAAGAATAAACACATTGTTGTATACCCTGACATTCCTTCTGCTATGAGACCTGTACCCCATGGTCCTGGAATTCCAATACCCGACCCACCTCAAACCCTGGACTTCGATGATTCTGATGATGAATCAATGACCAATGCCAATGACCAGTCCCAGTCGTATATACCTCAAAATACCGCTTCAAATGAGCCGAGGCCTCTCAACCAGGCCAAACTTAATGATCTTACCAGGGATTTAGGACTTTCCAAATTAGCTGCCGAGATCTTGGGCTCACGACTTCGAGAGGACAACTTGCTGGCTCCGGGAACAACATTCTCCTGGTATAGGAAACGAGAGGAAGAATTCCACAAGTTTTTTGCAGTGCACGAAAATACCTCTTCCTTAGTGTACTGCTGCAATGTTGAGGAGCTAATCGAATCCTTGGGCCTGCCATATAACGCATCAGAATGGAGGCTATTTATAGACTCGTCTGAACGAAGTTTGAAAGCAGTACTTCTCAACATTGAGAATAGGGTTGCATCAGTCCCTGTAGCACATTCCGTACAACTTACTGAGAGCTACGATAACATGAAAATTTTACTGGATGCTCTCGTATACGACCAACATAACTGGAGGATCTGTGGAGATTTGAAGGTAATACTAATATCATAAGTAACTATTGCTATTACTATGTTGTTTTTCCAAAGGTTATTTGAGAGCGTATAAGAACACTTAACTTCCCCACAGAAGTGATACAGTCCAATGCATAGATTTTTTTCTGATAGAACAAATTCTCTAAATTCTTTAAATATTTTCATTTTTTTTCAGATTGTAGCATTTGTATTGGGAATGCAAGGGGGATACACGAAATACCCATGTTTCCTCTGCAAATGGGATAGCCGAGCGGATGAGAAGCACTATGCACAGCGTGAATGGGCATCCAGAGAGAATTTTGAACCTGGGTCGCATAATGTCGTTTCAGTGCCCCTTGTACCACCAACAAAAATTTTGCTCCCACCACTTCATATTAAGCTGGGCTTGATGAAAAATTTCATCAAATCAATGAATAAGGAGGGTTCAGCATTCCGATATCTCGAGAGTAAATTTCCTCATATATCTGATGCTAAACTAAATACTGGGGTTTTTGATGGTCCTCAAATTCGAACTTTGATCAAGGATACTCAGTTCGAAAACGCAATGACTCCAACTGAGAAGAATGCCTGGCAGGCATTCAAATCAGTTGTCACTGATTTTCTTGGCAAGCGTAGAAGTCCAGAATACGAGTCCGTTGTCGAAAACTTGATGGAAGCTTTCAAAGCTCATGGGTCGCGCATGTCCATAAAAATGCACTTTTTGTAGTCCCACTTGGACTATTTTCCTGAAAATTGCGGGGATTATAGTGAGGAACAGGGTGAACGATTTCACCAAGATATCAAAATAATGGAAGAGAGGTACCAGGGAAACTGGGATATCAATATGCTGGCGGACTATTGCTGGTGTTTGAAGCGAGACGTGCCCGAAGAAAAACACAGACGGAAAGCCAAAAAACTTCATTCCTTCCTCAATAAACTTTTTTCCATATTCATTGTATGAATAAAAGTATTTATTCACACAATGTTTTCATTTTTCACGAGTGTTCTTATAATATTACTCGTATTTACAGTGTTTAAGCTAAAAAAATCAATAAATTTGGGGATAAAATTGGACTTATAATAAATGGCCAATAGAGAAAAAACCTGACCTGATTGAGGAAAACCAATGTCATTTTCGAATTCAGCATGGTCGAATTATATAATATGAGTTGAAAAAACCCTCACAGCAGACAAAACAATTTCATATGCATACCAGTGTTATTTCTTCGTAAAAGGCATCGGTTTTCATATCATTAAGAAGCTTTTTGTCAATTGAGATTAAAGCTAAACTTTAAAGGCCTTTCTTACCCTTGCGCATTTCTAGCGTAGTTACGTATTCGCTTTAAATGAGAGAATGACAGCAGACAGCACGTAAAGTTGCCAGATATTTCAAGAAAATTAACTATAAGATCTGGACAGCGATTTCTAAATTGCTTCCTTTTTGACATAGGGAAGGATAAAATAACGATAAATATATATTCTTTTTCGCTTAACATGGCCATGGAATTTTTTAGAAAAAACTATATATGAAACTTGTTGTATTCAATAAATACTACATTATTAAACATTAAATGAGTTTTTAGAATGGAAAGAAACAATTTGTAACAGTAAAAAAAAAGCGAAAGTCATTGGGAAAAAGGATGCATTTCGTCAATTGTTGTCCAACTCGAGATTTTTTGCGTCGGCTTTCTTAAAGGTTTTTGCACGAACGGCAACCAATGTATATACTATGTATCCACCTGATTACCAATCAAATGCTGTAAATAGTATAATAAAATGATTTTGTACAAATTATTAACACATATTGAACTGTTTAAACTTTAAAGTATAATACAGCATTTTCTTCTTTCTTTGAATAGGGAAGCATTGCTTCCCTTGCTTCCATGGACCGCACGCCACTGATATATATATATATATATGTGTGTGTGTGTGTGTGTGTGTGTGTGTGTGTAGCAACAAACTCTAACGTTAATCTCAAGTCGCTGATGGAGTGTATCACAGAAAACGTTGAGACGTCAGAAATTCAGCACCGCCAGCAGAAAGATATTTTCTCACGAAGGCTTTCTCGCACCTGCGTTGAAACACCACAAAGAACGTCTTTGTTTCTTCTTTAAAGTTGAGTTTTTCTTCTGTTTATACATAAAAGATTATAACCAAAGAACGTTTTTGAGTCATTTACGTAATCCTTTACCGATGTTTGACCCCAGAGGTCAGCCTTGTTAAAATCGATCGTGATAAACTTAGAAAGTTTTAACGGTTTTTTATTCCTCGAATGGTTAACGGGTGAAGTTTCGAAACAGTCCGTCTTCAGGCACCATTGGAAAGACATCGCTCACCGCCTATTAAAACTCAATAAAAGTGCTGCTTATAATAAATGCAAAAAACTTCACTTTTTCTACGTGAAAGTCACAATATGATAATAAAAACCCACTCTAATAGACAGAGTTTATTTCCACAACAGTTTCGATGCCCACTGGCATCCTATTCGGGTGGATTCGTTTTCTGTATCCACCCGAAGAGGATGCCAGTGGGCATCGAAACTGTTGTGGAAATAAACTCTGTCTATTAGAGTGGGTTTTTATTATCATATTGCTGCTTATAAGCCCTTGCGTTCTACAGTAGGGTGAAGCGAAAAATGGGGGTAAAAACCAAAATTTTCAGGTAACAATTCGTACATGGGTGCAAAAGTTGCGCAATGATAAGACATAGCTACAGCCAAAATATTTTTGTTCTGAGCATTAATCTTCTGGTTCCGCATGAGCATTGAAAAATTCATGTTTTTTTCATAAAATTACAAATACCTTAACTTACCATTGATGTGCATTGTGCAACTCTGCTAAATTCAGCCTCACGTGAAGGTGGTTGCACATCGACTTCCGCCCTATCCACTTCCAACCACCCTACCTTAGATAAGGGCCTACTTATTTACACACGTAGTCTGATTTTGTGTTAAGAAAAGGTATGATGTTTCTTGATTTCATCCTTACTTTAATGAACCCGTCTCGGTTTTCAGAGCCACACACAGCAGCTGATGCTTCTGTAACAAGTCGTACTCCTCGGTCTACTGCTTGCGTATGACACGGAAACTGGTCGAATTCTAACTTTACTGTATTGTTTTCTTGATTTACGAACTGTAGCAGTTCATCATCTGTGATATTCTGGGTTAATGGAGGCTCTAACCTGCCATCTTTTTGTCAGTTAGCAATCAAATCAGTGTAGTCAGATGCAATGAAATTTATTTAAGGTATTTTGAAGAACCTGATCCCCATATGCCAGACAGCTCGAGCGGACATTATTCTTCGCAAAGCAAGCTTTCTTATATGTTGACGTTCATCTACAAGCATTGCTATCAGCAAATTTTCTGGTTGAGCATAAAAACCGTTTCTCTGAATGACTGGATCAATCACTGCTTTCAATTCTGTTGAAAGATATCTCGAATTTTGAATTATATACCATAATTTTTTTGAGCCATCCGTAGCTACATGGTGTATTTTAATTCGAAACCAACTTGGAGCATATACCTTGCAAATATTCTGTGCCAGATTGAGAAGAGATTCTGAAGGATTTTCGGATGATACGTACAAACGCAATATTCTATTAGCAGTCGTTAACCATCGTGAATGATTTAAAGCACCTGGATCACGTTTTTCAAAATCTAATGAACGAAGGCCAGATGAGACAGCTTTGCAAGTATCCAGCAAATATTTCTCTGATCGGTGCTTAATTCAATATTTTCTAAACACTCTGGAAGATCAATAGGAATTGGAACAAATGAAACAACCCCATATTCCTGACATTTAGCCATTGCTCTGCCAATTTCACCCGTAAATGCTGTTGGTCCACTGGTGCAGCCATCGAGATGTTGAAAGAGATGACGAAGAAGGAGTTCATTCATGTGTAAAATGCACACCATTCACTGTAATGGGCGTGTGAAATGCTGTTCTAGACGACGAATTACACCACGTTTCCATCCAGTATTTATTATTGTACCATCACACCCAACAACTCTAAATGTGTTTAGATTAATATCACTTTCGTGCAGAAATAATATTATGGAGTCACATATGTTTTTACTACTTCCAGACAACGGAGTAGTGTGACCGAGAAATACTGATTGAGGTTCTTGGATGATGGTAATGTTTCTCTACAATGGTTTTCATAACAAACTTCTGATTCTGCTTAAGCTTCACTCGTGTCTTATTTTTCACAGCTTTGCACTTCTTTTCTCACCTTTTTCCTTTCGTCGTCTAACTTTGTGTCTGTCTACTACAAGAGAAGTATTTTCTTTGTGAACTATTCTCATATCATGGATTACAGAGCTGGCGATAGCAGCTGCAGCACGATCGGAAACACCATAACGATCACAAGTTCTAGCCAGCACAGGCGTACTAATTCTCATTTGGCTAGGCCTAATTAAGACTTGCTACTTGTTTTTATAGAAACCTCTGATTCAGAACCAGAAAATTCGGAATTTGCTTCCGATTCTGATAAAGGATAGTCCTGATTCAAGTGTGCCGTACTAGTGCTTGATTCACTATCCAGGAGTCTTTTCTGGCTAGCTAATTTGCGTTCACTATGCTTGTTCAGAATTTTTGTCAGTATTTCATCCACTCCTCCAATGTACATTTTTCGTTGTGTTCGCTGGTCTTCTAGAAATTTTATTTTAGCAATAGGAACTCTTCGAGACTTATCGCATTGACATAATTTTGATTTACACTGGCATGCAGCTACATCGAATAACTTTTCTGATTCGTTGAGAATCATGGCACGTTCGTATCTTTCTAATCACACTACCGTGACAGATAATAGGAATGGAAGCCTTTTTCCATATTAGTTCAAGGTCAAAAGCAAAATTATCAGTAATTTCAGCGACTTTCGGTTCAGCACCGATGACAATTGTTTAAACTCCATCCTTATGTGCTGATAATGGCAAATAACAGTTCTGATTGTTGGAAGAACATTAAGTGTAAATGGGATTGGTTTAAAATCTGATATTTGACTGATTGCTGATAACTTTTTCCGTTCAACTTTTCTTGTAGAAACCATGACCATCTAAATTAAAAAAAATACTGAATCACTAGAGTAAAGATACTACACGCATTCTCTCAAAAGAAAACGTCTCACACTGAGTCTGTTTACTATGAATTATTGCCACAACTTGTTCTGAAAACAGAGTTGCCAACCAGATTATATTTTTTTAATTAAATTATTTTCATTAAATTATTTTAATTTAAATTATATGAAGCTCTTCCAGTAAAAATGGATTATGAGCAGATCTCATCGAGAGTAATAATTACTTATTACTACTGAATATTTCAAGTGGCTTGCGGAACCTCTAAATGACTATGAATTGTATTGATTTTTTTAATAGTCATTACATGCATCCATACACAACTTTTGTGCACATGTACGAATTGATACGTAAATATTTTTATTTTCGCTCCACCCTATTCTACAGCCTAGCATACCTAAACTCAGCGTTTAATATTATCTGCATAGGCCTAACTCACTTGGCCTACAGTGTTTTTAGTGTCGTATTAAGCACCTGCACCATAAGCCTCTACTAACATGTTCATAATATTCATTTCAAGCCACATTAAAACGTTATAGAGACTAAATATATGTCAATAAGTACGGAAGTGATTGAAAAAGGTGACAACCAGCTGAGAGGACAGACTGTTAAAACTCAGTTCACTCAAATATCGTAGAAAAACAGCTTTTGACCTCCGTCCTCATCTACAGAAGAAACGGAAACCTTTGTTTTTGCAAGTACAGTCAGAAAAAGGCAATAAAGAAGGGTTCAAAGGATGTAAGACAAGAAAGAAGCTTCGTTGGCCATTCGCTAAAAAAGATTACAAAAGCAAACCTCATATCTTCAAGTTCAAGGTCACAGCAAGGTCAGAGTGTTATATATAATTAATGTAATTATAAATACTTAAATAGGTGTAAATTTCATTTATAAGTTCAATTCCAATTTACATTTTAATTTAATTTATTATTTTTTGGAATGGACACCAATTCAGAGAGGCTGAAACCTCCTTAATTTTACATTCATTTCAAGAAATAGAAAAAAAAATATATATATACTGTATATATACAAGTTCATGGTGGTTTCCATTAAACAAACAAATATATATATATATATATATTATTTTACGAAAGTAACACGTGACTAATATGTATGATGAAGATAACCACGAAGGAAATTAAAACACGAAATAGTGCTCAAGCGCTTTCGTCTAATGACATCCTCATTGCTATTATCTTTAATTATGTGTACTTGTCTTTTAGGCCTGGATAATATTTTTAAATTTTCTAAATATTGATTTTTCACCACTGATAATAAGATTAAAAATATTTACTTTTCTGCGTAAATCAGATATTTTCAAGAATATAATTTAAAAAATTAGCTGGTTTTATA
>JAJOZX010001543.1:12500-185000 GCA_023014485.1 Bathynomus jamesi | reverse complement strand
CGCAGAAGGAACGGGCCCACAACCTGATCTGAGGTCATACCACACCACACCGTTACACTGAACCGATTCTGCCGTTTTTCAGCGGTAACCATGGGATCCTCTCCTGCCCAGTAGTGGCAATTGTGGCGGTTGACAAAGCCTCCGACGTGGAACACCGCCTCGTCGCTCCAGAGGATGTTGCGGAAGAGATGGGGCCAGTCTTCATGCCAAGCCAGCATGATTTCCCCGAACTCCATGCGAATGTCGCAGTCCTCGTCCGAGAGAGATTGGCAGTAATGCGGCTTCCACGCACGCCAGTTCAGCTCCTTCTTCAGCACAGTTCGCACTGAGTAGCGGGAGAGTCCACTTTCCCGAGCTGCCTGGCGAGTTGACTTTCGTGGACTCCGTGCGAACATTTCCTGAACTGCCTGCACCGTCTCCTGGGCCCTGGATGTCGAAGGGCGACCACATCTTCGAACATCTGCCACAGACCCCGTGGTCATGAGCGTCGAGTGGCAGTTCTTGATTGTTTTCGGGTCCACTTGGGCACGTGGTCCGTGAATGGCCCGCCACCATCTTTGAACTCGAACGACAGATTGCCAAACTTCGTACCGTGCCGCCAACTGGGCACGCTCCTGCAGTGTTAAACGCTCAGCCATGTTACCCTTCAATCTGAAATGAAAAAAAAAAATGAACGTTACAATTGTACCACTTTAGAGAACACAAAGAGAACGCTTTAGAGAAAAAAAGATTACCGTTACAATTGTACCACTTTAGAGAACACACCATAACAATATAACAATACAATCACAATTTATACATAATTTATATGTAATTTAAATTAGGGAGCTACTCTCCGCCCACCCTGTATATATATATATATATATATATATATATATATATATATATATATATATATAATGTAAAGAACGACGCTTGTGAAGAAGAACGTTCCGCACAAGATGAGGAGGGAGAACGAACAAATGAAAAATGAGGTAACCACCCTGGAATCGAACCCGGGATCTTCCGATTGCCGGTCAGATATGCTATCCACTACACCATGGGCCTCGATTAATTAGAAGTCGTAATTCTCCTCATACGAGCAGAAACCAATGCCCTGAGGGGGCACCTTCGCATGCCGTACATATATATACATTTTAACTGCAAACAACACACAGTATAATTAATGTAAAAAACGACGCTTGTGTTCGATTCCCTGGTGGTTACCTCATTTTTCATTTGTTCGGTCTCCCTCCTCATCTTGTGCGGAACGTTCTTCTACACAAGCGTCATTCTTTACATTAATTATACTGTGTTGTTTGCAGTTAAAATGTGTATATATATGTACGGCATGCGGGGGTGCCCCCTCAGGACATTGGTTTCTGCTCGTATGTAGAAGAATTACGACTTCTAATTAATCGAGGCCCATGGTGTAGTGGATAGCATATCTGACCGACAATCGGAAGATCCCAGGTTCGATTCCAGTGTGGTTACCTCATTTTTCATTTGTTCGTTCTCCCTCCTCATCTTGTGCGGAACGTTCTTCTACACGAGCGTCGTTCTTTACATTAATTATACTGTGTTGTTTGCAGTTAAAATGTATATATATGTACGGCAAGCGGTGTCCCCTCAGGGCATTGGTTTCTGCTCGTATGTAGGAGAATTACGACTTCTAATTAATCGAGGCCCATGGTGTAGTGGATAGCATATCTGACCGGCAATCGGAAGATCCCGGGTTCGATTCCCGGGTGGTTACATCATTTTTCATTTGTTCCTTCTCCCTCCTCATCTTGTGCGGAACGTTCTTCTACACAAGCGTCGTTCTTTACATTAATTATACTGTGTGTGTTGTTTGCAGTTAAAATGTATATATATATATATATATATATATATGGTGGTGCTTAATTTTTCTCGATAATGCACCACCGCAGTAGGAAATCACCAAATTGCAATAAATGCGTTTTGAAAAAAAAATTTAAATATTGTCTGACCGTAATAAAGCGAACTGAAGTGCTATCTGCCCAGAGGACGGTCTCTATTCATATATATATAATATATATATATATATTCCTCTGTGTGTATTTTGGGTGAAAAACAATAGGTTTTTATTTATTGCCCATTCTCATTAGAAATATTAAAAACTATTAAGAATTGCATGCGGGATCGAGACTCGTTGTCGGCAGACGATGTCTTAGCACTTGAAAACTTTCAGGATATCTGCTTATGGTTACAATTTGCTGTTAGTCTAACCGAGCTTCATTCTGAATTTTCTAAAACGTAAAAAAGCCTAACATAGCTTTATTTTAATTATAAAAAGCCGTAATAATGCGAAGTGAACTGCAATCTGTCCAAAGGGCAGGTCTCTATTCCTATATATACCGTATATATATATATATATATATATATATATATATATATATGCTCCTCTGTGTGTATTTGGACGAAGTACAATAGGTTTTTATTTATTGTCCCACTCTCATTAGAAATATTAAAAACTTTCAAGAATTATCTGCTTTTAAATACGTGGTATTTTCTCTTATTATATCTCTTTATTTTTACTTAACCTTATAGGATCGGGACAAAACTTGATCGTGTTATTGCCACTTTTGATGAAAGAGGAATAAATGCTATGGATGCTTCTCCGAACAGCCTATCCAGCGATCCAGAAGTCGCGGTACTGAATCACAGTCGGTCAAGCGAGATTGCAAACGAGCTAATGTAAGTGTTTTTAGGGTATATTGTATGTTTTTGGAATCGTGAACAATAAAATTGGATAGGCTAGGATATATATATATATATATATATATATATATATATATATATATATATATATATACACAGGGCGTCCCAAAAAAATGTATACACACTTTAACAGCTGATAGCTCAATTGATGTTTCTTTCTTTCCAAGTTAAACCCATTAGAATTAATAATGGCAGTCAGACTAAGCTTTGAACAAAGGAAATTCATTCTAAAATGCTACTGGAAGTGTGAAAACGCAGTTGAAGTGCAAAGACAGTTTAGGAGGGAGTTTCAAACAGATCCACCAACGCGACTTACCATCACTCGAATTAGAGATAAGTTTGAAGCCGATGGAACTGTTCAGAATGTCCACAAGAAGCGTTCCGGAAGACCACGGACATCGACAAGCCCCACAAAGCAAGAAAGAGTACTGGAAACGTATCACCAAAGTCCAAGAAAATCTGTGCGGCAAGCGAGTCGTGAGGTAGGAATTTCAGAATCGTCTGTCCAACGCATTTTGAAGCGCTGTCAATGGAAAAGTTACATTCCAAGATTAGTCCATGCTATTAATGAAGATGATCCGGACCGAAGAGTGGAATATTGCGAGTGGTACTTGGCACGATGTGGATGTGGATTGGACGAAGGGGTTTCGTAGAATACCCTCCGCGTTCACCAGACCTCACACCACTAGACTTTTTTTTATGGGGATACTTAAAAGACAAAGTCTACGCTATAAAACCTGCAACAGTCGCTGAATTGAGAGCAGCCATTGAACGAGAATGCACACAAATACCAAAAGAAATGTTTCGTGATGTTTGCGATTCCATTGCTTCGCGTTATCAGCAGTGCCTGGACCAGAACGGACGTCAGTTTGAAAACAGGCGTTGACAAAACAATTAAATAATGTCTGTAAATTCTATTACATTTTGAAAATGAAATGTATTTTAATAAACACTGCCTTTATAATTATTTAAAGTGTGTATACATTTTTTTGGGACGCCCTGTATATATATATATATATATATATATGGTGGACGATTTAACCGCATCCAAATTCATGACATTTGTTTAAATTACAGGGCTCTCGATAATCTAAAGATGAATTTTTCTCGTTTATAATATAACCTGACCTAGCCTAGCACAATTGAACCTAACCGGGTCACATTTATATACATCGCTTCATTCACTGTTAATTAGCTTATAAATGCCATAACAAACGCGTTTTGAAATTAGTTTGTGCTTTATTCTCGGGCTATATATATAACGTTTCAATTGGAATTAACTTAGAAAAGGCCACAATGATTGCGTTTTGCAAAATATTTTCAATTATTCTCTACCCCCTTCGTCGTTATTTCTGCGTATATATATATATATATATATAATATATATATATATATATATATATATATATATATATATATATATACGTATATATATATAGATATATATATATATATATATATTATATATAGCGTGTTTATATTTGTACATTTCTTGTACAGGTAGGATTTTAGAAATATTAAAACTTAATAATTATATGCTTTTAAAATACGTGGTATTTTCTCCTAATTTATCTCTTTGTTTTTACTTAACCTTATAGGATCGGGACGGAACTTGATCGTGTTATTGCCACTTTTGATGAAAGGGGAATAAATGCTATGGATGCTTCTCCGAACAGCCTACCCAGCGATGCAGAAGTGGTATTGACTCACATCCGGTCAAGCGAATGCGAGATCATCGATGAGATTATGTAAGTATTTTTTAGGATAAGAACAAAGCACAATATATTTTCATTTATTAAACAGTAGAAAACATGTACAAAAAGGGTCAGTGCCCAATTCTTAATGGATACAAATTTGTATATATACGTTTACACAATATACCTTAACACATTACAGGAGGTATTAACATATGGGAACCTTTTTTTTATCTGTCTGCATACATATTTATCATTCATATTTGTGTCGCATAAATCGAATGACTAAAAAAATCATAAATCCTTTCCCACGTGACATATGCATGGGAAACAAAATACAATACATTCCACATGTTTCAGTATAATGTCCTTGGAAACAATATGGATTCCAAATAATCTCTGGCACATCTAGTTGGCTATGAACTTCACAATTGCCGAGTCATTCCATGGTGGAAATCCGAGTGAATCGAAGTAGTATAGCCGCAAAAGGGGAGAGTGCAAGAATGTTGCAGGTTATTATGTAATGTTGCAAAGGGGGTGGAGTTGTTGCAAAGGGGGTTGTTGCAAAGGGGGCGGGGGTTGTTGCAAATGGGGGTGGGGGGAAACTTGGAGGCGGCGTTATCCCCCAAGAGAAAGGAGGAGGAGAGAAAGGAGGAGAGGTGTTCACCTGGCAGGAGCTAAGTGCACATTAAGACTTCAGCCGAGTTGGCGTTGTTTTATAGGCTCCTAATCAGCCAGTTGGCGTAAATGGCTTGAGTTGCCAGATACCGCGATACCATTGTATACATTATTATAGACTCCTAATCAGCCAGTTGGCTGTAATGGCTGCCAGATACCTCTTTTTAGCAGTATTATTGTATACATTATTATTATATACGCCTAATCAGCCAGTTGGCTGTAAATGAGTTGCCAGATAGCGCCATGTATTCCGAAGACAGAGTTGCCAGATACCATTGTATACACTATTATAGACTCCTAATCAGCCAGTTGGCTTAGAAGGCTTAAATATTGCCAGATACCGCAATACCGTTGTATACATTATTATATTTCGAATACCGGTAGTAGAAGGCATAACAATAAACAACATTGCATCATTCTTTTTATTATAAATATATAGAAAATAAATATACATTTGAGGAATATGCGTATAACAGAAATATATACACACAATTATGGATATATATATAAAATAAATATACATTTCAAATAAATATACACTTCAATAGAAATATGTACATAACAGTACAGGAGAAATATACACACACACACACAATTATGGTGATATATAAAATAAAATATACATTTCAAATAAATATACACTTCAATAGAAACATGTACATAACAGTACAGGAGAAATATCACGCAAAATATATTATTATATATATATATATATAAACACAAATCAATAGAAATATGCGTATAATCAGTACAGGAGAAATGTCAAGCAAAATTATATACAATTCACTTTTTTTTCAAAATACTAAACTCGGTCTTAATCGAGTTTACAATTACATCATTATTGCTCTGCATTACGCAGTATATGCGGCTTAATAATATTTCACCGCTTAAAGTATAGGGAAACCTGTATTCGATATGAAGGGCTTTCATATCGTTCAGTACTATTTTTGTTCCCACTTTACAACCGGTTGGTAAGTCATCTTTAAACACGTCTAGAATACAATCAAAAGCACGCACAAAGAGTTCATCGTTAGCTACATTATTAAACACAAGTTTATAAGAACGCTTTTCCAATCGAGGGTTTATTTCTACCGACTCGAGCTTTTCAATCGTGAACTCACTCAACATAGCGGCAATTGAAATAATCTTCTAAATCGTTACGACAACTGCGCGTTATATAAAGAAATAGTTCTTCAGGGTGAACGGTGTAGGTGAGCTCAGCCTTGTACCGATCAATTGCTTTGTACCAAAGTTCATGGTATTTCAAAGAGTCTAAACTTTTTAAATAAACATCCAGCACTAGACAATTCTCACCAGCCCTACACTCGGTAAACCCATCGAGCAGAGCAGTGTATGCGTATTCAAGTACTGTATCAAAATAAAACATATCCGTAACACGCGCGTCTAATATAGGTTTCAGTTTACGGAATCCGACGATTTCAAACATTCTGTCGAGGATGAAACGGTTTCGCGTAGGAATAAGAGCGTTATTATCAGAAGCATTCTTCCACATCAGCCTTATATCAATGCACGGCCGATCGTTATTTATACACAACGTATATACAACGGCGTATGAGGGTGCGTCACTAATCTGCTCTCTTCTTGTACCTACGTTAGCAGGTATTTTATAACGATCTTCACTCCACTTCTCAACTATCACAAAGATTCTATTCATCTCCTCGATACTTAAATAAACCCGTTTGTTTGTCGGTCTACATTCCGTTTCCAGTACATAGCTAATGGTACCGGAATTACGCCTGAACACGCGCAACGATTTCGTCACGGACACATCGTACGAGGCGTTGAGAATGCTGCTCAAAGGAAGTTCCATCGTATTCGAAGAGCGCACGTCCACTCGGCTCAAGCTCTGAGATAACTATGAGCCGTGTGAGGCACGCAGGTAGGCAGGAATGGTTCGACGGGCGGCTGACTCGATGATACGTGAATGGGCTTGTTCCGCGAGTCGAATTGTTGTACCGGTACAAGAATATCACTACCAGCCTACGCACCAGACATTTTGGATAAGAACTAGGAACATTTTACTAAACATCACACTCAGGCGCACTATTTGAGAGGAACATATGTTCATATTTTTCCTTTCTGCCCATCAAACGATACTCGTCTCTAAACTCTGTTAAAAATTCACGCAGGGCACTAGCCACAACCTCACTACGAACCTCATCATGATATACGTTAATATAGTGATAAAAATACTTAAGATTGTCCATGATCACGAGATTCACATTTCCAGTCGTAGGGTATGAGTAATCGACATGGTGTAGCATGACGTAATACCGCTTGTCACACCACCCATCAGCAAGACTCATTATCCATACCTGCTGCTTCTCTTCTGCACGCGTTGTTTCTTTTACTTCACGGTGTATGTGAGACTTTATAAAGTTTAGCTCTGCAGTATACTTCAGCACATCGTCTGTGCAACGAAAGCCTTCAACGGTCTCACCAGAACATCCGTAGAGTATTTGTACATCTTGGAACTTCGCACAATCCAATGTGTTTTTAAAAGAGGCATAGGAGGGATGAATAGGAAGTTTTTCGGTATCCACCACATCCTGGCACTTTACTGAATACCATTTCGTAAACGTTGTACAAGCAATATTAAAGGTAGCCATTTGAATACACGTCTGATCTGAATACACGTCTGATCTCTCGGGCTTACTGCGGTCGACTGACCACGCAGGGATTCCCAGATAGTAGCATGACTCACGGTCTTACAGTGGGCGGAGCTTAGAACTTTCACCTACACACACACACACACACACACACACACACACACACACACACACACAAAGGAGAAAGTGAAACGCTATTTGAAACATGATTTATTTAATAAACGAGATATTCAAGTTATATATATTTACAAATACGATTTAATAAACGAGATATTCAAGTTATATATATATATATATATACACATATATTTACAAATAGATACGATTATATACAAGACGTGTGAGTTAGAAGCATCATTGGTATCCAAAGGGTACGGTATCATAGGTACCAGGTAACTGGTAACGTTTCCTATAGGTGTTACGGCACACCATCGTACCCCTAAGTTCCTTCACGCCCCCCAGCTTCTGCGCCCGAAAATTGTGGGTGCCTACAATTAGTTGGTGAGGTTGTTCATCCAAACATACTAGATCCTTCAACGACTCAAAGTTAACAACCTCCCGATTCGCATGGTTGAGCGTAATACCCTTTGCCTTCACGATATATTTCATTTCATCCCCCACCCTGACCCGTACCCCATAAGTCTTAGGTCCTGTTGAGGCAAAAGAGTCGGGTATGCGTTGTCCCCATACTCATCCTTGATCTCATCAGTGAGCTCGCCGAGGAACTCCCCAATAGTGGGCATGTATTCACCCTCCCTCTCTGTGAATATCACGCTATCTGTATCGGCATACAATACTCTCCGCCCAAGAGAATGCAATAGACCCCAAAGTTTTATACGGGCGTAGGCTGTTGTGAAGCTGGCCACAGGTATGTTTGTAACCCTTGAGGTATCTGTGGCAAATTCAGTGTTGTTGTACTTTATTACGTAAGTATTACCTACATTTACGATCTCCATGACCTCTTTATCGGGGGCATTGGCATAATCCCAGACATCGCTATAACTTTGTGCCAAATGAATGCTCCCTCTGCCGGTATTCTGCGCAAATTTTCCCCATAGACTGTTTAGACACAACTTTGCACTAAAGCGCTTGCCAGGATTCTTTACAATTTGGACATGATCAAGTTGTATACCTTCGCGGTCGCGGTAACGTTGAATATAGGCAGACTTTTCATCTTCGGTATCAACTCCTCGCGGATACCCTGATGCCTCAACCTTATCCTTCAAAAAGGTGTTTATATATGGTGTGAAAAGGTTGGGTAGCTTCTGAAACCTCCACACCTCATGTATCTTCAGTATTCTATAACCATGGCGCAAGGCTAGGGCCAACTCAGGACTTGTATATACGCCTCTGATTTTACGCTGGTGGGGTATATGGTTACATTCGCCGTTATCCTCTTCCGCGCACTTCACGCACAGGGGAAACATGAGCTTGTCGTCGATAACGACAGGTAAGATCGGCATCCATAAATTGCGTGGGGGAGTACGTCTACGAAAGAGATCCCAAAGTAACGATCATTCAAATTTTTTGAAAATTCATTGATGGATGGTAGGCTAGGCCCCACCAGTTTCTCAGGAGCGCCCACGGGGTACGGATTGCTCTTCATCACGTATGGGTATAAAGAACAGAAATCGTAGTAATGGAGCTTCACGCCCTCCGTAGGTGGGAAGTATAGTCTGAAAGGATTTGTACGTCCTCCAAACAAGCTATCACCACATTTGAGAGGATCCAGCACCATTGAACGCTTGATCGCTTTTTTTCCTCACGGTACACCTCGTCTGTCTCCATCCGTGCATCATATTCATGCTCCCACAAGACTTTGTGAGTGAACTGTGATCCTATAAGTTGATCGCGGGTGCGGGTCGATGCAAGACAGTCGGCAGGAGACCTACCGTTGATATCTCCGGTGACTCCGCACTCAGGACGGGGGCATCCATGCCACCAGCAACCGTTAAAGGAGTACACAGTCTTCACACCAGTGACACGGTTTTCACTTAACCCATCAACCCAAAAAACACGTCCATTAATCTTAATGGGTACTTCACCCGTGTTGCGGGCGTGCTTTATGTATACACCTGTCTGTTGCTGTAGGTGTATGAGCCAGTAAATAGCCTTGTGCCCGTAACTGCGGGGATTGTTTCGGTGAATAATGGCTAAGGTGTCTTTCGGCATGAAGTTATTCTTGAACACCGTAAAACATAATGATGCGATGGTGGTTGCGACTTGCAGTGGATCGCATTTGAAACGGGCTATGTACATCCTTCTAAAGGCCTGGAAACATACTCTAAGCACGCGCACATCATTCACGCAATAACGCTCACATTCATCAGCTATATTATAAGGGTTACTTTCATTAAAACTGTCGTAGTATCGATCAAAGTCTTCACGTTCATCCATGCAGTCAAAATAATGTTTGGGGGGTGGTGGGCCTACGTAGTTTAAAGTCTCGCTGGTGAGGAAAGTGTATGGGAAGTATCCTTTGGAAACTTCAGCTGCTACTCCCATCACCTTGGGTAGCTTTGCTAATTTACAAGGTGTGAATAATAAAGTATCTTTAAATTGTACATTGCCTCTTATCTGCATCTGTATTAATTTGTTGCCTCTTTTCAATGGATCACCTGTAAATATCTCAGAGGATTCGTGTTCAAGCAACTCCTTATAAAGGAACTGCGTGTCAAACTTTGCCCCGTTATGGGCGAGAATATACACAGTCATTTTTTTGAACTTGTCGGCTAACTTGACAATATAGGACACAAATAGTTTCACAGGACTATCGCTGACATTCGTTTTAAAAACGTTTGTCCGTTTACCACATTTGGGGCACTCGTCACATTCGATATCCATACACTCATCACAGATAGTCTGGCTCACAAGTAAATGTGGAATTACCTCTTTGGTTTCAGCGTTCGTATATGTTTCTATATCGTAGTATACAGTTATACAGGGGTTATTTTTAGGCTTAGCATCTTTCATATAACATACATGCTTTACTCCATCCGCCTTATATTCCTCCTGGCATGTAGGACAGTGAATTACGTCACACTTGTGCTTAAATTTTCCCCAATTATCCATTGTGTGAAACATACCACATTCACAGATTCTCATTTTCCTGCACGTGCCAATTGATTTATGGAAATCAAAACAGCTATTATTGAAAAATGTGCGTCTACACACATCACAGTCTCTCTTCTCAGCTTCAACTACACGGCTTTCACATTTGGTGCTTTTACACTGCTCACATACCATGTGACATTCTTTACAATGTCTCACTATATCATCCGCAAACTCGAGGCACCCCTTACACAAATCATGATGTCTCCCATATTTTCGACTTTTGTCATAACTCGCGTAAAGCCACCTTATATTACGGATGGGGAGATACGTTGTCCCTGACAATCCTAAAATAAGTAGGGGCCTTGTACGATCTCTCACACAGCTTTTAAAAACATACACAGTCCTACGACGATCATCCAACCCAAACACAACTATGCGGACATTCATTTCCTGTTCTACCCTTCTCAGCTCTTCAGGACCCATATTACAGTCAAATTCAAGTTCACGGTCTTCAGCTAGTTTACGGGCATGCTCCACGACTGTAGGCAACCAAATTTTTTGAGTTCGTGTATTTTGTACAGTAAACATACGTGCTAAGAGTACTGCTATAAAGCCGCAACCACGATCGACGTTTATATGCCGTCTATAAATAGCTTGAGAATTGAAGTTAAGAGTATACGGTATGGCACTATGACCCGCAACACGGTATACATGGTCAATATTTACCGTGAAGTTGTCCATATTGAAGGCTATACTACTTTGGGCGGCTTGCATTATACGCCCTAATATATATTCTACATCTTCAGCCGCCAAACGTCTAAATGGCACTATCACCCAATAATCGTCTACATCACCGTCATCTGACCCGAATCCAAAGGACATACTCGTCCTGACTTCACGCTCGTCACGATTCTGAAGAGCAAACTCTATAATACGCTCTACAACCCGGCGTAGTCCGCGCTCAATACCATTGCTATACATGACTCTAGGGTCGACCCTGACTCTATACCGATTTCTAGTCAAGGCTGGGGTGGGGGCTGCGGATCGCACCAATTCCAGCGTTATACCATTCCTCAACAGAACGGGGGGCGGATGATTAGTGGATATATTAGCGGAAGGTGCTGCTGATGGGGGCCCTGTTGCGTAGGAGGGTTGGGGCTCTATTATTGTAGACTTAACAGAACGGGGGGGCGGCGGATGAATAAGGGGATATATTAGGTGCTGCTGGGGTGTTGTTGCGTAAGAGGTTGAGGGTTGGGGATCTATTACCGCTGCAACAGACGCGTATTTCGGTCGCTTTATACCTGACGTGGGTATCTCATACCTCCGCTTTGGACGTGTTACCGGTATCGCTGGTGAGGGTTCAGGGGAGGAGATCACAACTACACTGTCGTCGAGGTCATCCGTAATGATGGGCTGCTCTACCTCATCGTCATTCACGGTTCTGTGGGAGAAGAAATATAAGGATCAGCACTCAAAATTTGTAATATTTTGTAAATGACTCACTTAGGAGTGTGACGTGTTAGAAATGGACTCTGTAGAAAAATTCAGATTCACGAGCCCATCCACATGTATTATATCTGGACCTACAGGATGTGGTAAAACTGTGTTTATGCTTAAAATCATTAAAGAAAAGGGGGATGTTCTCGAAATTTGTGCATAAAGTTATATGGTGCTATTCGACGTATCAATCAGTGTTCAACGAGTACCAAGATGATATTTTGTTCCACAAAGGCGTATATGACGTTAATTCGTTAAAGGGAAATGAACATACAGTCATTGTAATTGACGATCTCATGTTGGAGATGGATAAAACGTTTGCCGAACATTTACAGTATTCTCCCACCATCTTAACATAAGCGTGTTCTTCATCAATCAGAATCTATTTTTCAAAAATAGATACATGCGCGATGTGTCGTTAAATACGCAATATCTAGTCTTATTCGCGCAACGTAGAGATGTATCACAAATTGGGGTATTAGCCAATCAAATGTTCCCGAATCAGCGTAAGGAGTTTTTGGAAGTTTATAAAGAAGCTACAAGCACGCGTTACGGATATTTGCTTTGCGACCTTCATCCGCGAAACACGTTTAGAGTGCTTCTGCGAACGAATATATTTCCAAACGAGCCTGAAACGGTGTATATTCCAGAATGACAAAGAGACTAAAGAAATACCGTGAATTAATAAAAATCTATCATCGACTGCCTCGGCAATGCAGCAGATGTTTATTAAAAATATCGATGCCGACTTTTTAAAATGCATCTGTGAAATCTGTCTTAACGTTATAAATTGCAATGTATCAATGAAAACCCATCAGAAGGCTCGCCTACGCCGCTACAAGAACATAATACGTGCACTCGCTCGTAAAAGCCAAACTGTAGTGAAGAAAAAGCGAATTAGTGTACAAACAGGAGGGTCATTTCTCCCATCTTATTTCAGTTTTGGGTCCTTTACTGACTAGATTAATATAATGAAGAAAGTGGTAGTGATTCCCCACGAGGTGTACGCCTCACTGCAAAGAGACACGGATCTAGATCCCCGTAAAAGCAGACTTAAAAGAATGGAAAGCGAATTGTTAGCCCTATTAAACAGTGAAAAAACACCTGATGAGAAAAGAATCTTATACCAAGAAGCTCTGCAGAAATTTCTTCACAAGTACGAAAATTATAAGAGCCCTACAGAGATTCCTGTGGTTATTAGGCACAGCACGGGGGACGATGGCGACATAGGATCTGTACCCGGCGACACAGCTGACCAACCAAAAAGATTAGCCACACAACATATCGAACATGTATTAAAAAATACCCTCCCACTTACATTGAGGAGTAAAGGCTTAAGTCTTTATAATCTATTGAATGAGGATCCCGCCATACAATGGACCGATACAGGGGAGATCATTGTGGAAGGATCAAAGGTACAGGGATCGAATATCGTAGACATTGTCCATGATCTGGTGAGAAAGTGGGATAGGCCATCACCATCAGGATGGAAGCATATTAAAGCAAGACTACAACAAATAAATGTCCCTAAAACGTTGATAGGAAATCTGAACAGGTTAAAAGACTTGGAACATGCAACGCCTGTGACACAATTGAAGGCGCCGTCACCCCCGGCGGTAACACCTTTGAAGAGGAGCAAGAAGAGGTTAAACCAACCCTACCCACGTGCCTCTAAAATACGCAAATGGCTAACGTATTAACTAAACGCTATTATGACATTTCTACCCCATCCTCTTACGGCGGCGTAGATAGACTGTACAGAAGTGTTTACGGAGTAGGAAAAAAAGATGTTGAAAGATTTTTGAGGGAGCAAGCAGATTTAACAGACATGCAAAGATATTCTGTGTATAACGATGGTTACCGCTACATTCTATTCATAATAGACGTGTTCTCTAGATATCTGTGGCTAGTTCCTCTGAAAAATAAATCACCTGAAACAGTTGCTAAAGCCACCAAAACGCTAATGTTAAAGAAAACAGGGTTCCTGGCTATTTTTGTACGGATATGGGAAGGAGTTTATAGGCCGTGCTTTTCAGAATATGTTGACAGAGTTTAATATCAGCTTTACACAACCAATTCTATACATAAGGCTTCTTAGCTGAAAGAGTTCAGCGCACCATAAAGGAACGCATGCACCGTTATTTACACATAAAAACATACAGATTTCTAGACATTCTGGAATCATTGGCATCATCCCTACAACCGCTCACACCATCGCACGATTGGGGCAACACCTAACGAAGTTTTAGAAAGAGTACGCTCCGAGAGAAGAGGATCACCACCACCACCACCCACCACACTCTGTGCGCTTCAAAATCAATGATTATGTAAGGCTGTCGCGTTCGGGGTAAATTCGCAAAAGGGTTTTGAGCAAGGTGGACACGCGAGATTTTTAAAGTTAGGGCTGTGAGACCTAAAGGTGTGATAATGATGTATTACATTGAAGTTTGAATGGGAAGAAATCTCAGGAGGCTTTACCGCGAGGAATTGCAGAAAGTTGCGTTTTTATTTAGAAAAAAATGTGTTTAAAATTGAGAAAATTTTAGGAAGCAAAGGTTCAGGAAGGAGACAAATGTACCTGGTGAAATGGCTAGGGTACCCAGAAAGCTTCAACACCTATATAAAAGCTGATGCAATAATGAAGCTTAAATAGTATGCAACATGGCTCCTAACCATTTCACGTCCACACTCCCGTCCTCCTCGTCCCTGTCTGTACACCCTAACAACACGCTAGCCAACTTTGTAACAGAACTCCATGGGCACATTGAATTGGGTCCGTGATTCGTATGAGGTGGGGATATGCGAAATTCAGCTGGACACCGTCTTTTAAATATGAACATAAGAAACCGTTTTTACGATTCTTAGAGACATTGACGAGTGTGAAAAAGCTGGGGTAGCTATGGATAAACTATGCGCATCGCTCGGACTAAGATTACACGGTATTACAGTACAGAAGTAAGACTAGGGCCGGGTCAATATGGTTCGGAGATGTTGTGAGAGGCTTAACGTGAGTTAGAAACTCAAAACTTACGAATGTATTTAGTATATGAATCGTAAACAACCCTGCAATACACTAAATCCTAAAATCAAAGACTAACAGACTCTTAAAGAACATAGAAAGTTCAAAATTCTAAACAACGGCCGATATAGCGCAGCCTTCCAAAGAGACACATTTCACGAGACACGTATAACTTTCCAGATTAATGTATCAATTGAAGATGGAGAATTGGCTGAAAGGTCCCCAGACATGGCTATATTTACAGTAATAGTGGAGCACCAGTTTGTTGGATACCCAGGCACGCCTGCTGCGCATTGCTCACATCCCCAACCATAGAGGAAGGAGTTTGAGTATTACATATGACAGGCCCCATTATGTGAATGTCGCAACTAATTAATTAACCAATATCACAATATATATAAGAACGATTGAGGGCGAAA
The DNA here is from genome assembly GCA_023014485.1 of Bathynomus jamesi. NCBI lineage: Eukaryota > Metazoa > Arthropoda > Malacostraca > Isopoda > Cirolanidae > Bathynomus > Bathynomus jamesi. The sequence continues at coordinate 169,285 of JAJOZX010001543.1, read as the reverse complement.
ACTTCCCATTCGGTAACGGGAGCTTAACAGTGGAAGCTACACTTTCGACGCACTGAGTTTATAATGGATAGAAAGCCTTTCACGTCTATCGAGGATGCGATACCAGCGCGGTAGTGGAATTGGATCCATTTTTTTCATCCATACTACGTACGCTGTTCCTTTGCTGAAGAGGGGTGCCAGATACCTTGGAAGGAAAGCGCTACAATCAGGCCTTAACACTGCAGAAGACATATTGGCCGGGGCTAAACCTAAAGAAACTCTAAAAAAAAAACATTTAAAGCGTACACGGAACGAAATCATCAAAGATGCAAAGAGAAAAATGCGTGGTGGCGGGAAGAAGAAGAGGCTCCCCGAAGAAGAAGGGGTCACGTGGGTATTAAACGTAAAAGGCTATCAAAAAGAAATGCTGTAAGCGAATGAAAAATATGTTGAACCACTTTTTTGACTGGATATAAGCTAAGGATATTGATGCTCAGAATCATAGTTGTTTACCACTTGTCGAGAGAGGAGTCACTATTTCGCCATGGCACGCTTCATCCACCCATGTATTCACAATGCTGTAAATCGGAGCTGTCCTTTTTTGAGCTCCCGCCAACCCAAGTTTCTATGAGCACAGTGACTTTATTACAATTAACCCTTTAAACACAATTAGTTCACCGAGTGCACCGATAGAATTCGTGATACCCAGCTCAGGTCCTTACTTTTTTGATCCAAGCTGTGTGCACATGTACGCTAAGCTACGTATAGCCATTCTGATGGAACGGCCTGCGATGACAAATACTGTATACCCTGAAACAAACTTTCTGCACGCCATATTCAACCAGTGTGACGTTATTTAAATCAGACCAACATATCGGTAGGCACGGGGTACTATCATCTACGAGCTATTTGGAAATGTCCTCCTTTTCCAAAGAAGCGAAGGCTAACCTTTTTAAGTGCGGAGGGATATTATCAAACTAAAGATGAAAATAGTATAAAGACAAATTTAAAAAATTCTAAAAGAAAATATACGAGTGTTTTTTGGGACGGTTGCACACAGATTTCACTTTCCAGAGAAGTTGCTTGTGAACGGGGTGGATATGAAAATAAAGCTCACCCGCACGAGTCCTGAGATCTGCTTAAATCTGGATGCGAATCAAGAAGAGGGTGCAAAGTCCGTTGTGGTTCACATTATGGACACATACCTCCGCGTACGGCGAGTGAAATTAAGTTCACCAAAACAACTAGAAATTGAGAAAAATTTACTAAACGCTACAGTGAATATCCTATTAACAGAGTGCAAATCAAACTATATACGGTTCCTGCAGGGTTGGCATCGAAGCAGATAGAAAACATTGCCCTGGGAAATCTTCCTAAAAGGATATTAATCGGCATGCAGGACCACGCATCGGTGAATGGAAAATATAAAAAGAGTGCCTTTAAATTCGAGAATTTCGGACTTAAAAATATAACTCTATACGTTAATGGCACTGCTTTGGGTGGAACAATGGGTACGGACTATTCATCAGACGTTGTGTTACCTCTTTGTGCCAGAGCCTATAGTAATCTGACCCATATTGCAGGTGATTGTGATGAGCTTGGTAATGGGGTAACGCAGGAAGAATTCATTGATCAATTTAACCTTTACCCGTTTGACATTACACCTGACTTATCTGCTAGCGTAAATACCCATTTAACACCACAGCAGAGCGGTAACATCTCAGTGCGGCTGGAATTCGCCAAGCCTATGAAACATTGAGTTTGCCAAGTACGCGAGAATGCGGTAGTCTTATTGTGAACACAGACATCATCGGTAATGAAGGGATTCACTGGATCGCTGTCTATTTTAAAAATAGACAGCGCCTGTACTATTTTGATTCACTCGGTACTCAACCCTGGAGTGACCCTATTATTGTAAAATTTCTCGCTCAGTTACATATTCCCGAAGTTGTATGGAACCCATTTCGTATGCAGGGATATTTTACTAATGTTTGCGGAATGTACTGTGTCTCATTTCTCATGCATATGTCAAATGATAAAGAATTTATAAATTTTTTAAATTTATTTGACCCGTGTCACACTCACCGAAACGATGAAATGGTATGCAGACAGATAAAAAACCGTTTTCCAATTGTACGTACTCGTTGTATATTATAATGTTTTTGTTCGTATATTTGTAACGGTATATTCGTTTATTGTACTGATTTCTTTCATTTAATAAATTTATGAAAATATTGTGTCTTCTTATCCCAAAAAGATCGAAAAACACTTACATTATTTCGGTGTGACATTGTTGACTGATCAGTATACCCTCCCTATTCCGAGATTCTTCAAAAGATTGTATAACTCGTGTCAAATCCTCATCGGACCTTAGAGGAATAATGCTTTTAAAACATATACAGAGTATACAGACAGACAGATCCCCATTATGTGAAGATATCTTTGGTTCGAGGAGTGAACGCCATAAAATTTCGATTTTAGCATAATGGGGAAATAACACTGATTGACATTTTTGGCGAGTATCTATTTGACGAGATACTACAACTCTCCATATATATATAAAATTCTAATTATAGACACTTACATTTCTATGGTAGTCCCTTGCGTCGGGTTGTAAGGAGCGTCACTGCAAATATCTTCTACGGTTTGCGTTGAAAATAATTCGCCACAATCAATCGCATTGAAAAGACTAATTGTGGTTAATGCTGCAGTATCACGTTCTTCATACAAGTCTGGGGAGACGTACATGTCCATGGTGGAGGATGTGTGACACTGCTGACTGATCAGTATATCATCCATATCCGAGGTTCTTCAAAAGATTGTATAACACGTGTCAAATCCTCATCGGACCTTAAAGGAATAATGCTTTTAAAACATATACAGAGTATACAGACAGATCCCCATTATGTGAAGATATCTTTGGTTCGATTACCAATTTCGATTTTAGCATGATGGGGAAATAACATTGATTGACATTTTTGACTAGTATCTATTTGACGAAATACTACAACTCTCCATATATATATAAAATCGAATTATGGACACTTACATTTCTATGGTAGTCCCTTGCGTCGGATTGTAAGGAGCGTCACTGCAAATATCTTCTACGGTTTGCGTCGAAAATAATTCGCCACAATCAATCGCATTGAAAAGACTAATTGCGGTTAATGCTGCAGTATCACTTTCTTCATACAAATCTGGGGAGACGTACAGTTCCATGGTTGAGGAATGATTATTCACTGATGCGAAAATAGCTACTGTTACTCCCAACTGAAAATATCCCCTTTTATATGCACATTCGCCAAGCTCCGCCCAAAAGACCAGATGTTCGTCGTGATTGGCTGCCGATGTAGCTGGGTGGAGCTATGACGTGTACCATTCCGCTATAACGGGTACGGACGAGTAATTGCATCTTTATATTTTCACTAATAGAATTAATGCTCTTATCTCCTTTGACAATTATTTGGTGATTCGTATAGAACTTTTGATATTGATTCCAAATATGGTTTCAGAAGTTTTCTATCACCCATAGTTTTCGAGAAAATAATATTTCCATTTACTCAATTTCCCGCATCATTAGTCACTAATGTAATCGAGAGGGTATAAAGAAATATATCATAATTATATTTTGAAAATAACATTCGGTTTCGACGTTAAACTGTATGTCTAAGGTGGTCATTACACATAATAAAATAAAGTGGTTGGCAGATAAATGGGCACCCTACGTGTCCTAGTGGTTAAGACGCGGGGCTGTTGATGGTTCGGAGTTAAACTGTAGGTCTAAGGTGGTCATTCCATATAATAAAAGAAAGTGGTTGGCAGATAAATGGGTACCCTATGTGTCCTAGTGGTTAAGACGCTGGGCTGTTGATGGTTCCACGTTAAACTGTAGGTCTAAGGTGGTCATTACACATAATAAAAGAAAGTGGTTGGCAGATAAATGGGTGCCCTACGTGTCCTAGTGGTTAAGACGCTGGGGCTGTTGATGGTTCCACGTTAAACTGTAGGTCTAAGGTGGTCATTACACATAATAAAAGAAAGTGGTTGGCAGATAAATGGGTACCCTATGTGTCCTAGTGGTTAAGACGCTGGGGCTGTTGATGGTTCCACGTTAAACTGTAGGTCTAAGGTGGTCATTACACATAATAAAAGAAAGTGGTTGGCAGATAAATGGGTACCCTACGTGTCCTAGTGGTTAAGACGCTGGGCTGTTGATGGTTCCACGTTAAACTGTAGGTCTAAGTGGAGTGGAAAGCTTGACATTCGTCAGAATGAACAATTCGGGCGGAAGCTAACCAAAGGTTATCCAAAGGGTATATATATATATGGGATGAAATTCACAATAAAACACGTGAAATGAATGAATGCTGAAAACAAGGAGTGAGGTGAGGTTTTGTTTGATTTGACTCGTAGAAAGGTAAAATATGGTCGACCGAGTTGGGCAGATTCTCGGAAATCCTTTCCTCTATCGGATTATGTTTTGGGTATTTCCAACTTTCTTCGTTTCTTTAAATTTCGTTTTTTTCAATTTCTTCGCAGGGATGAAGCTCATGTGTTTCGAATTGTATCGCGGAATCATGAAATATTTTAGAGATCTGGTTTTAAAGCTTTTGTTAATGAAGAATATTAAATATACTCGTATTTATAGTAATATTGATGTAGTCTTATGATAATACAATAACTAAAATTTTAGTTATCTCATTCACATGAATTGGAACTCTTTATTCACGTTTGCTATTATTTATTGATTGGTGATACATTCATAATTAGTTTGGGTATCCCTTATAAAAATCATTTCTGTCTAACGATTTATTTATTGGGTAACTTTACTAATTCTTTAACGAGTAAATCTTTCTGAAACATGAATCATTGTTCAAAGGCTTTATTTGCTGGATCTATTTAAACTCCTTCGCGTGCAGTTTAGGTAATTACATTTATTCAAGTAGAGTTTGCAACCTCTCCTTTCTTCAAGCGATACTGCAACGTTTATACATATTGATGCAGCTTAGATAATTTTTTTGGTTATTTCCACTTTCTTCGTTTCTTTAATTTCGTTTTTTCAATTTTTCTTCGCAGGGGATGAGGCTCATGTGTTTCGAATTGCATCGTTCTATAATTCTGTTTCTATGGTTTGTTGGATAACTACGTTTTGTTCCGTCTTTGAATCTTCCAATTGAATATCTATATAAACATATTGTTATTTTATATGTTTGATTCTTCCAACTGATTAACTATATAAATATATATATTGTGGTTTACGTATAGTTTAAAATAATATCGTTTGGTATGATTTTCATAAATATATATATATATAATATATATATATTTCTATAATTCTGTTTTCTATGGTGGTTGGATAACTACGTTATTTTTTCCGTCTTTGAATCTTCCAATTGAATATCTATATAAACATACTGTTATTTTATATGTTTGATTCTTCCACTGATTAACTATATAAATATATATATTTGTGGTTTACGTATAGTTTAAAATAATAGACGCTTGGTATGATTTCATAATATATATATTATATATATATATAGTATATTTATTTCTATAATTCTGTTTTCTATGGTTGGTTGAATTATGGATAACTACGTTATTTGTTTCGATAAGTTCAACTTCAAGGAAGCTCAAGTTAATGTTATATTTTGCATATAATCCACTATATACCATCTATGTAAAACACTATATACATCTATATTTCAATTAAGTGTGTAATTATTTAATTCATCTACCATATTGTAGTACACAAGCTTATTAGAATACATGGTGCGATCTGGCAACACTCAGCACCCCAATACAAGCGTGATCTGGCAACTCAGCCTGAATAGAGGCTTATAAAAGATCGAGAAGCTGGTGAAGACTCATTCCCAGCTCGGCTCCAGCCGATCAAGACCTCTGGTCCTTCTTTTTTTGGCCCTTTGGTAACCCCTTAGTGGCCTCTTAGGTTAGGAAAACGAAATAATATGCCTTAAAGGCAACTACTCTCTCTCTCCTCTCTCCTTCAGGCGTCTCTCTCTCTCTCCTACAGGCGTCTCTCTCCCTCCTTCAGCTCTCTCTCTCTCTCTCCTACAGGCGTCTCTCTCTCTCCTTCAGCTCTCTCTCTCCTGCTGTGTAACTACTGCATGTGTACCTCCTGCATGTGTGCGTATGTGGTGTGTACCTCCTGCATGTTACCTCCTGCATGTGTAACCTCTCCCCCTTGGCTGATTTAGACGTATATAATAATAATGTATACAATAATACTGCTAAAAAGAGGTATCTGACAACCATTTTACAACCAACTGGCTGATTAGGAGTCTATAATAATGTATACAATGGTATCGCGGTATCTGGCAACTCAAGCCATTTACGCCACTGGCTGATTAGGAGCCTATAAACAACGCCAACTCGGCTTGAAGTCTTAATGTGCACTTGGCTCCTGCCAGGTGAACACCTCTCCTCCTTTCTCTCCTCCTCCTTTCTCTTGGGGGATAACGCCCCCTCCAAGTTTCCCCCCACCCCCCTTTGCAACAACCCCCCTTTGCAACAACCCCCACCCCCTTTGCAATATTACATAATAACCTGCAACATTCCTTGCACTCTCCCCTTTTGCGGCTATACTACTAATCGAAATAGTACATTCTTTCCTTAGTTTCAAAATAGATTGCAAACCAATGAATATTTGATTATGAACACGAAGACGAAGTTGGAACGACAGAGAAGGAAAATTTTAGTATCAACTTTTTCAACAACATTTTAGACAACGCAATCCAGTCATTGAAAGACAGGTTTGAGTTGTTGTTGTTGGTTAGCCGATCAGCCCACTCTGATCGAGCAAGCCGGCGGCACGCAGGTAAACGATCGCCCGCTCCGGAGTGGACCAGAGGTTCAGCGCACTAGTGTTGTGTTGTGTTCTATGTTGTGCTAGAGCGGTACAGTCTGTCATATGTGTTCAATTGTTTGTGGTGTGTCCTGGCACAGGTGGCAGGTGTCGTCTGTGGAGTTGTCTAGACTGTGTTTATGTCTGTAAGTTGGGGTGATGTCCACATCGGAATCGTACTAAGTTAACTCGATCCGATCTGCTCAGGCTGGTCTCTGACCTGTCAATGGGTGGCGGCTTCGCACCTAGGACCGCATTCGGACCGAGTCGTGTCAGTGTTGTGTGGGTTAGGTGTGTGTGTGTATATGTTTTCTGTACTGTGTGATGTCTGTGGGGCGTGGTATGGAATGGAGTACTTGGTTATAATGTCTCTGTGGTGTTACCTTAATGGTGCGAGGTGTCGGTGCATGATTGTACATGTAGTGGCAAGGGTGTTGTGGGTTAGTTGTCGCTGCTGCCATGAATTGTGTTCCGCTCGTAACGTGCTTTTGGACTGTTTGGATGTGATAGAAGATTGAGGGAAGTCCTTGTTTTCTGTGAAACACAAGTTTATTTATGCAGAAACTTGAAATATATTTACAGTATTACGTCGATTCAATATTACGAGAAAGAGAAAACGTCATCAACTTGAGTAGTCTAAGCATCATCATCCTGTTTGCATATACGTTTTGTGCTTCGTATTTATCAATTATTGCGAAAGAAATCTTTTATAACTTGAAAAGCCTAATCATTTTCATTAATCAATAAAGTAACATAAATATCATCAACTGTTGCCGCAAAATAGAAGTCAACATTTTCCTTCCTTGAATAATCAATTTTAAAATTAGAAAGAGCCGTTTTGAGCAGAAAACTGAGATTTGTTTATATAAAACCTCTGAACAGTTAGCTAGAACAACGTGAAAAAAGTGTTAGTAGCTGAGGAGGAAGCTTCTAACAGTGGCTGTATCCTCCAGCGCCGGACACGTCAACGCGAAGAAGAGGCGACGTCAAACGAAACATCAACGCGCTGGTGGCCAAACTTCCTCAAATCTCCGTGCAGCGAGCTGTCTACAGTTGGCCAGACTGGCAGTCGACAGCCTGTTGCGTGGCACGGTCAGAGTGCCGATCGGCTCCCGGGGCCGGACCTATATCACAGGTTTGAGTTGATCGTAAAACATAACGATCAATTCCAATTTCTATACAATTTGAATAATGCCACATAAATGAGTGACAACGAGCTGCGTAAGAATTGTATGGATTTAGAAATTTTGCTTACAGACGGTGATCAGAAAGACATTTTCGGCATCGATTTATTCGAAGAATTAAAATATTTGCGAAACCATTTCGAAGGCAGTATTCTCCAACGAAAATCTTGCAATTCATGTGCTCAAAATATTTGACGGCATCATTTCCAAATCTTTTTGTGGCGCTGAGAATTCTTGTAACATTGCTAGTATCAGTGGCCAGCGCAGAACTGAGCTTTTCAAAGATGAAATTAATCAAAACTTATCTTCGTTCCACGATGAAACAAGATCGGTTGGATGGGCTGGCAACCTTATCAACTGAACATGCCATCGCCGAGGATTTAGAGCTGGATGAAATAATCCAAAGATTTGCAGCTGCTAAGGCCAGAAAAGTTAATCTTTGAAGTCGAAATTTTAACGAGTATGTATGTTATTAATGCTACTTGGTTAATGGTTATTGAATTCAAATTAATAAAATATATTTTTTATTTAAAAATTTTAATAAAATGTACTGAATGAAATAAACAATAAAATTATATCAAAAAATTTGTTATTTTTTAACTAAAAAACCTTTACATAAAAAATGGGATGGGGCGGGCGCCAAAGCAAAATTGGCTCAGGGCGCCACAACCCTTTGAGCCGGCCCTGCTGCGGATGATCGGAGGATCTGCGATGTTGCCGAAGCCCATCCCTTTACCAATGCTGTTGCCATAAGGGAACAATTGCAGCTTGATGTTTCGACAATGACAGTAAGACGGCGGCTACATGAAACTGGGTTACACCATCGGACCCCGGCTATCAAGAAGTTAAATCAGCAACATCGAGAAAATAGACTTCGATTTGCTCAGGACTTGAGCAAAGGACTTGACAGAGGACTTGACTTTTGGAGCCGAGTGATATTTACCGACGAAAAGACCTTTTCCTCCACACCCCATGGCCGTCTTCATTGTTGGAGGAGGAATAATACTCGATATACTCAAGAGCACATTTATGAGGAAGCGCGTAGCGGTCATGTCACCTGTAACATGTGGGGATGGATTCATCTGTATGGTGTAGGAGAGCCCACCAAAATAGAAAGGAGGTTTACTGTAGACTAGCATATAGAAATTTTCGAAGAGGTTATGCTTCCTCCTGTGCGTGCATATGCTCTGCCATTTCTTGAGCGAATCATTTTTATGCAAGACAGGTCCCCATTCACACAGCACGGATCGTCACACGATAGTTCTTTGACCAAAGAGATATCGACCTTCTGGATTGGCCATCTAATAGTAATAGTTTTATTTTCCGTAATTCTCTCCTTTGATGTGAGAGACCACCAAAAGTCACAGCTGCAGTGGTTCAACACTTAAGTTGTAACATGGAACTTATTAATACAAAACAATTATATGCATTTATGATGCTGCCTCAATAAAAAACATTCTTCGTTTCTAAATAATATTTCTCTCAGTGACTCTTTATTACTATATCAGTGTTGTTGATCTAGAAATAACATTTGCTCCGTATATAACAATGCCATACCAGTAGTATCCATTCAGCTGTCGTCCATTTGCCAATTGGAAGATATTCTAAGCAGTGACGTATGAAACCTATATATACTCATCACTCTGGTAATGTTATAATGTTATTAAAATTTAATATGCATCAAAACATTGTCTTTTCATTCATAAACCACCTATATATGTATTTATATATGTATATCAAGTTTTTGCCCTGTCGTTGTTATAACAAAAATAATATCTGAATCTACCGTATGTTCAATATTAAATGTAAATAAATAAATAAATAGATGAATCAATTTGGAATTTGCTGAGGGCGCAATAATGCCTACCAACGGCTCTGTTCGTTCAGGATGACAGACTTGCCAATACCATGAACACTGTCATCACGTCCGAAGGTTTGTTTTTAGTTTTTACAAGATTATTTTTTATTCACTTCATTCTTAATATATATCCCGTTCTTAAATTTATATTTAATTATTCATTTATGTTTCCTTAGTAATATGTAAACCAGTGATGAATGGAAATAATTATGTTCTAAAGACATTTGGCAATGAGTCAACCAATCAGCGTTAAACCTCAGATTTATTCATAGTGTTACAATCGTTTGTAGTACACACAACAAATATATGCCAGGTGTCACTATCTGTTCTCAAGAGTGTCCTACAAATAATAAACGCAACTGTACATGAAAAAATAAATAAGATATAGAACTGGATCGGCATTGACAAAATAAAGGAACACTGTCGATCTGCACAATATCAAAATGCATAAGGTCGACACCAAAATTTATGAATTTGCATAATAGTGAAAATGTCGACCTTATGCCTGTCGTTTAAATTCAGGTTAAATTAGTTTAAATTAGGTCAGGTTGTTATATTATGCCGGGTTAGGTTACACTAGGTTAGGTTAGGTTTAATTTTCACTGAAAATCTGAAATGTATGTTTGGGTTAGTCAATCTCGGTTAAAATATTAAACAAACGTTTCATTTTTATCAGAAATCTATATACTCGCTTAAGGTTAATCTGGAATAAGACCGACTTGCATAAGGTCGAACATCGACATTATGAAATTTGATGTTATTCATGTAATGCGAGTGACATTTGCAAGTGGTTTGTACACAGTATGCCCCGTATGCTTCATTAATGGTTAATAAGGGGGAATGGGGTATGATGGAAAAAAATACTGTATATGGATCTTTTCCTTTATAGCACCCCGAATTTCTTCTTTCCCGGTTAGGTCAACTGCACACCCTTGACAATTGGTTAGGTTAAGTCGTGATATTTTCTTTAAAATATTCGTTAGTTTTAACGAAAATATCACTACTTAACCTAATCAATTTTCAAGGGCGTACAGTTGACCTAACCAGGAAAGAAGAAATTGGGGGTGCTATAAAGGAAAAGATCCATATATATATATATATAATAGGAATATGAAAACAAGAGATACGACTCTCAACATTTATTGGCCAAACGTTTCGGTCCACTCAGGGGCCATCTTCAGTGACTAAATAGAAGCATCTAAAAATAATCATAAAACTAAAGTAAATACAAATGTCAAACTGTACGATAATAAAATCTAACACAAAAAAAAGTTAAAAAGTTGTTAAAAAACTATCTGGATTATAAAACAAAATAAAAGTAAAATTACTTTTATTTTGTTTTATAATCCAGATAGTTTTTTAACAACTTTTTAACTTTTTTTTGTGTTAGATTTTATTATCGTACAGTTTGATATTTGTATTTACTTTAGTTTTATGATTATTTTTAGATGCTTCTATTTAGTCACTGAAGATGGCCCCTGAGTGGACCGAAACGTTTGGCCAATAAATGTTGAGAGTCGTATCTCTTGTTTTCATATTCCTATTGAGGATAAGGTTCCCGAAGAACATTTCTATCGTAACTATATATATATATATAGTATGCCCGCAATATGTATGAGTGCAATTGCATTGCAATGTTGCATAATATTACTAATGTTGCAAGAGTGCCACCCCACCCCTTTTGTTGCAAGAGTGCCACCCCACACCCCTTTGTTGCCAGCCCCGAAATGGGACTGCAAGGGGTATGCAACCTGGAGTTATCCCCCAAGCTGATCCCCCCAAAGGGGAGTGCCAACCTTTGCTGCCAACCCCAAAATGGGATTGCAAGGGGTATGCAACTTGGAGGAGGAGTTCTCCCCCAAGCTGAACCCCCCAAAGGGGCATACCTAACCTAAGGGCGCCTCTTTTGGGAGGAAGGGGCTTCCTCACCCCCCAAAGGAGCAGAAAGAGATAGCAAGAGAGGAAGAGGAGATCCTTCATCCGACAGCTGTCGGACGCATATGACTCCGTCGGCCGCCCGCCGCCTCTTATATGGTTCCAAACAGCCAGTTGGCTGAGTTGCCAGACAACGCCATATATAATTATTATTCAGCCAGTTGGCTGCTGAGTTGCCAGATTCGTTATTTATTTTAAATAAGCTTATGTTACAGTTGGCTGAGCTGTCAGCGTCGTTACTTATCTATTCAATTACTCTGTTTTAGAAAATGGTATAAACGTGTTCAAGGAATAAATTAAACACCATTACAACGTTCTGTTTATTAATTATTGGATATACAATAGGATATATATATATATATATATATATATATATATATATATATATATATATATATATATGATCAAATAATAGAACGGGGAATATAAGCACACCGGACAAAAAATTAGTCACCCCTCTCAGAATGTACCTAATAACGTGTGACGGCGCCTCTGGCCTTGATAACCGCACGAATCCGGCGAGTTTAGTATGCGGAGGTACGCCTGCTGGTTCAAATTCATCGTCACTGGAACGAGAGGGCCTATTTCGTAGTACGAAAAACATCCCCAGAACATCACGGAACCACCTCCAGCCAGAACAACACCTTCGACGCATTCAGGATTAAAGGCTTCATTGGACCTGCGATGTACTCGTCGCCTCCCATCATTGGAGAACAAACAAAAACGGGACTCATGGGACCAAATTACACGTTTCCAATCTGCCGCAGTCCAGGTTTTGTGCCTCTGAGCCCATTTATAACGTGCCAATTTGTGACTTGCTGTTAACAGCGGCCTCTTCCGTGGTACCCTGCTCCAGATGTCCATCGCATGCAGTTCTCGTCGCAATGTCCGTTCGGAAATTGGTCGCTGGAGAATCTCATTGGTTTCTTGGAGAAATTGTTCTCTGGTTTGAAAACGATTTGCAGTTACTAGACGAGAAACATGGCGGCGGTCCCTATTGTCGAGAATTGTTTTCCGGCCACAGTTACGCCGTCGATTGTCAGTTGATTGCGAACTACACCACTCTTTGTAAACTCGCTGGACAGTACGCGTTGACACACCAACAAATTGGGCTACTTCAGACATTTTGTGTCCGTGGGCTCTGCCAAACACGATGGCTCCTTTTTGCCACTGAGTAACGTCTGCTTCACAACCCATTTTGCAGACTATATCCAACACACACTTTGTTCTTCACCACCTCACGAAACAGATCTGATCCTGTGTGCTACGTCACCGCTACTTGTCACTTACCAATGCTACATCAGCGCCCTCTGTGTGACCTTGAACTTCCTACTATCGATGCTATTAGGGGTGACTAATTTTTTGTCCGGTGTGCTTATAATCATGCAAATCATAGTATTAACTAAATATTAGAAAAATGTATATTTATATTATATATAGTCGTACAAAACATGGAAAATATATAATCATAAAAAGCACAGTATTAACCAAATATTAGAAAAATATATAGTTATATTATCAAAAGTTATATTATCAAATATTAGTACAGGAAAAATATAGTTATATTAATTATATATAATTGTACAAAACATAGTATTAACCAAATATTAGAAAAAGATATAGTTATATTATCAAAAGTTATATTATCAAATATTAGTACAGGAAAAATAGTTATATTAATTATATATAATTGTACAAAACGTAGTATTAACCAAATATTAGAAAAATATATATATTTATATTAATTATATATAACCGTACAAAACGCAGTATTAGGAAAATATTACAGTAAAAATATATATATTGCCTTTACGTTCTACGATACAAAACGGTAAATTCAATGCTGATTGATGCTACATCAACATCGGCATTACTCTGCACGATGTGGGAAAACCGCTCAAGCATCAACTCGCCGCTTAACTGATACGGCGGTTTTATTCGATGTAAAGGCCATTCATATCATTCAACACTATTTTTGTACCCACTTTACACTCGGCAGGTAAGTTGTCTTTAAGCGCCACTAGAACGCAATGAAAAACACACGCAAAAACGTCATCGTTAACTATGTCATTAAATACAAGCTTATAATCATGCCTTTCCAATCGAGGGTTTTTTCTTAACGTACCGAACTTTTCAACCGTGAATTCTTCACCCGGCATAGCAGCAATTGAAATAATCTTCCAAGTCGTAACGGCAGCTATCTACTATAGAGAGGTACAGTTCTCCAGGGTGAACAGTGTAGGCGAGCTCAGCTCTGTACCTCTCAAGCGTTTTGTACCAAAGCTCGGGATATTTCGAAGAGTCTAAGCCTTTTAAATACGCATCCAGAGCTAGCCCGTTCTCTCCCTGCACATTCCTACATTCAACAAATCCGTCGAGCAGCGCGGTGTAAGCGTATTCAAGTATTGTGTCAAAGTAAATCATGTCTGAGATACGTGTGTCTAATATAGGCTTCAGCTTACGGAATCCAACGATCTCAAACATTCTGTCGAGGATGAAACGGTTTCGTGTAGGAACAAGAACGCCATTATCAGCTGTGTTCTTCCACATCAATCGTATATCAACGCATGGTTGATTGTTATTTACACTCAATGTACAAACAACGGTATATGAGGAGGCTTCACTAATCACCTCTCTTATTATACCTACGTCAGCTGGTATTTTATAGCGGTCCTCAGCCCACCTCTCAACTACCGCGAAGATTTTATGCATCTCCTCAAGATTTAAATAAATAACGTTGCGCTTGCTCGCAGGTCTACTGTTCGTTTCAAGCACACAGTTAATGGTGCCGGTTTCCCGCCTGAACACACGCAACGACTTCGTCACGGAGACGTCGTACGAGGCGTTGAGAATGCTTCTCAAAGGGAGTTCCATCGTATTCATCGAGATGACTATGGCACATCCACTCGGTGCAAGCTCTGAGAAGACTATGAGCCGCGTGAGGCACGCAGGTAGGCAGGAACGGTTCGATGGGCGGTTGACTCACCCTGATGATACGTGAATGGGTTTGTTCGAACCCGTATGATCCGTGAGGTGCGAGTCGCACCATAATCTAATGAAACCTGTGCGGCGCTGGCCCAACATGAATTGTTGTACCCCATTATACTGGGTAGGCGTTTTGAGAAATTTTCCGGTACAAGAACTAATTTCGGTTTTAACGTTTTATCACTACCACTCCCCGAATACGCACCAGACAGTTTCCCTCAGGGTAAATTTCATGAACTAGGCACATTTTATAATGTTTTATCTCTCCTAAAAATCTTCACACTGCGGGGCGCTGTTAGAGAGAAACATGTTCATATTTAGGCTTTTTATTTAACAGGCGATACTCATCTCTAAAATCTGTTAAAAACTCACATAACCCTTTAGCCACAACCTCACTACAAACCTCATCATGATATATATTAATGTAGTGGTAAAAATACTTAAGATTGTCCATGATAACGAGATTCACATTTTCAGTCGTAGGGTATGAGTAATCGACATGGTGTAGCATGATATAATACCGTTTATCACACCACTCATCCACAAGGCTCACTACCCATAACTGTTGTTTAGCTTCTGAGCGTGCCGCTTCTTCTACCACGCGTGCACGTGTGCCTTTATAAAGCTTAGTTCTACAACATACTTCAGTACATCGTCTGTACTGCGAAATCCTACAACCCCCTCGCCAGAATATCCGTAGAGTATTTGAATAGCCTGACCCTTCGCACGATTCAATGCTTCCTTAAAAGAGTCAAAGGACTGGGATAGGGAGTTTTTCAGTATCCACTACATCTACGCCCTTTACTGAATACCACTTCATAAATGTTGAACACGCGATATTAAAGGTGGCCATTTTCTTCTACGCGGGAGAGAATACACGTCTGAGCTCAAGGGTATACAGAGGTCAACTGAGAACGCGGGGACAGAGGTCTGCTCAGGCTACGGGATGAATCACGTCCCCGGTCTTACAGTGGGCGGGGCTTAACTTTACTGTACACACGCACACACGCAAAGTGAAACACAAGTCGATGCATGATTTATTTAATAAACGAAATAATCAGCATGTATATATTTAGAAATACGTGCAATATAAGTTAACAATAGGCACATCAAAGATTGTTCTCAATACATATATATTTACAAATATGTGTGATAGCAATAGACCCATCAAAGTTTATGGTAACCAAAGGGTACTGTATCATAGGTACCAGGTAACTGGTAACGTTTCCTATAGGTGTTACGACACACCTTTGTACCCCTAAGTTCCTTCACACACCCCAACTTCTGCGCCCGAAAATTGTGGGTGCCTACAACTAGTTGGGGAGGCCGTTCGCCCTCATCATCGTCCAAACACAATAGATCCTTCAGCGAATCAAAGTTAACGACCCGTCGATTCGCTTGGTTAAGCGTGATACCTTTTGCCTTCACGATATATTTCGTTTCATTCCTTCCCTATCCTCACCCGTACCCCATAAGTTTTAGGTCCTGTTGAGACAAAAGAGTCGGCGTATGCGTTGTCCCCATACTCATCCTTGATCTCATCAGTGAGCTCGCCGAAGAATTCGCCAATTGCAGGCATGTATTCACCCTCCCTCGCTGTGAATATCACGCTATCTGTATCGGCATACAAGACTCTCTGCCCAAGAGAATGCAATAGAACCCAAAGTTTGATGCGGGCGTAGGCTGTTGTGAAGCTGGCTACAGGGATGTTTGTAACCCAGTTCAGTGTTGTTGTACTTTATTATGTAAGTATTACTTACATTCATGATCTCCATGACCTCTTTATCGGGCGCGTTGGCATAATCCCAGACTTCGCTATAGCTTTGTGCCAAATGAACGTTTCCCTTGCCAGTATTCTGTGCAAATTTTCCCCATAGACTGTTTAGACACAACTTTGCACTAAAGCGCTTGCCAGGATTCTTTGCAATTTGGGCGCGTCAAGTTGTATACCTTCGTGGTCGCGGTAACGTTGAATATAGGCAGACTTTTCATCTTCGGTGTCAACTCCTCGCGGATACCCTGATGCCTCAACCTTATCCTTCAAAAATGCGTTTATATACGGTGAAAAGGTTGGGTAGCTTCTGAAACCTCCAAACCTCATGTATCTTCAGTATTCTATACCCATGGCGTACGGCTAGGGCCAGCTCAGGACTTGTATATACGCCTCTGATCTTACGCTGGTGGGGTGTATGGTTACAATTACCGTTATTCTCTTCCGCACACTTCACGCACAGGGGAAACATGAGCTTGTGGTCAATGACGACGGGTAAGATCGGCATCCATAATTCGCGAGGGGGAGCACGTCTACGAAAGAGAGCCCAAAGTAGCGATCATTCAAATTTCTTGAAAATTCATTGATGGAGGGCAGGCTAGGCCCACCAATTTCTCAGGAGCCCCACGGGGTACGGGTTGTTCTTCATCACGTATGGGTATAAAGAACAGAAGTCGTAGTAGTGAAGTTTCACACCCTCCGTAGGTGGAAAGTATAGCTTGAAGGGATTTGTACGCCCACCGAACAAGCTATCACCGCATTTGAGAGGATCCAGTACCATTGAACGCTTGATCGTGTTTATTTCCTCACGGTACACCTCGTCTGTCTCCATCCGTGCATCATATTCATGCTCCCACAAGACTTTGTGAGTGAACTGGGACCCTATAAGTTGATCGCGGGTGCGGGTCCATGCAAGACAGTCGGCAGGAGATCTACCGTGGATATCTCCGGCGATTCCACACTCAGGACGGGGCATCCATGCCACCAGCATCCGTTAAAGGAGTACACAGTCTTCACACAGTGACACGGTTTTCACTTAGTCCATCAACCCAAAAAACACGACCATTAATCTTAATGGGTACTTCACCCGTGTTGCGGGCGTGCTTTATGTATACACCTGTCTGCTGCTGTAGGTGTATGAGCCAGTAAATAGCCTTGTGGCCGTAACTGCGGGGGTTGTTTCTGTGAATAATGGTTAAGGTGGCTTTAGGCATGAAGTTATTCTTGAACACCGTAAAGCATAGTGACGCGATGGTGGTTGCGACTTGCAGCGGATCGCATTTGAAACGGCCTATGTACATCCTTCTAAAGGCTTGGAAACATACTCTAAGCACGCGCACATCATTCACGCAATAACGCTCACATTCATCAGCTATATTATAAGGATTACGTTCATTAAAACTGCTGTAGTATCGATCAAAGTCTTCACGTTCATCTGCACTCATACAACATAGTTAAAATAATGTTTGGGTGGAGGTAGCCCACGTAATTTAAAGTCTCGCTAGTGAGGAAAGTGTAAGGGAAGTAGCCTTTTGATACTTCAGCTGCTACCCCCATCACCTTGGGTAGCTTTGCTAATTTACAAGGCGTGAATAATAAAGTATCTTTAAATTGCACATTACCTCTTATTTGCATCTGTATAAGTTTGTTTCCTCTTTTCAAGGGATCACCTGTAAATATCTCAGAGGACTCGTGCTCGAGCAGCTCCTTATAAAGGAACTGTGTGTCAAATTTTGCCCCGTTATGGGCAAGAATATACACAGATTTTTTTGAACTTGTCGGCTAACTTGACAATATAGGACACAAATAGTTTCACAGGGCTATCGTGGACATTCGTTTTAAAAACGTTTGTCCGTTTACCACATTTGGGCACTCATCACACTCGATCTCCATACACTCATCGCAGATAGTCTGGCTCACAAGTAAATGTGGAACTACCTCTTTGGTTTCGGCATTCGTATATGTTTCTATATCGTAGTATACAGTCATACAAGGGCTGCTTTTAGGCTTTGCGTCTTTCATATAACACACATGCTTTACGCCATCCGCCTTATATTTCTCATGGCATGTAGAACAGTGAATTTCGTCACATTGTGCTTGAAATTTCCGCTTACCATTCATGTGAAACATGCCACATTCACAGATTCTCATTTTCCTGCACGTGCCAATTGATTTATGGAGCTCAAAACAGTTATTGTTGAAAAATGTGCGTCTACACACATTACAGTCCCTCTTCTCAGCTTCAACTACACGGCTTTCACATTTGGGGCTTTTACACTGCACATACCATGTGGCAATCTTTACAATGTTTCACTATATCATCTGCAAACTCGAGACACCCCTTACACAAATCATGATGTCGCCCATATTTTCGACTTTTATCATAACTCGCGTAAAGGCACCTTATATTACGGATGGGGAGATACGTTGTACCTGACAGTCCTAAAATAAGTAGGGGTCTTGTACGATCTCTCACACTGCTTTTAAAATCATACACAGTCCTATGACGATCATCCAGGCCAAATACCACTATACGGACATTCATTTTCTGCTCTACCCTTCTCAGTTCTTCAGGACCCATATTACAGTCAAATTCAAGTTCACAGTCTACAGCTAGTTTACGGGCACGCTCCACGACCGTAGGCAACCAAATTTTTGTGGTCTGTGTATTTTGTACCGTAAACATGCGAGCCAACACTACTGCTATAAAGCCGCAACCACGCTCGACGTTTATATGCCGTCTAAAAATAGCCTGAGAATTGAAGTTAAGAGTGTAAGGTGTGGCACTATGACCCGCAACACGGAATACACGGTCAATAGTTGTCCATATTGAATGCTATACTACTTTGGGCGGTTTGCATTATACGCGCTAATATATATTCTACATCTTCAGCAGCCAAACGTCTAAATGGCACTACCACCCAAAAATCATCTACATCGTTATCATCTGAGCCGAAACCGAAGGACAGACTCGTCCTGACTTCACGCTCGTCGCGGTTCTGAAGGGCAAACTCTACAATGCGCTCTACAACGCGACGTAGTCCATACTCAACGCCATTGCTATACACGGATCTAGGATCGACCCTGACTATATACCGATTTCTAGTCAAGACTGGGGTGGGGGCAACGGTACGCACCAACTCAAATGTTATATCATCCTGAACAGAGCGAGAAGCTGCTGCGGGGGATGTGCAAGGGCTTGAACAGGAGTAAGGGGATATATTTTTATTTGAGGAAGTTACTATTGTGGGGATAGCGCCGCAAGACGTAGAGGGTTGGGGTCTATTACAGCAGACTCTACAGAACGGGTGGGGGCTGTGGAAGATGTACAAGGGGCTGAGGAAGCTGATGTAGGGTTGGTAGCGTAAGACGTTGAGGGCTGGGGTTGCACCGCGGATTGTCCATCAACCGGCGCATATTTTGCGCGCTTTATACCTGACGTGGAGGACTCTTCAGCGTGTCGCCGCTTTAAGCGTGCCGCCGTTGAGGGTATGGGCCCTGTAGATGCACGGCCAATGGATTCACCCGTGATGTCGATGATGGTGGGCTGTACATCGTCATCATTCACGGTTCTGTGGAAGAAGAAAACAAAATATAAGGAGCAGAACTCGTTATTTGTGATATTCTGTAAATGAGTCACTTAGGGGTGTGACGTGTTAGAAATGGATGCTGTAGAAAAATTCAGATTCACGAGCCCATCCACATGTATTATATCTGGACCTACAGGATGTGGTAAAATGGTGTTTATGCTTAAACTTATTAAAGAAAAGGGTGAAATGTTCTCAAAATTTGTGCATAAAGTTATATGGTGCTATTCGACATACCAATCAGTGTTCAACGAGTACCAGGACGATGTTTTGTTCCATAAGGGGGTCTATGACGTTAATTCACTAAAGGGAAATGAACATACAGTCATCGTAATTGAAGACCTCATGTTAGAGATGGATAAAATGTTTGCCGAGACATTTACAGTATTCTCCCACCACCTTAACATAAGCGTGTGCTTCATTAATCAGAATCTATTTTTCAAAAATAGATACATGCGCGATGTATCGTTAGATACGCAATATCTAGTCTTATTCGCTCAACGTAGAGCTGTGTCGCGAATTGGGGTATTAGCCAGTCAAATGTTCCCGAGTCAGTGTAAGGTGTTTTTGGAGGTTTATAAAGAGGTCACAAAACAACGTTATGAACATTTGCTTTGTGACCTTCACCCGCGAAACACGTTTAGGGTGCTTCTAAGAATGAATATATTTCCGAACGAGCCTGAAACCGTGTACATTCCAGAATGGTGAATAGGCTAAAGAAATACCGTGAATTAATAAAAATCTATCAACGACTGCCTCGGTCGTTGCAGCAGATGCTTGTTAAAAATATCGACTCTGACTTTTTAAAATGCATCTGCGAAATCTGCCTCAATGTTATAAAATGTAATGTTCCAATGAAATCCTGTCAGAAGGCTCGCTTACGTCGTTACAAGAACATAATACGGACGCTCGCCCATAAAAGTCAGACTGTGGGTAAGAAAAAGCGTATTATTGTACAAAGAGGCGGTTCGTTCCTACCCATCTTATTTTCAATTTTGGGGCCTCTACTGACTAGATTAATATAATGAAGAAGGTAGTTGTGATCCCGCACGAACTGTATGCTTCATTACAAAGGACCCCAGACGCTGCTCTAGAGCCCCGTAAAAGTAGGCTTAAAAGAATGGAGAGTGAGCTACTATCCCTATTAAACAGTGAAAAGACGCCTGATGAGAAAAGGGTTTTGTATCAAGAGGCTTTGCAGAAATTTCTTCATGAATACGAAGATTATAAACATCCTACAGAGCTCCCCGTGAGGCACAGCTCGAGTAGCGCTGAGCATAGTGACACAGGGACTGAGCAACCAAAGAGTAGCGGAACACAGCACATCGAACATGTGCTAAAAAAACAGCCTCCCCCATACATTGAGGAATAAAGGGTTAAGTCTTTATAATCTATTGAGTGTGGACCCTGTCATACAGTGGGCAGACACAGGCGAGGTCATTGTTGATGGATCAAGGGTGCAAGGGTCCAATATCGTTGATATTGTTCATGATCTGGTGAGAAAGTGGGACAAGCCATCACCAACAGGATGGAGGCATATTAAGGCAAGACTACAGCAAATAAATGTCCCCAAAACATTGATAGGTAATTTGAATAGGTTAAAAGACTTGGAGCATGCATCGCACGTGTCACAACTGAGTACACCTTCACCCACAACAGCTGCAGTGTCTCTGAAGAGAAGAAAGAAGAGAGTAGAAGGCCACCCTTATCCACGTGCCTCTAAAATACGCAAATGGCTAACGTATTAAGTAAGCACTATTATGACATTTCTAGCCCTGCATCCTATGGTGGCGTTAATAGACTGTACAGAGGTACTTATGGTGTAAGGAAAAAGGATGTTGAGAGATTTTTGCGTGCCCAGGATGCTTACACACTTCATAAACCGGTGAGAAAAAGGTTTAAAACAGCAAAGACAACAGCCGCTTCGATTGACTCTATTTGGCAGGCAGATTTAACAGACATGCAAAGATATTCGGTGTACAACGATGGTTACCGCTACATCCTATTCATAATAGATGTATTCTTTAAATACCTGTGGCTAGTTCCCCTGAAAAATAAGTCGCCTGAAACAGTCGCTAAAGCGACCAAAACACTGATGTTGAAAGAAAACAGGATTCCTGGCTATTTTTGTACGGACATGGGGAAAGAATTTATAGGGCGAGCTTTTCAGAACATGTTGTCAGAGTTTAATATCAGCTATTACACTTCCAACTCTATACATAAAGCATCTTTAGCTGAAAGAGTTCAACGTACCATAAAGGAACGCATGCACCGTTATTTTACACATAAAAGCACGCTCAGATATATAAACGTTCTCGATTCACTGGCTTCATCCTACAACCGCTCACACCACCGTACGATCGGTACAACGCCTAACGATGTTTTAGAAAGAGGCAAGCGTCCGAGAAGTGATGTTTACAAATACACGTGCGACAGCTGTAAGGCTGCGTATATTGGCAGCACTCAACTCCAACTGGAGGTGCGCCTTTCTCAACATTTGGGCTTGTCAGTCCGTACCAACCGTCCCCTCAGTAGCCCTCCACAATCCACAATTAGAAACCATAGCAATGAAAACAACCATCCCCTTCACAAAACTCAGTTTGAAATTTTAACTAGATCCAATAACCTCACAGAACTCCGAATTTTAGAATCTTTGTACATCTATAGAAACAAACCCTCCATTAACAAGAATAGTTCATCCTACAAATTACAGCTCTTTTAACTAACCAACCGATTCTCATAGACATATATATACCTTCTAATCCTCTGACCATCCAGTTTTCTCTTAGGCTTTGCCAAGTATGGAGGTCGATGTAAACATTGTGTATTTACCTATTGAGGTAATTTAATTTAATTTTAATTTTGTATTGATGCAATTTTCATTTTGTTTTAAGGTTTTAATTTTAATGGTTTTAATATTGTATTGATGTAATTTTCACTTTTTACTTTTGTTTTAAGGTTTTAAGACTTAATTCACTGATGATGACAAAAGATTTGTCGAAACGTCTGAAGTACAAAAAATAAATGAAAATGTTTGCCGTTGTGTTGGTCCTTCTGTTCATATATATATATATATATATGAATAGAGGCCGAACCTCTGGGCAGACAACAGTTCACTTCGCATTATTATGGTTTTTTATGAATTAAAATAAAGCTAGGTTAGGTTAGGCTAGGTTAGGTAAGACTAAGTTAGGCTAGGCTAGGTTAGTTTACACCCGGCTAGGTTAGGTTAGGTTTGGCTAAGTCAGACTAGGTTAAGTTAGTTTACACCCGGTTAGGCTATGCTAGGGTATGTTGGGATAGGTTAGGTTAGGTTAGGTTAGGCTATGATAGAGTATATGCCTCGCTACAGATATAACAATGAAGGAGGTAGAGAATAATTGAAAATATTTTGCAGCCTTTTATAAGACTAGTTTCAGAGTTGTTATGGGAAAACGAGAAACAAACAAGTGCATCTTTAATTTGTCGAGAAGCACGTACGATGAACTTTGGTTTAAATTCTATAAAATTTAAAACTGTCGAGAGCTGATATATATATATATATATATATATATATATATATATATATATATATATATGGGACAAAGACATTAATTAAACATGCTTTTCAAAACACTTATTGTGACACTACAATTACTTACATTTCAGCGGTTTCTTGAATGAGAGGCTGCCCCACTGTCTCGCAAATTTCCGCGACAAAGGGGGTGGGGGTGGAACTCTTGCAACAAAGGGGGTGGGGGTGGCACTCTTGCACCATTACGTAATATTATGCAACATTGCAATGCATTTGCACTTATACATTTTGAGGGCATACTACTATGTGTGTGTGTGTGTGTGTGTGTGTGTGAATATATATATATACAGGGTAGTCCAAAAGTCCCTATCTATTTTGCAGAAATAATATTTCTATTTTATTTTCTACAGGCCATATACTTATGATGATGGATGTACAAAAACGTGTGATGGTAGTAACACTACGTATCCATGGGAAGACGTGCAAAGAAATTCAAAATTCGAAAAAAGATTTCACAAACACGTTCCTACAGACAAAGCAATTCATGAGCTGGTCAGTAAATTTAAAAGAACAGGATCTGTTCATGATGAGGCAAGATCTGGAGGTTCAGGTACTTCTCAAGAAAATGTCGAATTGGTTAAAGATGTCTTTGAAAAAAAATGCTAGAATATCAACTTGCACAGCATCACGTAGACTGAGCATACCAAAAACTAATAAATTAAGCAAACATCTGTTAAGCAGCTACAGAAATACTTTTTTAGTCATAGAGTAGTAGATTTTTGTTGTGTTGAATAGCATACAAAAAGGATAGCTTTAAGAAAGAACTTAATGAATTTTTTAATCAAAGAAAAAATTATAGATTGTCGTAAGGCTAAATTTAGTTTATAGTGATAATCTAATGAATGGAAACATAATTAACAGATGTTTTTAGTCTCCAAGTCTGTTTTCTAATTTTCTTATGCCCTCAAGTTTCCAATTTTTTTATATTTATCCAATATTCCCTTTCATAAGGTTGAGGGTACAGCCTACTTCTATTTGTATGTTAGGTGAGGGTCAAAGTCTACAAAACTTATCATTGGTTACACAATTTATAAGCACCCAATTACTTAAACCTATCTAAAGAGTTGCTATTTACTACATCATATAACAATTCATACCAAATTCTTCTCTATTTTTAAAAAAATAAAGTATTTCAATAAAACCAGCCTACCAATCTCTTCTAATTTTTTTATTATTTCTTCAAGTTTTTACCAACAGCCCCTAATAAGAAAAAGTTAATCAAAATTGTCCAAACTTGAAAACATTGTGAACAGCTGTATCATATCTCCCCTCAAGCAGTCTCTCTCAAAACTAAACATATCTAGTTCCTTTATTCTTCATTGTAATCCATTCTTCTTTACCCAAATTGAACCAATTTGTAGCAAAGCAACTGGAATGAAAAATTAACCACTTAATTGTTCTTTCTCTTATATAATCATATTAAGCATAAGTTTCAGGCAATGAACTCTCTCTCTCTCTCTCTTATGTACAGGTAATTAGTCTGGTTTTTAAATATAATGACGGAATAAATATGATCTCGCAGTCGATTCAACCCATTACCCAGACAAATGATAAGAGAATTTGGTGATCTGATTTACTTCAATGCATAAGGGTTTCATAGTTTTGTCATAGTAACTGTCAGAGATGCGTACCAAGCTATTGTTTTTACAGGGTCGGTCAAATGGGAACATCTGTTCCAAGCTCAGGCGCTGATGTGAGACGGACTGCTTGCTTCAGGTCATGACGCAAGCCTTGTGGTTGATCTTAGGATCGAGGTGTCGTTTGTTCCTGCACATTCCTGTGCGACTTTTCTTGTTAAAGTTGTTAAATCGACTTGAAAAGTGGCGAGGACATTTTCTTTGTTGTTGTCCCGTGTCGCCGTTACTGGCCTTCCGCTTCTTGAACAATCTTTTACCAAGCTCCCTGTTTCCAAAAGTTTGAGCGTCCAGTATCGAAGAGTGGTTGCATTTGGTGGTGGTTTATTATATTTTTCTTGAAATAAAGGCAAACTTTCTTCACAATTATTATAAGAAATAGCCCACGATACAAGATACACTTTTTCTTCATTGCTCTATTCCATTCCTTACTGATATGGCGCTGACTGGGGCCTTCCTCTACGAGCGTTGGGTTATTCCTGGCCTTGTATAATTACTTTGAAAAGTATCGCATAAACTGCAGTGATATCATTGGAATTTATTTATTATTAAAAAATTATTTGTATGTATAAAATCCTTAAAGACTTTTCTCCCACCGTGTGTATATATATATATATATATGTTAAACACAGACCGTGCATGGCACAAGGAACTCTTCTGGGAAAATTAAATCCACTATAGTCCGAATAAGTAATGGTAAATGACAAATACCATAGTTTTTTTCCTTTTTCATGATTTTAGCCCGACGTGGGCAACGGGTCTCTCGCAAAGAGATCCCATAAATATAGCTTCCCTCACCAGCTATCTGCAAAGCAGACAGGATCCAGCTTTGGGACGTGGATCTAGGGTTTAAAGCAAGCCTAGATCCCTACACTCAGAACCTCTATATAAGTAAAAGACTCGTTGCATTCACGTCGTGTTGAATAAATCAAAGAAAAAGGGGGTAACTATTGTATTTTTAGCCAAAAAAAACCAAAACTTAAACCTCAACCGGGACATTGAGCGTCCACTTTTCAAGGCACGAAACACGTCCGTTTAGTATACACAAACTCAGAATGGTTCCCTGAGAACATTATATGTTAAACACAGACCGTGCATGGCACAAGAAACTCTTCTGGGAAAATTAAATCCACTATAGTCCGAATAAGTAATGGTAAATGACAAATACCATAGTTTTTTTCATTTTTCATGATTTTAGCCCGACGTGGGCAACGGGTCTCTCGCAAAGAGATCCCATAAATATAGCTTCCCTCACCAGCTATCTGCAAAGCAGACAGGATCCAGCTTTGGGACGTGGATCTAGGGTTTAAAGCAAGCCTAGATCCCTACACTCAGAACCTCTATATAAGTAAAAGACTCGTTGCATTCACGTCGTGTTGAATAAATCAAAGAAAAAGGGGTTAACTATTGTATTTTTAGCCAAAAAAACCAAAACTTAAACCTCAACCGGGACATTGAGCGTCCACTTTTCAAGGCACGAAACTATAATGTTCTCAGGGAACCATTCTGAGTTTGTGTATACTAAACGGACGTGTTTCGTGCCTTGAAAAGTGGACGCTCAATGTCCGGTTGAGGTTTAAGTTTTGTTTTTTTTTGGCTAAAAATACAATAGTTTACCCCCTTTTTCTTTGATTTATTCAACACGACGTGAATGCAACGAGTCTTTTACTTATATAGAGGTTCTGAGTGTAGGGATCTAGGCTTGCTTTAAACCCTAGATCCACGTCCCAAAGCTGGATCCTGTCTGCTTTGCAGATAGCTGGTGAGGGAAGCTATATTTATGGGATCTCTTTGCGAGAGACCCGTTGCCCACGTCGGCTAAAATCATGAAAAAGGAAAAAAACTATGGTATTTGTCATTTACCATTACTTATTCGGACTATAGTGGATTTAATTTTCCCAGAAGAGTTCCTTGTGCCATGCACGGTCTGTGTTTAACATATAATGTTCTCAGGGAACCATTCTGAGTTTGTGTATACTAAACGGACGTGTTTCGTGCCTTGAAAAGTGGACGCTCAATGTCCCGGTTGAGGTTTAAGTTTTGGTTTTTTTTGACTAAAAATACAATAGTTACCCCCTTTTTCTTTGATTTATTCAACACGACGTGAATGCAACGAGTCTTTTACTTATATAGAGGTTCTGAGTGTAGGGATCTAGGCTTGCTTTAAACCCTAGATCCACGTCCCAAAGCTGGATCCTGTCTGCTTTGCAGATAGCTGGTGAGGGAAGCTATATATGGGATCTCTTTGCGAGAGACCCGTTGCCCACGTCGGGCTAAAATCATGAAAAGGAAAAAAACTATGGTATTTGTCATTTACCATTACTTATTCGGACTATAGTGGATTTAATTTTCCCAGAAGAGTTCCTTGTGCCATGCACGGTCTGTGTTTAACATATAATGTTCTCAGGGAACCATTCTGAGTTTGTATATATATATATATATATATATATATATGTATATATGATAATAATAATGATTATAATGATAAGTTTTATTGACAAGATATAAATCCCATAACATAGAATAATATTCTTGTCAATATAAAAGACAAATCAAATAATAACACATTTAAAAATAAATTAAAATTCATGACTTAAGGAGATAAACATAAGACACACACACCACACACATATATATATATATATATATATATATATATATATATATATACTGTATATATGTTAAACACAGACCGTGCATGGAACAAGGAACTCTTCTGGGAAAATTAAATCCACTATAGTCCGAATAAGTAATGGTAAATGACAAATACCATAGTTTTTCTTTTTCATGATGCAAGCCCGACGTGGGCAACGGGTCTCTCGCAAAGAGGTTCCATAAATATAGCTTCCCTCACCAGCTATCTGCAAAGCAGATAGGATCCAGCTTTGGGACATGGATCTAGGGAAAGCAGCCTAGCCCTGCTACATTTAGAACCTCAATATAAGCAAAAGACTCGTTGCATTCACGTCGGATTGAATACATCACAGAAAAAGGGGTAACTATTGTATTTTTAGCCAAAAAAAACAAAACTTAAACCTCAACCGGGACATTGAGCGTCCACTTTTCAAGGCACATAACACGTCCGTTTAATATACACAAACTCAGAATGGTCCCCTGAGAAATTGATATGTTAAACAAAGTCTCAGGGGACCATTCTGAGTTTGTGTATATTAAACGGACGTGTTATGTGCCTTGAAAAGTGGACGCTCAATGTCCCGGTTGAGGTTTAAGTTTTGTTTTTTTGGGCAAAAATACAATAGTTACCCCTTTTTCTGTGATGTATTCAATCCGACGTGAATGCAACGAGTCTTTTGCTTATATTGAGGTTCTAAATGTAGCAGGGCTAGGCTGCTTTCCCTAGATCCATGTCCCAAAGCTGGATCCTATCTGCTTTGCAGATAGCTGGTGAGGGAAGCTATATTTATGGAACCTCTTTGCGAGAGACCCGTTGCCCACGTCGGGCTTGCATCATGAAAAAGAAAAACTATGGTATTTGTCATTTACCATTACTTATTCGGACTATAGTGGATTTAATTTTCCCAGAAGAGTTCCTTGTTCCATGCACGGTCTGTGTTTAGCATATAAGTTTCTCAGGGGACCATTCTGAGTTTGTATATATTAAACGGACGTGTTATGTGCCTTGAAAAGTGGACGCTCAATGTCCCGGTTGAGGTTTAAGTTTTGTTTTTTTTTGGCTAAAAATACAATAGTTACCCCTTTTTCTGTGATGTATTCAATCCGACGTGAATGCAACGAGTCTTTTGCTTATATTGAGGTTCTAAATGTAGCAGGGCTAGGCTGCTTTTCCTAGATCCATGTCCCAAAGCTGGATCCTATCTGCTTTGCAGATAGCTGGTGAGGGAAGCTATATTTATGGAACCTCTTTGCGAGAGACCCGTTGCCCACGTCGGGCTTGCATCATGAAAAAGAAAAACTATGGTATTTGTCATTTACCATTACTTATTCGGACTATAGTGGATTTAATTTTCCCAGAAGAGTTCCTTGTTCCATGCACGGTCTGTGTTTAGCATATAAGTTTCTCAGGGGACCATTCTGAGTTTGTATATATTAAACGGACGTGTTATGTGCCTTGAAAAGTGGACGCTCAATGTCCCGGTTGAGGTTTAAGTTTTGTTTTTTTTTGGCTAAAAATACAATAGTTACCCCTTTTTCTGTGATGTATTCAATCCGACGTGAATGCAACGAGTCTTTTGCTTATATTGAGGTTCTAAATGTAGCAGGGCTAGGCTGCTTTCCCTAGATCCATGTCCTAAAGCTGGATCCTATCTGCTTTGCAGATAGCTGGTGAGGGAAGCTATATTTATGGAACCTCTTTGCGAGAGACCCGTTGCCCACGTCGGGCTTGCATCATGAAAAAGAAAAACTATGGTATTTGTCATTTACCATTACTTATTCGGACTATAGTGGATTTAATTTTCCCAGAAGAGTTCCTTGTTCCATGCACGGTCTGTGTTTAACATATAAGTTTCTCAGGGGACCATTCTGAGTTTGTGTGTGTATATATATATATATATATATATATATATAGGGTGGCGCAAAAGTCAGGAACCATAGGCACATTTTATTAAATTATAATAAATGTTCGAATTGGTGGCCTTCCACTTGACGCGTTGAATGCATGATGTTTGAACATTCCTTAACACATTGGTACTGATTTTGGCACACTCAGATGTGATTTTATGCTTTAGAGAACGTATGGTTCTGGGTCGATCAGCATAGACTCCCGACTTGAGATGGCCCCACAAGAAAAAGTCAAAAGGCGTGAGGTCTGGAGACCTACATAGGTGGCCATTCGACGGGCCCTCGCCGTCCGATCCACTTGCTTGGGAATGTTTCATCTAAAGAGCTCCGGACGATGGTTGCGAAATGTGGTGGTGCACCATCCTGCTGAAACCACATCTCCGTCCGTTCTGGCAATGGAATGTCGTCCAGTATGGGCATTAGAAATGTTTGCGGCGTATGCAAATATGTTTCACCTGTTACATTGCCGTCGAAAAAGTATGGACCAATTAACCGATCTTCCCAGAGCGGAGCCCACACCATAATTCGTGGATCGAATTGCACATGTCCTTCCTCCATCCAGTGGGGGTTCTCATTGGCCCAATAGCGTGCATTATGCCTATTGACACGACCGTGCAGTTCCTGAACGAGTTGGATTTTGTAGGGGTGGAAACGATTTGTTGTAAGAATTCGTTGAATGGATAACTTTCTTAAGGGCTTACGTGGGCTGTTTTCGAGGTGATTGAGTACCGTTAGTGATGTTGCTGCATTGGTTGAACTTTTTGGCCGGCCACTACGCGGCCGATCATGAACACTTCCAGTTTCTTTGAAGCGAGTGAACAGTTTTCCAACTGATGCCTGAACAACTGGCGGCCTCTCAGGGTGTTTGCCATTAAAAGCAGTAGCAACTGATCGTTGTGTGTTACCACGCCTTGCAAACATTAAAACTATCTCCACCCGTTCATCTATTGTCAATTTCTGTGCCATAGGTTTAACAACAAATCTGAAAAGAACAAAACACATATTAAAACACAAATTATTAAAATGTGCATATGGTTCCTGACTTTTGCGCCACCCTGTATATATATATATTATATATATATATATATATATATAACTTGAGTGAAGGGTTTGTTCATAGGGAACCGTAGCTTAGCAAGGAATAAGAGGACGAAGAGATGGTACATGTTTATTCACAAACGTTTCGGAAATTTTCATTTTCCATCATCAGTGCTAAAATTATAAAATCAGATAAAAAAAATGAATAAATATAATGAACGGAAACTTATGCAATATATTTAAATAAACGTGTGATATTAATGGTGTTTATAGGGTATATTCAAATAATTAAAATTAAAAATAAAATAATATAAAGATATAGAAGAGTGATCAGTCGTCAAAAATATAAAGTTAAAAGCGAACAAAATTGAGAGGAGTCTTACCAGGTTCTTATTATCGGGGTAAGGGGACTAATTGAGAAGAGGGTTGGGAATGATTGGTTGTTGGAAGAGGTCCATATAAGAAGAGTTGGAGCCAGACGGAGCGATGGTAGATTTCTTCTCAGTGATACGATATGACAGTTTATTTGGTTATGTTTAAGTTAAAGGCAGAACTATAGTCGTTGAGAGTTGGTTTGACACTGAAGATGTATAGGGACTCCAGAATGCGGAGGTCGGTTAGATGGTTGGTTGTGTTAATAATTTTGTAATTGGAGGGAAGCAGTGGGTGGTTGTGAAGGTGGCAGTGATCTCTTATTGCTGATTTAGAGGGTTTATTTAAGGGCTGCGATGTTCTGGTAGAGATGCTCGTCCACTCTCGTTTGATATTTTCTTAATAATATTTATCAACGTAGCCTTAAAGTTCCCACCGTTAAAAAAGACGTACAATACTTTTCCTTTCCCTATTACGACCATATCAGCCACAAAATATTTTCAGAACTCCGCCTCGTACTCACCCCCCTCTTTACCCGCAAATTAACTTTCAATTCGTTTTCATCAACAATAATAGCATCAAATCATACCTCAACCACAAAGAAAAAACACCTCAGCCCCTTGCTTCGTCCACCATCTACGTTTTCAACTATGTTCGCTGCAAAGCGAACTATATTGGCAGCACCATTCGCCAATATCAAACAAGAGTGGACGAGCATCGCGGTATCTCTACCAGAACATCGCAGCCCTTAAATAAACCTTCCAAATCAGCAATAATGGATCACTGCCACCTTCACAACCACCCACTACTTCCCTCCAATTACAAAATTATTAACACAACCAACCATCTAATCGACCTCCGCATTCTGGAGTCCCTATACATCCTCAGTGTCAAACCAGCTCTCAACGACTATAGTTCTGCCTTTAACTTAAGCATAGCCAAATAAACTGGTCATATCGTATCACTGAGAAGAAATCCACCATCGCTCCGTCTGGCTCCAACTCTTCTAATATGGACCTCTTCCAACAACCAATCATTCCCAACCCTCTGCTCAATTAGTCCCCTTACCCCGATAATAAGAACCTGGTAAGTAAGACTCCTCTCAATTTTGTTCGCTTTTAACTTTATATTTTTGACGATTGATCACTCTTCTATATCTTTATATTATTTTATTTTTTATTTTAATTATTTGAATATGCCCTATAAACACCATTAATATCACACGTTTATTTAAATATATTGCATAAGTTTCCGTTCATTATATTTATTCATTTTTTTAATCCGATTTTATAATTTTAGCACTGATGATGGAAAATGAGTTTCAGAAACGTTTGCAAATAAACATGTACCATCTCTTCGTCCTCTCATTCCTTGCCTATATATATATATATATATATATATATATATACATTTTAATTCCCCCCCCCACTCACCCATCTTTCTTTTCACCATCCTTTTTATCTTATTCCTCCATTCTTTTTAATTATTCCCTGCACCCCACCATCACATATTTTTTTTCATGCAGGACGGAGGGGCTAAGGAAGCGTTTTCCCCCACCCCCTACATAGAAGAAGAAGAGACCCAAAATCAAGATCCAGGGTTTCCGAGATGCCTCGACACTCCGTTTGAAAGATTGGAGGTCATAGACAGGGGGAAAGATGGATTGAGGAACATTGTTCTAGAGTTCACCGGTTGAGTAGATGAAAGATTGAAAATGTCGATTAACCCTTGCGTTAGAGAGTTGAACAGAAAAGGAATAAGAATGTGCTGAAAGTCTGGTACTGCGTGCTCTCCTTAAAGCAGGAGGCATGCAATTAGAGAGTTCAGAAGAGCAATATCCCATATGATAGCGATAATAAAGAGAGAGTGAGGCAACATTGTGGTGAAGAGAAAAGGATTGAAGACAGTCAGTAAAAGGCGGGGAATTGATGAGACAAAAAGCCTTTAATTCCACCGTGTCAAGTAGGGCTGTGTGGGTTGAGGGTTGAGCCACCCCATACATGAGAAGCATAGTCCATACAAGGACGGACAAGACCCCTGGTCAGAGACAGCAACTGCGCATGGGTGAAGAAACTGCGGCGGTGGTATAGCACATCTAATCTCTTAGAAGCTGTTTTGGAAAGAGAGTGTATGTGATCTTTCGAGGAAAGATCACGAGGAAAGGAAATGCCAAGAATGTTAAGAGAAGAGGAAGGATTGAGTTGTGTGTTGTTGAAGGTAAGGGAATAATCGTGTGAAGATTGTGGCGAGTAGACAAATGGAGGAACTAAGTTTCTGAGGCATTGAAAGCCACAAGGTTTTCCCTTCACCAATCAGAGATAGCAGAAAGATCAGAGGTCAGATGCCCCACAGCCGTCCCACGCGAATCATGGAGTGACTGTTGAGAGGGACGCTTTGGGAAGCGGGTGGAGAAGTGAACAGTGGAATGATCAGCATAGGAGTGAACAGGACAGGAAGTGCGAACTAAAAGATCATTAATAAATAAAAGGAAAAGAGTGTGTGACAGGACAGAACCCTGAGGAACACCACTATTGATAGCTTTAGGAGAAGAACAGTGGTCATCTACAACCTCAGCTATAGATCAGCCAGAAAGGAAATTAGAGATGAAGGCACAGATAGAAGGATAGAAACCGAAGGAGGGCAGTTTCGAAATTAAAGATTTGTGCCAGACTCTATCAAAAGCTTTTGATATGTTTAGTGCAATAGCAAAAGTTTCACCGAAATCCCCAAGGGAGAATGACCAAGATTCAGAGAGATTTGCAAGTACATCGCCAGTAGCGCGTCCCTTGCGGAACCCATACTGACGATCTGAAAGAAAATTGTGAGAAGAGAGCTGTTTAAGAATCTTCCTATCAAGGATAGATTCAAAAATTTTAGAAAGGCAAGAAATCAAAGCAATTGGACGATAGTTGGAGGGTTGAGAGCGGTCACCCTTCTTTGGGACAGGCTGAAAGAAAGCGAACTTCCAGCAGGAAGGAAAAGTTTTGCCAATGCAGGGTGTCAGCACTGAAGCACAGTTCTTAAGAACAACGGAGGAACACCATCAGGACCGTACGCCTTCCTAGAGTTAAGCCCAGATAGGTCAGATAGAACATCTTTGGGAGAGATTCTAATTTCAGACATCATAAAATCAGAGGGGGGAGGAAATAGAAGAACAGCACCGGAATCGTCCAGGATTGAGTTGGAAGCGAAAGTTTGAGCGAAGAGTTCAGCTTTGGCGGGAGAAGAGGCGGCAAATGAGCCATCTGAATGGAAAAGAAGAAGGAAAGAAGAAGTAAAGTTGTTGAAGAGGTTCTTAGCTAAATGCCAGAAAGAACAAGAAGAATTAGAATTCGATAGGTCTACACGTTTTGGTCGGATAAAGAAATTTTTGGCGAATCGAAGAACAGATTTTGCACGATTCCGGGCAGAAATATAAGGTGAGTGAGAGTCAGGAGTTGGATGGCGACGGTACCCTCTGAAAGACTCCTCTCTGCTGCGGATAGCATTAGAACAAGTAAAGTTAAACCAAGGTTGTTTTGCATTAGTAGTAGGAATAGAATATGGAATATACGCCTCCATGCCTGACAGAATCACCTCCGTGATGCGCTCAGCACTCGGAAGGACCCCGGCCACGGAAGCAGTAATCATTCCATGGGAAATCACAGAAGTATTACCTAAGGGCCTCCCAATCAGCGGCGCCAAAGAGCCAAAGGCGCCTCCTTTTCGAAGGATCCAAAGGCCAGATTGGAGCGATAGGACAGGAAACAGATATTAGATTTTGGTCGGAGGAACCCAACGGAGAAAAAGCTTGACAGAGTAAGAAGAAGGATGAGAAGTAAGAAATAAATCGGGAATGTTGGGCCTATCTCCAAGGCGATCGGGGATACGAGTAGGGTGCTGAAGAATCTGCTCTAGGTCATTTAGTATAGAAAAGTTGTAAGCTAGTTCACCCGGTATGGTAGTGAAATGGGAGGAAAGCCAAAGGTGGTGATGAACATTGAAATCTCCTAAATTGGAGATTTCAGAAAAGGGACAGCGGGATAGAATGTATCTCACTGTGGAAGTGAGGTAGTCAAGAATTTTGGATAGTCAATAGAATTAGGAGAAAGGTAGACAGCATAGATGTATTTATTTTGAGATTAGCATGGGAGCGAGCAGTAGCCAGAGGGTATAGAATTCGGAAGATTCGAGTTCGGGAATACGAGAACAAGTTAGGTCATTGTGTGTATATACGCAACATCCACCTTTGGAGTGAAACTAAGTATAGAGAAAGTAAGTTGTACAGAAAAGGGGTTGTTTTCAGTCGTCCCAGACACCTGAGCTTCAGTGAGGAAAATAAGATGAGGTTTAGAGGAGGAGAGGTGGCGTTCAACAGATTGAAAATTTGATAAAAGGCCACAAATGTGCAGAAATTAATGAAAAGTGAATCAGTTAGAGGTCCAGAACATCTCGAATGAGCGGTTGTAGATCCAGCCCCGTTACTGGGTTCTGCGTTCCCGGTATCTTCAGCGGGAGAGCCAGAAGTGGGGAGTCTGGGGGCACTATATATGAAAATGAAAGTGAAAATGAAAATGAAAAGGTTTATTGGCAGACTATAATCCATATGACAAATATTATTAATACAATGACAGTTCATGTACTAAGGATAGAAATATATACAATTGACTAAAAATAATACTGTAATGTCGAAGTTAAGTAGAGCTACAGACAGACGTTTTCGTACCAAGAATTCCATAGCTTAGAGGATAAATGACAGAACTCATGGATAGCTTGGATAATCGGGTTGGTTGATTTTTAATTCTTTGCATTAGACTGTATTGAGCACGTCTTGTTACCTCCGGGAAGCTCGGGACATTGCAGGTAGCAAACATTTGCAAAGCTGAGCATATATATATATATATATATATATGTAAATGTATGTATAAAATTTTTATTTTTATATAGTATGACTTCACGCACAGATACACACATATATATTACTGTCTTCCTTATACCCTACTCACCCTTATCAACCATTGTTTACACTTATCAAACCCAGTATTTACACAACTCTACTTAAAATTTTGCTATTTTCACCGTTTACCCTAATTTATCCTTTTTTCCATCCTCCCTCTCCTTCTTTCCCCTCGCTACCATGGCAACCACGTGACATGTTGCTCACATACTACTGCCTCGAAGCGGGTAGTGGAACAAAGTCGATCTGCATAATGTCGATACAAAAAATGTTAGTTTAAATTAGGTCAAGTTAGGTTACATTATGCCCGTAAGGTTACGCTAAGTATGGTTAAGTTAGGTTAGGTCAGTAATTTTCATTGAAAATCTGAAATGTACAGTAGTTTGAAATCTAAAATCCATATACTTGTATAAGGTCGAAGGTCGACGTTATGAAATTCGATTTTGTTCATGTAAAAAAAAAAGTAATTAAAGCGAATGAAAAATGTACGAAATATTAAAATGTTAAATTTTCATTAAAATTATTGCTTCTAATAATTTAGAACATTAATTACTTTCTGAACCCTCTTGTACCAACTTCGTGATGGTGCCTTATATTTTAACACACACACACACACACACACACACACACACACACACAGAGGGTTGATAAAAGTAAATAGACACCACGATGATTGTCTTTTAGAACAAATGGCGAAGCTCATCACTGGAATACTAGAACGTGTGTCGGTTTTGTATAATGTAAAGGGGAAAGCAACACCATTCTAAATATATTGATTGAATAAACCTTTCATTATTTATCGACATTTCTTAACAAATCAAAAAATATGGAAAAAGTTAAGATGTATTTTACTTTTGTCAACTATATAAACTCTGTACAGTATATATATATATATATATATCAACGTAAAGAACGACGCTTGTATAGAAGAACGTTCCGCACAAGATGAGGAGGAAGAACGAACAAATGAAAAATGAGGTAACCACCCGGGAATCGAACCCGGGATCTTCCGATTGCCGGTCAGATATGCTAACCACTACACCATGGGCCTCGATTAATCAGAAGATCCCGGGTTCGATTCTCGGGTGGTTACCTCATTTTTAATTTGTTCGTTCTTCTCCTCATCTTGTGCGGAACGTTCTTCTATACAAGCGTCGTTCTTTACGTTAATTATACTGTGTGTGTTGTTTGCAGTTAAAATGTATATATGTGCGGCATGCGGGAGGTGCCCCCTCAGGGCATTGGTTTCTGCTCGTATGTAGAAGAATTACGACTTCTGATTAATCGAGGCCCATGGTGTAGTGCAGGGGTCCCCAACCTTTTTGTGCCGAAGAGCACATTCAAGACTACCGGTAGTGCGGCGGGCACCATTTACTTTTTCAAAGCAAATTTATAGTTGGACTTAATAATGAACATAATACACAAAAAAAACATTTAATTCCTATGTAAAATAATGAACATAATACATAAAAAAACATTTAATTCATATGTAAAATAATGAACATAATACACAAAAAAACACATTTAATTCCTATGTAAAATAATGAACATAATACACAAAAACAACCATTTCATTCCTATGTAAAATAATGAACATAATACACAAAGAAAACATTTAATTCCTATGTAAGATAATGAACATAATACACAAAAACCCCCATTTAATTCCTATGTAAAATAATGAACATAATACACCAAAACCCCATTTAATTCCTATGTAAAATAATGAACATAATACACCAAAAAACCATTTAATTCCTATGTAAAATAATGAACATAATACACAAAAAAAACAAGGATGTGCTAACTAAGAATCTTAGAAAAATGATCAAAACGATAACTTAATTTATTTATAAAGAAATAATTATTTTCAAATAAATGAGCATCTGTTTCCGTAATTAACTACTAAAATTTAATAAAATGGTAAGTATGTTACATATTTTAAATATTTAGTAACTAAATATTTAAAATTTGCAAAATACTTAACATTTTATTAAAAATTTAAATAAAAACTTAGCAATCGTTGTCAGTCAGTGGCGGGCACACGCAAAAGGGTCGGCAGGCACCATGGTGCTCGCGGGCACAGGGTTGGGGACCCCTGGTGTAGTGGTTAGCATATCTGACCGGCAATCGGAAGATCCCGGGTTCGATTCCCGGGTAGTTACCTCATTTTTCATTTGTTCGTTCTTCCTCCTCATCTTGTGCGGAACGTTCTTCTATACAAGTGTCGTTCTTTACGTTAATTATACTGTGTGTTGTTTGCAGTTAAAATGTTGTGTATATATATATATATATATATATATATATATATATATATATTCTCCAAAAAATTATGCTCTATTTCGTTTAATTCATATGTTACAAAGTATTTTATGTAAATTTCTACGACACATCATTATTTTCACGGAACTTTGGATTCTTTTTCATGTAAACATACAGACAATGTGACACCCTTCGAGTTCAGGAATCCTTTGAAAACGTTCTTTGAAGTGTTCCCTAGCCCTGGAAAATGTCTCCTACATGGTTGATGCTCTTCACGACCAAATGGATTTCCGCCTTCAGTTCTGGAATTGTGTGAGTGTTATTTCTGTACTGTCCTTGAGGAATCTCCATAGGATAATATTTGAGGTTGTTTAACCTCTTTCGTACGGGCAAAGGGCACGTGACGGAAAGGACCTACACTTTTACGTCAGATCCTGTCTTTGCATCCCTTCACACCATCTTTCTTTACCTTTCTTCTAATGATTTCTGCATTCTCGTTCATCGGTCATTAGAAGTTCAGATGTTTTTTCAAAAATTTTTACCGACAGAAGTCTCAGATGTCTTCATCTCGAACGACTGTAGCTCTTTTTATATCATTACGACACGTGCTGGTATACAACTTTGTTTCTTGGAATGGTTTCAAGGTGGTTTGGACCTCGCATCGAGAACATTTACGCTTTCTCGCAGTAGCAACTTGGTTGAGACTTTGGGAGGAGAAAAACTGCATCTTTCTTTTGCTAATTCCTTTTTTTTTTTTTTGACAATTATATTAAAAAAATTTCCCAGAACAGTTCCTTGTTCCAAGCACGGTCTGTGTGTATCATGAAAAAACCTCAGCGGACCATTCTGAGTTTAATCCCATAATGAAACGGACATGTTATGTGCCTTGAAAAGTGGACGCTCAATTTTGCCAGTTGAGGTTTAAGTTTTGGTTTTTGGCTAAAAATACAATAGTTACCCCTTTTTCTTTGATGTATTCAATCCGACGCAAATGCATTATATTGAGGTTCTGGATATAGTAGGCTGGTGTAGCTGTACCTCCTAGGTCCTGTCCCAAAGCTGGATCCTATCTGCTTTGCAGATAGCTGGTGAAGGAAGCTATATTTTTGGAGCCTCTTTGCGAGTGACCCGTTGCCCACGCCGGGCTAACATCATGAAAAAGAAAAAAAAACTATAGTGTTCTTCCATTTACTATTGCTTATTCGGACTATAGTGGATTTAATTTTCCTAGAAGAGTTTCTTGTTCCATGCACTGGTCTGTATGTATCATTCTATATATATATATATATATATATAATATATATATATATAGAGAGAGAGAGAGAGAGAGAGAGAGAGAGAGAGAGAGAGAGAGAGAGAGAGAATATGTTCCTATATCTAAGTAAATATGAGGGCTTAAGGTTATAGCTTTATTAGCCTAATGGTTAATCCGGCCCTGGCGGTAAGTAGAAATCTTGTTGCATTTGACGATATCAATTTTGTGTTACCTTTACTGCTTTTCAAGTTCAGTTACTGATTATCAAAATCACCTAAATATAATCCACGGTTAAACTAGCATAAATATATGCATATAAAAGGGTGTCAGGAAATGATTGCCCCCCCCCCTGTACAGAAGAAACTGAAAGGAATAGAAAAAAACAGACAAAACCACGCGAAAGAGCGTTTAATTTTGAATAAAAAACACTTGTTTTAATATCGGGTGTTGCCCCCATTTGCAGCTCTGACGGCCATTAATCGACGGGGGTATGATCCCAGAAGTGTCTCAAAGAGATCGGTATCATGACTCATTTCTTCAAGGACTTCGTTGATCTTTGCAGTCATAATTTCTGTTGAATACCGATTCTGAATGGGTTGTTCCAGCATTAAGGACTCCACGCGATCCTTCATGATGGATCCGACATGTTCACAGACATTAAGATCGGAGAATTGCCAGGCCATTCATTATTTCCGAAAAAATCAATGTTATTGTCCTTAAGCAGTTGTTGAGTCGCAAGTGCTTTCATACAGGGGGCTTTGTCGTGAAGAAAGGTTGCCTGTTCAACATCCAAAACACACTCGGGGTCTTTCAAAACGGAATTACATGTTGGGCTAAAATTACATTTCGAAAATAAGGCCCATCCCAACTGGTTCCTCTTGGTTTGATAACCCAGATGAGCTTCCGAATAGAGAACATAATGAAAACACCCACACATGCTGGATTTTTTACTATTTCTCGATACTTCTGGTCGTCTGGGACTTCATCAGGAGTTGTTGCCCAAACCCGATCATTCTGAAAATTTGGTTTTCTGGAGACATAAACGAAGAATTCATCGCTGACAACCAAGTGAAGGAAATCGTCTTCCGTCCATTCCTCAAGATAATCACAAAACCATAGCCGATCTTCAATATTAAGATCACTCTTCCGTGGCTTAGCTATTTCATGCCAAGCACTCAAGCCTTGGCGAACTCGAAATTGATGCACAAGTTGCCGATTGACTATCTTACCACGACGGATAAGTATCTCTTTCGCTACCTCAGAGCAGCTCTTCTTTCGGCGCCGTGATGCAGCAAGCACAATGTCTTTCGATTCTTGAGATAATTTCTCCGGTCTTCCCTCGAAATTCTGTTTCACAATCTCAGGATTCTTATTCCAATTCCTTTTGACAAAGTCTTCTGATCTTTTTAATCTCTCAGCCACCCAATGTCGAGTTATGAAAGTTGCACCAGCTTCCTTTGCTTCACGAAATGTGACAGCTCGAATGCGGTCAAGAACTCGCTTTTTCTCTGAATCGTTCAAAATAGATGATGCCATGGTTTCTGTGGGGAAAAAAATGGTAAGAATTAAAATCACAGGAATAGAATATAATGGTTTTTATTCAGATTTTAACGCTCTTTCAAGTGGTCTCGCCGGTTTTTATCTATCTCTTCTAGTGTTTGCTCTACAGGGGGGGGGCAATCATTTCCTGACACCCCGGATACTTATAAATTCATACAATATTATACTAATGTTTGTGAAATGACGGTGATAGGCCAAACCGTGGTGTTGACATGGTTACTTGCTGTCGCCGTCCACGAGAGACTACATATGGGCGTGTCAGTGGAAACCGTAAGGTGACGGTTGCATGAAGCAGGATATCACTATCGGTTTGTCGCTGATACCTATTATATTAATAGTGTTTTCCAGATTGTATTTGTATTATCAATGTCGAGAGCAAATGATTTAATCACGATGGACAGATAAAACCATTAATGTTTTCCAGATTTTCTGTTGCATTATCAATGTGAAGATATTAGATCTTAACAAGGTATATACAGTATATATACAATAAAACACCACTTCTTTATTACAACAAATATGCAATGGTTGAGAATGTTTTATTAAATAGTTTATCATACAAAATGGTCACAATTTGCCATAGATTAACATAAATGGCACAGCTATATCCGGTTCACGGTTAGTATTTGGTCCATCCCCCATTATTGTCTATTACATCTTGTAATCTCTGTGGCAAAGATGCATAAAGCCTAAAAAGCCTAAAGCTTAAGAGCAAAATTAAATAAAATAAATAGTCGAGCTTCACAATTATTCATGTCATTGTAAATTGTAAAACGAATGTATTTATTTTATTATTAATAAAGGTTATTCAATTAAAAAAAATCATAGTTATGCATGATGTGTGGGTTCCTCCGAAACATCTTCCACTCAGCCATAGTGTGATCCAGCAGCTGGCGGCTGGTCCGCTCCTGCACAGGCTCCCACGAGTTTACCACATTCCCCCACACGTTCTCAATGGGGTTGAGGTCACACCCCTTACTAGGCCAGTCCAGTAGTTCTAGATTTCGCTGCTCGTCGCACCGCCTTCTAACAATCCTGGCGGTGTGGATGGGAGAGTTGTCCTGCAAATGGATTTTAAATATTAAAAGTAGAATTATATCTCATCCATACGCTTCATCAGTAACCCTAACCCACTATTCGAGATAGGTTTTAACCCCTATGTATTAGGGGTTTCTCTCATTTAAATGTAATTGTGCGCCGTTATACAAATAATACAGTTTGCAGTTATCCAGAATAAAATCCTAAAGTGTTGTCAGAGTACTGAAAGAGTTAAAGAACAATTTTATGACCATTATTCGTCCCATGTAAATGTAGAAACCGGACATACAAATGCGTGTAATACATAAATCTTACTCTAGTAAAAGTATAATATTCTATAACACACAACTCAAATACAACACACTTGCATAAAGATAATCTGCTAAGGATAGGGCAAGGCATACGCGCGTACAAAAGGCAGCATCACCTCCTCCATGATCTCTATATAGTGATCTGTCGTGAACCTCCCGTGGATCTCAGTCAACTCTCCTAATCCTTGCAGGTGCATCCATCCCGACACATTCGCCGTCACGTGCCCACTCCGTGCCACTTCATAAATATTTTGGCGCGCATATCTCGTGTTGTCCTGTGGCCAACACCGAAGATGGCCGTGAGTTGTAGACGTAAGCGTCTTCTCGTCAGAGAAGATAACTGTGCTCCAGTATGCGAGATCATCATTTATATGCTGGCGAGCAAACGAGAACCTGGCCTGACGATGTCGTTCTTCGATCCTCTCTTTTTTGTCAGGAGTACGGTGGTAATATCCTGTTTCATGCAACTGTCTCCTTACGATGTCCACTGACACGCCCATATGTACTGTTTTCCGGATAGCAACGGCGTTGTTGATATGATCGTTCTGCACTTTGTTGATCATTCTCCGGTCTTCTTCTGGGTTGGTCTTTCTTGGTGCCCCACACTTAGGACGATCTAGCAGATTTCCAGTCTTCTGCCACCTTTGCACCCAGCGTCGAACAGTAGGTTTCGAAATTCCCAGTTCCATGGCTATGTCAGCTACAGAGAGGCCTGCTTCCCGCATACCATTTATCCAGCCTCGCTGTGCAATTTTATCTCAAGCTGGATTCATTTTCAGAGTCTGTTCGTCATACGGTGTAGAAATATGGAATGAACATATATCATGCCAGTAACCATGTCAACACCTCGGTTTGGCTCATCAACGTCACTTCACAAACATTAGTATAATATTGTATGAGCTTATAAGTATATACACAGTAAACCAGGTTAATTTCATGTCAGCAAATTTTCGTTCTTTCATATCCTTGGACGAGTTTGCGGCATCATAATTTCGCGGTCAACAGTTGCTAGTTATAATCTTACAGATTAAAATGACGACATTTATTCTGGACTGTGATTGGTCGAGATTGAGGCCGGATTTCAAGGCAAGTTTTACCTCTTGGGATGCGGATAAAGTTTCAGCAGCACTCAACGTAAATGAATATCTCGGTAAGATAGATTTGAAGCTCTCCACACTGAAACCTATTCATGCTAAATGGATTGTCTCTGCATAGGATAACCTCCACAAAATGAGGGAGACCATTCGAAAGGGTTGGGAAATTAGCGGCATTCATGACATTCTTGTTATATAGTAATAATACAGTATAATTTAAAATGTTTTTACTGC
The DNA here is from genome assembly GCA_023014485.1 of Bathynomus jamesi. NCBI lineage: Eukaryota > Metazoa > Arthropoda > Malacostraca > Isopoda > Cirolanidae > Bathynomus > Bathynomus jamesi. The sequence goes on along the minus strand of JAJOZX010001543.1, from coordinate 125,271 downwards.
TTTTACTTTACAATGTTTTATTACAATATACTGAATTTACTTTTCAAATAAAGTATTTTAATGATCTTAAGTTTTATTTTCTTACTATCTTCCAAAGATTAGTTTAAATTGTCAAATTTTCGCCTGCTGGATATTTTCGCGTAAACTATACGCGAAAAACGTGAAAATTTCCTGCAGGAGAACATCTCATATTCACTAGTATATAAAAAGTTCTATTGTAGTAGCTGTTCATATAGATTTGCAGTAATCGTAATGGAACCTTATTACTGTATAAGACTAGTAAACTATATGGAGTTCAATGCTGTTCACGATCATATTAATTGTTTATCTTTATGAACACAGTCATTACATTATAATTACCCGTATGTCAATAACTGTACATTCAATTGTCCTTTAAATATATATGTCTGTGTTATATGTTGTAGGACTCGGTTGTCCTCCCTCCACCCCACTTTCCCCCAGTTGGGGTACCTTGACGAACATTGCGGCGTTGCCACATGTACGGAGTCGCCTGTGAGGCGAGGAACATCACATATGCGGGCAACTGTACATAACACACGTCATTGAAGTGGATTGGTTTCAAAACCTAGGATCTTTTTCTAGTTTTGCTAACATCCATGTTGCGAATTCCATTCGTTTTCGAACATTATTCAGTGAAGCTTGCGCATGAATTTTGTAGGGAAAAAGATTTAATTCGGTGCGAAGTATACGATGCACAGATGTTCGTGAAACATCTACTTCTGCTGACAAACGTCGAATTCACTTCTGCGGACTTGTTGACTTTGTTGCTGTTTCGTGCGTTGGTCTCTCTTCACACGGAGGTGGTGGCCCCGTCTCTAGGTCTGGCTTGGCGGAGGAGCGAGTTGCTTTCTTGCGGCTCCACCGTACATAGCCAGGTACACCCAGCTCACCTGGTACCGTCCTCAGCCAGGGATCTAGTCTTCTCTTGAAGACTTCAACTTTGACCCCTGTAACGTTTCTGAGGTCCTTTGGAAGCTGGCTGAAAAATCTTGGCCCCCTGACAACCAAGCTATTTTCCTTTAGTGTTGAGGAGGTCCCTTGTCGGTCCTTTAATTTGGGAACACTACACATTCTGCCTTTCCTATTTTCCAGTGTTGTTTGAATAGTAATTGGGTTTAGTTTTAGGTTTGGTACCAGTTTTTCGATCATTTTCCATATGTATGATGGATTATGGTGTACCTCTCTCTTCTTCTTTCCAGGGAGTACAGATTTAGTTTACGTAGTCTTTCCCAGTAGTTGAGTTCTTTGCAGCCATCAATCTTAGCTGTGAAATGTCTTTGCGTTTCTTCTAGTTTATTAGTTTCTTCCTTTTTATATGGGGACGTTAAAACTGAGCAGTATTCAAGTTTTGGTATAAACAGTGTTTTTAGCAGGGGAATCATTACTGTCCTGTCCCTTCTTTTGAACGTTCTTAGTACCTGTCCCGCGACTCCCTTTGCTTTATTTATCGCTATCTGATTTTGTGTTTCAAATTTCGCATCACCTGTCATTATTACCTCCAAATCGATCGCTTTCGTGCTTCTCTGAATTTCCTGTCTATCTGGAGCATAATATGTAGTCTGTTTAAGTTCCTCTTTTCTACCATATCTCAAGAGCTAAAATTTATCGGTGTTAAATGTCATGTTATTGTCTTCTGACCATTTGTATGTTTTGTTCGTGTCCCTCTGCAAGGCCTACACTTCATTTACATAGCTGATTTTTCTGCTGATCTTTGTATCGTCTGCAAAGGATATTACTATATTGTTGCTGTTTACTCCGCCGCTGTCTATGTCTGTTAGCATGATAATGAACAGGAGTGGGGCCAGTACTGTCCCATGTGGTACTGAGCTGCGTACTTCCGATTCTGGTGATGATATACCTTGAATTTTGACGACTTGTAGACGTTCTCTGAGGAAGTTGTAGATCCATTTTCCCACATTGCCTGTTATTTCCATATATTTCATTTTATGTGCTATTATACCGTGATCACGTTGTCATTGCCTTCCAGTGCATCTAGGATATGGTTGTCGTGTTCTATTAATTGTGATAGGCATGATCTACCTGATCGGAATCCGTGCTGATTTTCGTTGAATCTTTCCAGTGTTTCCAAGAAATCATAATTTTTTCTCTAACTATTTTTTTAAATACTTTGGTGAGGCAGGACGTCAATGACACTGGTCTATAGTTCTTTGCTTGAGATCTGTCCCCTCCTTTGTATATAGGGACAATGTTTCCGCTTTTCAAGATGCTTGGTATTTCCCCAGTGTCTAGGGATCTTCTCCATATCCAGTATAAAGGTGTAGCTATTTCATTTTTACAGTTTTTAATCAATAATGCGTTCCAATTGTCCGGACCTGCAGCTGAATGTGGTTTCATTTGTCCTATAGCTCTTGCTACATCTTCTGGGATAAAATCAAAGTCTGTTACACACTCTCCTTGCAATTTCTCTTCAAAGAATGCATCTATGTCAGGTACCACTTTGTCACTTTTTAGGGTACTGAAAACTGATTCATACTGGGCTCTCAATGTTTCACATATTTCTTTCGGATCGTCGGTTAGTTCATTATTTCTCTTCTTTAAGGGCCCAATAGCGGCGCGCGTTTTTGTTTTCCTTTTCGTATAGCTATAGAAGTATTTTGGATTTTCCTTTATTGCTTCTACCGCCTTTTCCTCTTCCCTCTCTGTATGGTCCTTAATCAGGGCTTGTATTTCCCTATCGATACCCTCCAGTTTTTCTTTTATTACTTTCATGGCATTATCTCCACAGTTACCTAACTTTGCCTCCACTCTCTTTCTTTTGCGAATATTCTTCTACTTTGCCTCTCCAGCAGCTCCTCTTTCCTTTTGGCTGTGATTTCGGAGCATATTTTTCTAAAATTCTCAGCGTTTTTTCTTCCAAGGTTGTTAGCATTTCTTCCGTTGTTTTATTCTCTAAAACTGTTCTCCACTCTAGTTGGGCCATGTGCGATCTTATTGCTTCCCAATTTATAGTCTTGGAGTTTAAGTTAAAGGCCCCAAATTTGCTTCTTTCATCAATATGTGTGTATGTTGTCTTTTAATGTTGTCGTCATATTTGTTGATATCTCGATTAAGTTGTGGTCTGAGATAATGGTTGGGGTTATTTTTATATCACCAATCAAGTTCGTGTTATTTGTGAATACCAGATCCAGGCAGTTACTTTTTCTGGTGTTTTCTGTTATCTCCTGTGTCAGCATAAACTCGTTTGTGAGAGCCATCAACCATTTTGCTTGCTCCTGGTTCTCTTGTGCCCCCCCTTTGTCCTATTATATATATACATATATATATATGATATATATATATATATATATATATATATTATATATATATATATATATATATATTCGTATCGACCTTTTTGTATTTTATAAATGGAAAGTTAAAGTCTCCGCAGATCATTATATTGGGGGATGGAGTGTTTATGGTCTTTATTAGCTTTCTGATGTCATCAATGGCCTCCAGGAATTTTTCGGTTAGGGTGTTTGGAGGTCTATAGATGACTATTAGTATCACATTTAGTTTTTCTATTTTCAGTGCTAGGAGTTCCACAAAGCTGTTTGATTTACTTATTATCGTCTTTGTCATATGACCTTCCTGTACATATACAGCACAGCCACCTTTACGTCTCGTTGTTCTATCCGCCCTTAGTAAGTTGAAGCCTTCTACAGTATATTTATCCCTTTCTTATTAATACAATGTTCGCAGTTTTCACAATTTCCTTGGCAATCCTTAAGGTGAGTTTCTGTGAGGAATGCGATGTCCGCCCTTGTTTCGTCCATAAATCTTTTCAGGTACGAAACTTTGTTGAGTGATTGGTTTGGTCTTATTCCTTGAATATTAGCCAGGACAATATTTATATTTTTTGTTTTTCGTTGCCCCTTGTGCATTTTAAGTTCGTTTTCCTTCGATATCGCTTGTTTCGTTGTCCTATGATCCTCCGAGGAAGAGATCCGTTTCCGCCTACCTGTTCTGGTAGCTTCTTTCCCGGAAGCGGTTTCGCTCGGGGGTTTCCAGCTGTGTCAACTGCATGCGATGGATGACATTTAGCAGCCGTATTGTGTCTGCGATATTGAAAAACATTTTTTGTCATTTGTTCTTTGAGTCCGTCTGGAGATGTTGATAGTAGCATTTTTTTCCGTATTTGCAGGTCCATATTCTGCGTAAGTCCTGCAGATGTCCGGGTAGTAGAATTTGCATCTGCCTCCAAATTTACAATGGCAATTATTATAGAAGAACTTGCATATTGGGGGATGTTCATATATACATTGTCCTCTTTTAAATGTGTAATTATCTTTTACATAATATCTGCATATAATTCCTTCCCCATATTTGCTCATGGCCTTTGTTTTTTGCTTCTTATTGGGGGACAGTTTCCTCCGTTTTCTTGATTGCCCTCCTGTCATTTCCTATTTGTGCTATTTGTGTTAATGTCCTTCGTTGCCCTTATACTATCTGTTGTCTTTATACTCTCTTTCGACTGCATGGTTTCGGCCTCGTTGTGTGACGGTATTTGATTTTTTTTCTGCTTCGTCTTTGTTCGTTTCTTCTGTTTTCCACTGTTCTTTATTCCCACTTTCCTCTTTCATTTTCTTCTCGTAGTCTCTTTCTGCTTTAAATAGGGTAAAGGAGTTTAATTCGGTCATGCAGTTTTCGCAGAAAATTTTTATCCCATTAACCCTTTAAAGCCTACTGGGTCGAATACATACAGTTTCATATACACGCATTTAGACTTAACCCTACAAAAAAGTTCGGCGTTGAAAGGGTTAAGTTGCTTCGCGTTCGTTAATAAGGGAGATTTTTTCATCTCCGCATTCTAGGCATCTAAAATCAAAAAGTAGTTGACAAAAATCGCACCTCATCGGCTTTGTCTCATCTGTTGCATCATTACAGATATCACAGAGTTGCAGGAATTTATTTACCATTTCCATGTTACTGATAGAGAGGAGGGTATCCGCTGGTGCACAAAATTGACTCAAAAAAGTGTAATATGGGAGGTACTGGGTGGGGGTGACTCAAGCTGAGTGAGGGAAAAAATTCTCCGTTATTCCAGGGGATGGGGGATGTGGCACGCTGTATACTTCTCACTCATTGGTGCTCTCGACTGGCTGCGGGGATAATGGGGGGGGGGGTATTTGTAGGAATTTCGATAGGCAAGAAACGCTTGGAAAAATACTGTATGGACTCACAATATTGGCACCGTTTAATGCTGATTAACTGCAGGATTTTTACTGTAATACCGCTTTTATTCGGACTTCGATCGAAACACGTGTAACCGTCACAACAGCAAAAAAAAAAAATAAAAATAATAATAATAATTTCATAATTAAATAATTTCATCAACCATATTTACGTGTTGCACAGTTCTTGCGGATTGTCGCCTACCACTATTTATCCTTATGTTGATTGCTTATATTTCCTTTTGTTTGAAACTTTCTAATAATTCGTGATATTGTCTTTCTACCCGATGGATCTCTGCATCAATATTTTCTGCCAAAGTTCCTCTGCACCTGCGTCACAGAACTTGTTACAAAAAATCACTTAATGAGCTTGATTTTTTGTTCCAGCTGCAAACACGGCATCATTGTTTGAAGATTCAGCCAGTAGTATACTCACAAAACTGCCGAGTAACCGCTAAAGTTCATATTAAAAAATGCCAAGTAGGGGTGAGAGGGGTGGGGGGAGGTGGCCGCTAAACTTCATATTCAAACTATATATTTAATATATATATATATACACACTGTGTGTGTGTGTGTGTATATATATATATATATATATATATATACATTCAACTGCAAAGAACACGCAGTATAAATAACGTAAAGAACGACGCTTGTATAGGAGATATTCCGCGCAAGACGAGAAGGAGAGAACGAAACAAGCGTCGTTCTTTACGTTATTTATACTGCGTGTTCTTTGCAGTTGAATGTATATAATGTTACGGCATGCGGGAGGTGCCCCCTTGGGGCATTGGTTTCTGCGAGTATGTAGAAGAATTACGGCATTTGGAAGGGTGAGGTCCATGGTGTAATGGTATCGCGTCTGACCGGCAATCGGAAGATCCCGGGTTCGATTCCCAGGTGGTTACCTCATTTTTTCATTTGTTTCGTTCTCTCCTTCTCGTCTTGCGCGGAATATCTCCTATACAAGCGTCGTTCTTTACGTTATTTATACTGCGTGTTCTTTGCAGTTGAATGTATATAATGTTATGGCATGCGGGAGGTGCCCCCTTGGGGCATTGGTTTCTGCGAGTATGTAGAAGAATTACGGCATTTGGAAGGGTGAGGTCCATGGTGTAATGGTATCGCGTCTGACCGGCAATCGGAAGATCCCGGGTTCGATTCCCAGGTGGTTACCTCATTTTTTCATTTGTTTCGTTCTCTCCTTCTCGTCTTGCGCGGAATATCTCCTATACAAGCGTCGTTCTTTACGTTATTTATACTGCGTGTTCTTTGCAGTTGAATGTATATAATGTTATGGCATGCGGGAGGTGCCCCCTTGGGGCATTGGTTTCTGCGAGTATGTAGAAGAATTACGGCATTTGGAAGGGTGAGGTCCATGGTGTAATGGTATCGCGTCTGACCGGCAATCGGAAGATCCCGGGTTCGATTCCCAGGTGGTTACCTCATTTTTTCATTTGTTTCGTTCTCTCCTTCTCGTCTTGCGCGGAATATCTCCTATACAAGCGTCGTTCTTTACGATATATATATATATACACACACTGTGTGTGTGTATATATATGTGTATATATATAATTATAATATATATATATATATATATATATATATATATATATATATATTAGGGTGGCCCTTATTTTTCGAAATTGCAAATTTCACCGTCTCACCCCCTCAATATATTCCATATATATAAAAATAAAAAATTTGCAAACCCTCAAGTAATTATAAATATTCTTATTGGTCCCGCACAAGGACTCAAATTTAGTTAATTATTGAAACAAATACACGAATTTTTTATTAGCGTTCCATTATAAGGGAAAATAATAGCAGTTAAAGAACAGCATAAACTAAAATAGACATTGACTACTGATTAAGTAGAAACTGAATTGAACTAAACATTTTAGGACTGAAAGCATAGTAAATTTGGCCTAGTAGGGATGGTTGCTTATGAGACCCCCCTAAATATTAATTGATTTTAATAAAACTCCTTTGGTAAACGTTTTATATTAATAGGAACTTCTTAAATTTTTAATCGCAGCTCTCCTGCTTACTTCGCTAGAATGCAAGGGGTTGCATCACCACGAAACAGATCAGCACGCTTGAGATCCCGCTCTCTCTCCAAAAAATGGCGAAAAAACAGAGTCGTCCAATTCAATGAGGATCAGGGGATGGAGATATACTCAAAGTGGAACCACGCACCGGAATTGGACGGAATTTGCAATTCTAGAAGTCGACGAAGAAACTCGCCTCTCTCATCTCAACTTTTGTCGGTGAACACTGCTCCTCCTACGTCCAGCTGAAAGACTCCCTACATGACATTAATCAAACGATCACTTCGCCGTAGGTGGTTTCACAACGAACCTACTGTATGCTTGTATGGACAGTAAAGCCTTAAACACTCGTTCAAACGCTCGTGGTTTGCCTACCGAGTGCTAAAACGCATATTGAGCAAAGCAGCGAGCAGCAGGACCAGGACTGCCCGAAATTACCAATAGACTAACTTCGATCGAAACTGTCCTGCACTAAGTCGCTGCCTATTCGGTTTCGTTTCTCTCTCTCTCTCTCTCTCTCTCTCTCTCTCTCTCTCTCTCTCTCTTCTTCTCTTCTTTTATCTCTCTCATCGGTGATCGGTCACCTAATTCGGGTCAACTAAACTCAATGGGTGGAATTCGGATTCAACTTAGTTGCTTCCAAATCGAGCTTCTTGAAATTTTGAAAAAAAATATCGAAAAGTTTGTACTGCTACTGATTATCACTTTTCACATTTAATTTACAGAATTTTCTCAACACTTCACTTCGAAACAATAACTATAATTTGCTCTGGCCAAATTTACTGAAGAATATGACAAGTTTCACAGAATTTCACAAAAATTTAATCACGCCCTAGCTAAAATAAGGTTACTTGTGGCAGTTACATCGGAGAGGATAATAAAAAAAAAATCATCAAACACAACGAAACAATACTGCACAGTATAATTATAAACGTGCCCATACATAGTAACCGTTATTATAATTTTAAAAATATCATTATTCAAACTACCTTCAGAAATCACATCAATACATTTAAATACAAACGACAAAAATGAAAACCAGAAACTTCACGTCATCAATTCCCGATAACAATGAATCATCTCACACTTTGTGGAGAGCGGACATAGATACCACAAAAACGTTACTGGCAATCTAAAAATGCTCCATTTCTCGTCAGCAATCAATCTAAAGTTCTAATTGCACGAGTATACCCAAATGAAGTTTAAAAAAATAACAGTTTCTAAAACAGAATCATTAAATAAGAAAAATTTAAATATTAATACCGAAAATTAATTTAATACATTAATTCCAACCTGCAACACTAAATTTCACAGGAAGAAAAATCGTAATTCACAAATTACATCTGAGAGACAAGTTTCTCCTTCAACACGAAACCCAGCATGGTTTGTAAGTCACAGGAATTCCAGTAATTTATCGTTTCCAAGTGAAACTAAATACAAATTTTCATCGTCATTATAAATAAGAAAAGATATGATGAACCAAAAAATACAGCACAACCTACTACGTAAACAAAAATTAAAATAAATCACTGCATAATGAAGAGAGTGTTCACTTTTTGTTGTAAGCGAACCTCTATAAAAATATCCCTAACCAAATTAAACTGCATTAACATCATGAAATAATTTTTTAATATTTTATATGCAAACGCGCGAACGTAAAAGAAAACTTTTTCATTATTCATACCCAAATTAAAATGTTAAGCAAAAACACTCATCACAACAAAATATAATTTCAGAATAAAAAAAAAATTTTAGCAGCCTATCCATACAAAATATCACTTGGAATTTTCATTAAAACTCATGAAAGAATGAAAAAAATAGAAAACAAAAATCAGCCCACCTATAAAATAAAATTAAATGTCCTCGTATATAAAAAATTTAAAAAAAACAAAATTAATTAATCAAAAAAATTTACTAAAACAATTCCTCTATTTCAAATAAAAAAAAAAATTCTCACACAATTTATATACGGCAAGCAAAATAGCAATCAGCCCGAATCGACCCAGTATAAATTAGTGTCTTTAACCATCATTTTTCGACTTTAAACCTTAAAATTACAGTTATCTACCTTAAAATTACAAATCTACCTTAAAATTATACACATATGATGTTCATGTGTTGGCTTCAAACCCTTACTTATATACATCCAGCCGAAAAATAACCGTAAAAACTGCTTACTAAATACTGGAAAATTTTGTTACTTATTTACTTTTACAATTCACTACTATATACATATATATACCTAGAAATGCGTTACATATACGCTCCAACCTTTTAGACCTACCCTATAAAAATGTATGTCAATTTAATTACAACTCAAATAATTTAACTCCATATATGCTTTATTTACTAATTATTATTATCACAATTATTAATGCCGAAAACATAAACACAAAACAAATTTTAAACACAAAATAGGTAGGCTGTATAGAGAGTAATAAAAGTTGAAGAGAAAAAAAAATAGAAATGAGCCATCGGACGGAATTTCTAAATTTTAAATAAGTCTCTCTCCACGACTGAAGAAAACGAAATCTGAAGAAAACAAAATAACGGCCGAAAACCGACTCAGTTTATTCTTGGAGTCAAAATTTTGAGTCGAAACGGTTGAAACAGAGTCTTCCTACGTGAAGATTTCGAAAATGCCGCTATGAGAAGAAATTTCAAAAATGATGCGCCATACTGAATTATAGATACAACGAATTTTTAAGGAATGGGAATCGAAATTTGCTTGCAAATCGGGTACACAATGCATTTTACTGTTTAAATTACCGAAACAGAATATCTGCTAATTTAATAAAGAATACGAAACGGTGAGCAATGTAATTTGGACGAAATATAAGGCGCGTACAGAGGACGTGGGAATGCCCTTCTTTTGAATTTGATAGGGACCACCGCTTAGCCACCAAAAATGTAGAGATTCCCCTCATTCACAATTCATTATTTACTTTATTCAATTTCTTTTATCATTGTTCTTTCTTCTCTTTACACTCGCTTCACTGTACTTTATAAACTTGGGCAAAAGGGTAGCCATGGCCACCATTATGATTTCGAACAAAGAAAAGAGACCGGAGATAAATTACACACTTTTATTTACTATTTACTGACTTTTTGTTTATGCCGAAATACTTTAGACGAATGGGGTAATGCGTAGAGAGACATAATTAATATTTTAAATAAACTATAACATTCTAATACGAAAAACACGTTATTGGGGCAAACCCCGTCCAAAGACTGAATTGCCAAAATTGGGCATTTTCACCCAGCCTCCAGCTTGGGCACATCTCAGATGTTGCCAATTTGTATTTTTATATATTTAATTTCAAACAAAACATTATCAATTTCTTATTTACATACAAACCATAATTAAATTTCTTATTTAACATTATTTTCTTCTTTATTAAACAAAACATTATCAAATTCTTATTAGACATGATTATCTTTGTTAAAGAACCCAATACACTACACTTACACTACAGACTACTGTGCCATTCATTTCAAAAGAGCTTTCATGTAACAGGAATTAATTAGTTACGTGAGATGCTGAGACAGAACCTCAAACACTAGACTGATCATGATGCAGAATTTGAATTACATATTACTTACATAACTTAGTCGGTGCAGATCGAACCGTTTATTCTCTCGGGAGAGCATCGGAATCGTATTGACGACCTTGTGGTGCCAGATCCTGCACAGTCTGGCTTGAAAATACGCCGTTGCTGTCCACGCACCCCATCAAATGAACATACGCATTAGCTCTGTAAAATAATAATGTATACGTAGAGAATGGATGTATATACTGCGTGTATATATATATATATATGCGCCTCGGTGGTGTAGTGGTTAGTGTCGCTGACTACGAATCCATCGGCCCTGGGATCGAGACCCGGTAACGGCAGCCAGCGCGCAGCAAACCCAACTGTTCATCCTTCCACACAATAAAGAAAGTGGTTGGTAGATAAATGAGTACCCTGGGTGGCCTAGTGGTTAAGACGCTGGGCTGTTGGTGGGGCGTGGTTCGGATTCCACTTTAAACTGTAGGTCTAAGGTGGGGTGAAAAGCTTGACCTTCGTCAAAATGAACAATTCGCGCGGAAGATAACCGAAGGTTAACCAAAGGTATATAAAACTGAAATATATGCATGAATCTCGGTTCTGAATGTATATAGAAAAAATAACAGTGCTCACATCGTATCACTGCAGAGGTATATAGGCGGCGAAGCAAAGTTCGCAAGGCATTTGCGTATGGACTAGTGATGAAAGCCGGTATTGAAAAACCGGTATTTATACCGGTATCAAGAGACACGATACCGATATCGTGATTATCGATACCGGGTTTTCGGTATTGAAGAACTGCCTATTGTCTTTATTGTGAGAGCAATCAGCAAATGTCAAGTTAACAAAGATTTGTTTTTTGTAAGATTTTGTGGCCAATGTGAATAGAAATAATGATTTATCTTCATACATAACTTACACATGCAGTATATCTTTGAGGGGCGTCATTAGTGTATGTCACAATTTATCATTTGTTATAATATTATGTTATTGACGTTATATAATTTTTTAAGGACCACTTCAACGGAAAGGAATTGAAACTCATTTTAGATTGTAAAACAAGATGGAATAGTCGTTTGAGTATGGTCGAACGATTCCTTAAATTGAAACAATGTATCCCCAAAGCTTTAAGAGTGATTCGTTCTACTGAAACCATTTCTTCAAGAAAGTGGGAAATTTTGGAAGATCTACAGTATATGATACACTTCGTCCTGTTGAAATAATTCTTAAAAGACTATGTTCAAAAGATGCATCTCTCTTGACGGCTGAAATCTCCATCAAATTTACTTTAAAGAAACTTGTAGAGAAGAACACTCCAACAGCATTGGAGCTCAAAGACTGTCTCAGTAATTTCTATTCTTCAAGGAGACAAAGAGATATTGTGGGTTTAATTAAATATCTTCACAACCCTGAAGTTTTAAAAGTTCAAGAAGAGGAACTATTTTCTGTTCCATCTAAACTAGTGCTCAAAAAAACTGCAGAAAGGATTTTTAAAAGGCTTTTTCCTAAGAATGATGAAAATTTAGTTGGTTTCGAGGAAGAAAGCGAAGACCAAGACTTACAAACATCTAACTACTCAGAGAATGTTACTGAAGACAAGAATGAAGTAGATGATCCATTGATGTGCGAATACATGAAAGAAATAGAGAAATTAGAAAAGGTACTATTAAGAAGCAATGCAGCTAACTTTGATCAGACTAATGAATTTAAGAGTTTCGAAGTTTCTTCACAAAGAAGTGAAAATTTAGAGCTGTACAAGGCATTGCTTTCCATTAAACCCACTAGTGTAGAATAAGAAAGAGCTTTTTCTGCTGCTGGTTTATTTCTGACCAAGTTAAGATCAAATCTCTCTGAACAATCATTAGATAGTCTTTGTTTCCTCAAAACTTACTTCCAAAACCAAAATAAGAAATAAATATGCAAAATTATTAATAAACTTTTTTTTTAAATTTTCATTTTCCCTTTTACCTTTGGTTATCTGATATACTTACTCATTATAAATAGTCCTTCCTTTTTCCTGCCTTTCCCTAGGAGCTGCTGTTCAAACTTTTTTCAATCAATGGTATTTTCCCTTTGGTGTCGGTGACAGAATTTAAAAAGTAACTTCAGTTTTTATTGTCGTTCATGTGGTGAGTACTACAGGTCCTGCAGGCTTGTGGGAGGGTTAGCACTTGGCAGGGTGACACCAAAAAAATCATTATAAATTATTCTCTGCGTAAAACCGGTATCAACACCGGTATCAGTAAAATAATTGTTTAAATACCCGTATTAAAAACTGTCGGTATTATTTCATCCCTAGTATGGACGAATCAGTTCTTTCAAATAAAAACGATATAAGAATAAATTTGGGTACAATCCAGAGTCAATAATCATAAAAACTTCAGAGAAAACACATTTCTACATAAATGTTGATACAAGAGAACTAGAAAATATATATATATATATATATATATATACATTTTAACTGCAAATAACACGCAGTATAATTAATGTAAAGAACGACGTTTGTGTAGAAGAGCGTCCGCACAAGAAGAGGAGAAAGAACAAACAAATGAAAAATGAGGCACCTCCCAGGAATCGAACTCGGGATCATCCAATTGCCGGTCGGACATGCTATCCACTACACCAAGGTCCCCGGAGGACCTTGATGTAGTGGATAGCATGTCCGACCGGCAATTGGATGATCCCGGGTTCGATTCCTGGGAGGTGCCTCATTTTTCATTTGTTTGTTCTTTCTCCTCTTCTTGTGCGGACGCTCTTCTACACAAGCGTCGTTCTTTACATATATATATATATATATATATATATATATATATATATATATATATATATATATATATATATATATTTTTTAACTGCAAACAACACACAGTATAATTAATGTAAAGAACGACGCTTGTATAGAAGAACGTTCCGCACAAGATGAGGAGAAAGAACGAACAAATTCCCGGGTGGTTACCTCATTTTTCATTTGTTCGTTCTTCCTCCTCATCTTGTGCGGAACGTTCTTCTATACAAGCGTCGTTATTTACATTAATTATACTGTGTGTTGTTTGCAGTTAAAATGTATATATGTGCCGCATGCGGGAGGTGCCCCCTCAGGGCATTGGTTTCTGCTCGTATGTATGAGAATTACGACTTCTGATTAATTGAGGCCCATGGTGTAGTGGTTAGCATATCTGACCGGCAATCGGAAGATCCCGAGTTCGATTCCCTGGTGGTTACCTCATTTTTCATTTGTTCGTTCTTCCTCCTCATCTTGTGCGGAACGTTCTTCTATACAAGCGTCGTTCTATATATATATATATATATATATATATATATATATATATATATGAAGTTCACAATAAAACACGTGAAGTGAATAAATGAATGATGCAAATCACAAGGAAAAAGCAAAATGATTCCAAGGTCTTTCGTGTATTCAGAAGTACACCTTGTCAGGCAATGAAGGAAGAAGGCGAGATGACGAAAATTTATACATATGTACAACGGGACAGAGAAATAAAAAGATTAGCGCATGATTAACAAGAGTTGATTAAAGGCAAAAGGTATTTTAACAGGATATTGTCAATTTTACACATTCCCGCACTGTTATTGAAATTATTGTATTTTTAAATGGATAAATGCATATTCTAGAATATTCCTTTCAATTATATCTGTGTTTTTAACGAGCACTTTAGAACTATCCCACTTGATACTATAATTACATCTATACATTTGGTTAAACAATTCATTAGAATTATTTGCTGTTCTACACGCATATTTATGCTGTTTTACCCTAATATCTAACGTTACATTGTGTACATCCGATCGGATACACACAGCCAACCGCATTATCCGGGCTATTCTTTATTAGGCGTGATTTAACAGTATTATTATACTTAAAAACTATGTTGATGCCAATTGTTTTAAGTAAAGTCGGAAGATATTGAAAATTAACTTGGTAAGGTAGGCTAAGGATATTTTTACATTGAAATTCCTCTACAGTTACACTATTATAATACCTATTCTTAGCTTTCCTAAAGTAGTTATCTAGAAGTGAAATAGAATAACAATTTAGTACCAATATTCATGATATTGTATAACTTGGAATTTAAAAATTCAGGACTGACAACTCTCAGTGCTCTGAGAAACATAGCAGAGAAAATAGATTTTATCGAGGGATTGTGGTCAGAATAAAAATGCACATACGAGTTAGTATTGGTAAGCTTACGAAAAACTTCAAATTTGAACTGATTCAAACATCTCCGAATTTTTAGATCCAGAAAAGATAAGTTTCCGTCATTTTCTTTTTCAACAGTGAACTTAATAGGTGGTACTAAATTGTTGAGCTTACCAAGAAATAAGTCAACTTCAAATTGTTAGGCCAAAGGCATAAAATATCATCTACTAGCGGAGCGACCCGGCGTTGCCCGGATGGAAGTTGAACGCTTACAGAGAACCCGCCCTTCGTGCGGGTAGAAAAAATATCCTGACGTTGTAGTGAATAGGTTTTATTATTTATTATCTTCATTATTTACTCTTCTTTCTACTTTACTATTTCTCTATTTATTCTCGATCGGCTATTTCTTTCATTTATCACTTTGTTTCTCTACACTCTTTTTGCCGTATAAATATCGTATCGTATAAATATCATGGTAGCGACGCCGAGTTCTGACTCTAAAACCGTTATAATGCGAAGGGGGAAGGGGGATATTAATACTCTTTATTAACACTTATTACGTTTTATTAAGTTCGAAAATGATTTAGTTATGTTAGGGGTATGCGAGTATGAAATTTATATTATAATAATTTAGGTCGGAGAGGGACACTCACTAAATTAACTTTACGTTACATTTCGTCAACCTATCACGTAACGCGTTGCCTCAAGACTGAGTATTATGGGTATACAGTCCGCTCCTTTGGGCTCCCTTCAGTACTGCCAACTGTACCCATTTTAAACAATTTAAAACTAACAAACATGCTTTATCGTAATCATCACAATTTTTAGTAAATTTATATTAAACATTATAATAATTAATCAAACAGAAATCAATATTTTTAACTAAGCATTACTACACCGTACTATTCATTTAACTGGGCATTCAATAATTTTCCCGCAGGTTTCGATTAATTTTAAGCAGCTTTAGAATGAGAGGTGAATGTAAAAATTAACCAACTGGTTAGGTTAATTGAATGCCAGGTTAGGTCAACTGAGTGCCCGGTTAACGAAAATATCACGACTTAGCCTAACTAATCGTCAAGCCTAACTAATCGTCAAGACAGCATATATATATGGAGATTTTTAAAAATTAAAATTTTTGTCTAATTAAGAAAAATTTAAAGTTTGTTTGTTGAATCGTAAATGCATCGCGTGAAAAGCACGCGCTAGAGCTCCGCACATTTTATGACGTGTCTATGATAGAGCTCCGCCCATTTTATGATGTGTCTATGATGTCACTATCTTTCAAACAATCCGGAATACAGAGGCCTGGCCTAGAGCGGCCTCAGACGACCTCGGAGGCCGACACTACATAGCTTGTGTGTGTTCTTCCCCAGCCTAAGTTACCCCTATCCCCCAAGTCTCATCCAAATGTAGCCAGTGGTTTGGCCGGCCATCAGCAACAAAGTTATTCGACCGTCACAAATATTAATAAGATATACTGGTACCAAACAAGATTAAAATTAACAATAGAAGGTAAAATTCTACTTTCAAAAAATTTCATGATTTCCCATCGACAATCCAAATGGATTCCGTTTTAGATTCCGAGTTATGCAATATCACGAGTATTGGTACTAAATTATGTTATCCTATTTCATTTCTAAATAACTTCTTCACGAAAGCTAAGAATAGGTATTATAATTGTGTAACTGTAAAGGAATTTGAGCGTAAAAATATCCTTAGCCTACCTTACCTTACCTTGTTAATTTTCAATATCTTCCTACTTTACTTAAAGCAATTGGCATCAATGTAGTCTTTAAGTATAATAATACTGTTAAATCACGCCTAATAAAGAATAACCAGGATAATGTGGTTGGTTGTGTATATTCGATCGGATGTACACAATGTAACTCAGTATATATACTGTAGGTCAAACGGCTAAAACGTTAGATATTAGGGTAAAACAGCATAAATATGAGTGTAGAACAGCAAATAATTCTAATGTATTATTTAACCATATGTATAGATGTAATCATCGTATCAAGTGGTATAGTTCTAAAGCGCTCGGTTAAAAACACATAATTTAAAGGAATATTCTAGAATGTGCATTTATCCATTTTAAAAATAATTTCAATAGCAGTGCGGGAATGTATAAAATTTACAATATCCATATGTGGTGGTGGTAGTGGTTAGCGTCGTTAACTACGAATCCATCGGCCTCGGGTTCTAGACCCGGTGACGGCAACCTACGCGCAGCAAAACCCAGCTGTTCATCCTTCCACACAATAAAGAAAGTGGCTGGTAGATAAATGGGTACCCTGGGTGGCCTAGACGCTGGGCTGCTGGTGGGGCGTGGTTCGGATTCCACGTTAAACTGTAGGTCTAAGGTGGAGTGAAAAGCTTGACCTTGGTCAGAAAGAACAATTCGGGCGGAAGCTAACCAAAGGTTATCCTGTTAAAATACCTTTTGCCTTTAATCATCTCTTGTTAATCATGTGCTAATCCTTTTATTTCTCTGTCCTTTTGTACATATGTATATATTTTCGTCATCTCACCTTCTCCCTTCGCTCCCTGACGAGGTGTACTTCTGAATACACGAAAGGCTTGGGAATAATTTTTCTTTTTTCTTGTGGGTTTACATCATATATATATATATATTATATATATATATATATATATATATATATATATATATATATATATATATAGTCTCAAAGATGTACTAAACACCCCTTCCATCCAGAAAAATAAAAAAGTACAAACATGGAAATAGCTTTATTTATATATATATATATATAAATAAAGCTATCCCGGGTTCGATTCCCAGGTGGTTACTTCATTTTTCATTTGTTCCGTTTTCTCTCTCTCGTCTTGCGCGGAATATCTCCTATACAAGCGTCGTTCTTTACGTTATTTATACTGCGTGTTCTTTGCAGTTGAATGTATATAATGTTACGGCATGCGGGAGGTGCCCCCTTGGGGCATTGGTTTCTGCGAGTATGTAGAAGAATTACGGCATTTGGAAGAGTGAAGTCCATGGTGTAATGGTATCGCGTCTGACCGGCAATCGGAAGATCCCGGGTTCGATTCCCAGGTGGTTACTTCATTTTTCATTTGTTCCGTTTTCTCTCTCTCGTCTTGCGCGGAATATCTCCTATACAAGCGTCGTTCTTTACGATATATTATATATATATATATATATATATATATATTGTAATCAGCTTGCCCTAAGACAGTACGGTTGGCTGTGGTAGCTGGCTGCTGACTGGCAGTCAGGAGCCACAGTCTCCCCCACTTTACTTCAAGAATCTGTGGTGGTAGGATGTCATGTTGCACTCGTAGGGTGTGTCAATTTGGGAGGTGAAAATTAATTTTTGCCAATTCCTTTACTGAGGGGTTTCAAAAATATGTTTTTGGATGCGAAGAATTCAAATCTGCTTATTATTTTTGTGATTGCTCAACCTTAGCTTGGTAAATCTACGTTTGATTAAAAAGCACATAAATTGCTCTCGGAAAACAACATTTATTAATTTTAGCTTCTCAAAATGTCAGGTAATGCTATAAAAATTTAGTTTCTCTGCATAAAACATATCCTAGTAATCATAAGACATATCCTTGTAATCATAAAACAAATTAGAAAGTAATGACATCAGTAAAAACAAATATTTAAACAAGAAGTTTCATCAAGTCTTGCTTTGATTCGTTCTGGACATCAGCCGCCGACTTGCTTCTTGCCTCTGATATAGCCCTCACGTTTCTCATGTGTATACACCCTGCCTGCTGCCTCTGTGACTTGTTTCACACACCTCTCTATTGACTGAGCATGACAGGGCCACTGTGGAACTTGCATAGGCTTGTCAAAGAACTTCTTTACTTCCGCTGTTGTCAGTTTACATGTCAAAGGAGGTTCAAATACCCCGTCAGACCAGTCGTCAGCTCCAACACGGAAGAAGCACTGGGGTTGATGGAAGGTGTCTTCCTGGGACGTACAGAAAGATCTCCAAGTGTGTCATCATCTCCACCCCTCATGTCAACAATCTTTTGGACACCAGTTCTCCTCTCCTCACTGTCATCTGAGCACAAGAGTGTCTGGATTATCATTTCGCTGAATGCATACCATGCTGAGCGCTTGATGGTTGGCAAAACAGCATCCACTACAGCCTTCTTTTGCAGCCTAACTAGCCGCAGCTGAAACAAGATGTGGCGTGGGCCTTCCACCCAAGAGTGTTTTACTTTGATGTTGAACCAACAGGGGTAGTACACACCAACAATGTATTCCACTATCAGTCTTAAGTTGTTGAGGGTTTTGCCTTTAAGGCCATGTTTTGAAACCCATATTCGACAAAGCCTGTTTGCTGTTGTCAACCACCTTGAATAGCTCACTGGACCAATTTCAAGAAGGGCCAGATCTGTGGGAAGTTCTCCTGTCCTTATGGCCTGTGTGATCCTATACCCGTACGCTTGATCAGTAGAGAGATCCTTTACGACATTGTCACTCAGTGAAGTAAGAGGCTCTCCAATTGAGAGTTTGGTGAATGAAGGATCAATTTCAAGTTCGGTTGCAGTGTCTAGCATCTTGCCAATGCCAATGCCAATGCCAGGGGTAACTCGTTAGTGTGGAGGGCACAAACCAACCAGATCAGCTTACGGCAAAGCTTGACATCTACCCAATGCATGGAACCACCCTCCCAGCCAGTGTTAACATTTGTAGAATCACCTCCAATGGCCTGCAGGCTTTTATCAATGCCCTTCTTCTTCATGAAATCTACAAGATTATCAACAATAACTTCAGCAGGTTTTTTTCTCGTTGAGCCTTTCTCAGGAGTGAAGTGGTAGAGATATCTTCCACCTGGCTCACTGCACACAGAATAATGCTCTTCTTTGATGATGCTGGGGAACTGACGATCTGAATTGTCTGCTTTCAGCATAACTTTAGTTGTATCTTGACGGCCGTCAAAGAAGATGCAGTCATTTCACCCTTCTTACAAAGATCATCAAATTCCTGATCCAGGGATCTCATAACTTTTTCTTGGGCCCTCTTGACTTTATTGTGATCAACTATAAGTCTCTTGTCTTCTTCAGTGATCAAGCCAGCATCCATAAAGGCAGCAGTGGTGATGACAGCTGTGGCACGCAGGCCAACACCATATCTGATGCTATGCATAGCAACATTAGGTATTTCTAATGTGTTGTACTCTGGCTTTTTATTGGAAGTTGAAGACGTGCTTGGTATTTCTAATGTCACTTCATAACTTCCATCCTTTCCATCTTGAGCATCAGCTGTTTGTTCTTCATTTCATCATCAGAGAAAATTATTTTATTTGATGGCATTGAAACATCCTGCTTACTTGTCTGCTTATATTCAGCATGTGAATGTCCCCAGTCTTGTCCTCCTTTTAGAAGCCATTGTAGGTCAATTCCCACTGGTTAGGATGGTAGCACTGACGGACAAGTAATCTTCAGCACACTGATGAATATGTTTCAACCTGTGAAATAAGCAAAATCAGCAGTGCATTATATATACAGCATATATAATTATTAATATAATAATTATTATATAATTCCACAAAAAAGTAAAAAAAGTCACTATTTTTATGTAGCTTCTTACCAAGCAAAACTAAATTATATTAAATTAACAAAAATATCTTTAGAATTCCTAAGTCATGCTGCAACTTTTTAGCACCCCTCATATTTGGAATTTGAAAGTTGAAAAATTCGACGCACCCTAAATTGTTGCAGTTATTCAGTTATTCAATACAGTATATATATATATATATGTTTTTGGAATACAGCCCTTCGCGCTTAGATGCCCAGCCGTTCAGCCACTCTAAGCCATCTGTCAGTGAGCCAAAGGTCTTCCTTGAACCTTGGCTTTGGGGGCTTTCGTTTTGGGGAACTATCCCTCTTGGGGGACCTTGGGGACCACCCCACCCCCTTACCCCACTCGGCATTTTATAATGTGAAGTTTAACGGCTACCTCCGACACTCGGCAATTTTTAATATGAACTTTAGCGGTCACTCGGCATTTTTGCGGGTATACTACTTAGCCATATTGTTTCGTGTAGATATATGCGGAGTAAAAATCTCAATCTGGGAAGAAGAAACCCCAGTAATAAAATACGAAATAATACACTGAACATCCATTATAAAATAGCGGCCAAATTAGAAGACTTTTGGGAAAGACATATATATATATATGATACGCACAGACCGTGCATGGAACAAGGAACTCTTCTGGGAAAATTAAATCCATTATAGTCCGTCTAAGTAATGGTAAATGACAAACATTATAGTTTTTTCCTTTCCATGATGTTAGCCGGACGTGGGCAACGGGTCACTCGCAAAGAGGCCTCGAAATTATAGCTTCCCTCACCAGCTATCTTCAAAGCAGAGAGGATCCAGCTTTGGGACAGGATCTAGGGTTTACAGCTTTACGTAGTTCCACTTTCATGGGGTAAACCAAAGGACGTTGTGCTCATCCTAATTCATAATAATAATTAGGAATAGATGGATGTATTATAACTACGTCGAGTTAAATAAATATTTTGGACCTTCTCCTCGTCAGAAAGAATTCATTTCTTTCTAAATTTCTTCAGGTTAAGTATGGAAATTAGGGAGCAAGTGTAGTTTACTTCCCCCTGACGCAAAAGGGAACACAAACTACACTAGGTCAAAGTTGGGGAACGTAAACTACACTAGGATCATTAGGAGACATTTTTTAAATGAATCCATCAAATAAAATGTAAAACTAACGAACCTATTACGACTTAACCTAACCAATCGTCAATTTATTTATATGCAGTGTTGGGCACTAAAGCGTTAATCCGATAACAGTTAATTAACGAAGTTAACTTTTTTTAACGGACTATTAACGGAAGTTAATTTCCATTTATCGTTATCAGACCAGTTAACTTCCGATAACTCGATATTTAGTCTGTTAAAGTCCGTTAACACGTTAACTGCGAGGAGTCATTCACGGAAGATCACCGTTCCGCGAATGAATTCAAACCGCCATAACTTCAGTCTGCCAATTCCGTCCTCTGCCGCAGTGGAACGGCTCTTCTCTCTCGGCAAGGACATCCTGAGGCCCAAGAGGTCAAGACTGGCAGTTGGGCCTAACTTTGAGAAGTTGGTCTTTCTGAAGGGCAACCAGCACATTGTGTCATAGTCTTTAATAAATGTGCCTAAAATTTTATTTTACCTTTCAGTTCCCGCCATAATAATTCTCTGGTAAATTAAAATTTAGTTAATGGTTAGTGGTTACAAGGGTTTCAAAACATGTAATCAGTACATTTTTTATTAAGAAAAATTAAAAAAAGTTATTAAGCAAAAAAGTTGCAAAACTTGATCAAAATACAGTTAAATACCTATTTATTGTTGGATTTTGCATAAATAAACATTTTCTATGGGTTTTAAAGCTTTTTTCCTTTATTTTTTTAAATGTTAGTAAAGAAATAGTTATCGTTAACGGATTATCGTTAACTTCCGTTAACTTTGTCGTAAAATTATCGGATTATTGTTATCGGAGTTAAAAATTGGGGTTAACGGATTATCGTTATCGAAGTTAACTTTTTGGTTAACGGTGCCCACCACTGTTTATATATATATATATATATATATATATATATATATATATATAAATAAGCAAACAACCACAGGGAAAAGGAATCTGTGATTTTACCGCATATATATATATATATATATATATATATATATATATTAGGGTGATGCAAAAGTGGGGGAGTAAAGTTTTTTTTTTCAAATTTTTGAGATACCCTCTCATTTGGTTTAATTTGGTGGAAAAATGATCCTGGGGAAATTTCGGGTCAAAATTCGAATATTTGGAGGTCGCGCCCGCCATTTGAAAATTTGCTGATTTCCATGACACCCAGGAGGTACAGCAAGCGTCACGTTACTTTTTTTTTGAGTGGAAGTTCCCCACGAGGCCTATCATACCACCTTCCTCTTTTCCATTTGTTCATAAAACAGATACAATACAATAGATATTTACAATAGATACATAGAATGGATATACTCGTAAATTTTACTGTTGCGTCAAAGATACGAGAGTTTTCTTAGTTTTGTCCGGAAGCTTCTTCCGATAATTTGATACAACTTGCAGTAGATATTGCTTCTGTTGTTCATCATTGGTAATTAATTTGTTATAATCTTCAATCAATTTCACTCCTCTTCAGCAATATCATTAACAACTTTCATGTGATTCACTACGTTCTTTGCAACCCAATAACTCTCATCGAGAAGCCAATCTTCTACTGGTTTGCTCAAGAACGTTGAAGACAATCCGAGTATACTGAAGAAGGACTTTGTGTTAGCAGTTACAAAATCTTCAAGCTGCTTATTGTCAATAGTTTTGATGTCTATTTGTGTCTTCTTTGGAGGATCTGGCTCCGAAGATTTTGTAAGAGCCTCCTTCATTTTTCTTTTGGTGTCAAAGCTGATTTTATCATCAAAAAGCCAATGCGATCAAACTCTTCTGAGAGATACCACAAATGATTCTTGAATTTTTTTAAAGCAGCATTTGCTAGTTGTTCATTTGTGCTTTTGTAGCTGTGAAGATTCTTGAGAAGACTCAGATCATTTCGTGGAGCACTTGCTGCGCAGGGTGCTGAAAACCAATGCTTAATATAAATTGAAACAGAAAACCAACAAATTTCTTTTAGATTTCTTTCTTCTATTGCTGTTATTTTGAACTGACTTTTGAACATAAAGATTTTCATTGAATAAATGACTTTCACCATCCAACGGGCTCTATGATAAGCCCCAGGCTTCCTGAATTTTATTCCAGTCGTTGGAGTACCGCCAAGCAAGATGATTGTCAGTTCCAATAACTCTCTGTAATCGTCGCGAGGTTGATCTTCATTGATTTTTCTTGCTGCAAAGTTGATGATTTCCTCTTTTTCCTTTTGTGGATAATTTTCTAATTTATCGTATGAAGTTAGATTAATCTTATTCCAGTTTGTTTTGAATCTTTTGAATAACTGAATGTCAGGGCCTGATGAAGCCTGTAATGCAGGGGATACCACTGCTTCCAACATGATTTCAAGGATATGGTGTCGACAAGGACACCACAACAAATCTTTCTCCATTTTCTGTTCAATTAGGACACAAGCTCCGTTTTTACGACCTGTGTTCGATGCAGTTGTATCGAAACACATGCCTTTTACCTTATCTATTAGATTCCAATCAATGATCGCCTGATGTACTGCATTTGCAGTATCCTTTCCTGTGCCATGATCTATATTTGGTACTCCAAGCAGTTGATCTTCTCCACTGCCAGAGATTAGGACTGGCAACCGATCAACAACCTCATTCCCGGTAATGTCTTCGAGGAGTTTGCCATCCCAATGAACAATCAAGGGTTTGTCAGCTTGAAATTCTTCTTTCAAGTTTTCACTGAACTTCTTTCTTGATTTCTGTCTTGCCCTGCGAATCGATGAGTAGCTAACATTGTAATTCTCTGGATCTTTTCCAACATTTGCGATCGTTGGAATAATTATTAAAGAGGCTGATCGGTCGCTGATCTTAGCAACATCCAATGAGGAAAGCAGATTTTCATTCATAATCTTGAATTTTTTTCTTGGAAGGCCTCTTTTGGATGTTGAGGGCACTTCCAGATCTACTTCTTCTTCCGTAGATGCAGGTGAATCACTGCAGGAACTGCTGCTGCTTGCAAGAACAACTGTTTCATCAAATGCACTTGATTCATGTAACCTTTTCTTATCCATTTTTTCATGTCTCTTCGCAGCTTCCTTTCGACGTTTTCTTCATCCTTATCAACTGCCATCATTTTACCCTTTCGACCTTCCCTTTGTAGCCGTAGAAACTCTCTATCTTCCTCAATAGTTATTAACTCGTTAAGCATTTGCATGCGCAATATCAAAGAGTCCATCCAATTTTTCTTTCCATGTATTCTCTTTCTCTATTGAAAACTTCGATTTTTTTCCTTTGCTCTTCTTCAGCCCTTGCCACTCATCATACAGTTTATTTAATTTCTTCACAACATTACATTTCTGGGTTGTTGGTATTCCTGCTCTCTGCCACACTTCCAATACATCATTAACGGTTGAAGTTAATGCTTCTCTGACAGTTTCATTCTTGATATGTTTATAATTCATGAATAAGGAAATTACTTCTTTCTTTGATGGAAGCTTACTTTGATTCAATTTATCTATTTGTTGACCGATCAGCCAGATATCTGTTGAGCTTCTTGATCTCATTTTTGTCACAATTAAGATAGAGGAAATAGAAGAGAAATTGAGGCGGAGAGACTCACTGATATAGCACCTCTCCTGGACACTGCCACAAGCACACTGCGATACCGATTTCCTTGAACGCTATTTGCTCATATACGCATCACCTACCACTCTGCCTGCAGCAAACCTGCACAAAACCTGCAACCTGCAACAAACCTGCAACAAAAATAAGAACAAATTCAAAAAATTTGATTTTACTCTAATTTTTTGTAATTTTCAAATTTTCAATTGGCGGGCGCGACCTCTGAATGTTATTTGTTTGACCTGGAATTTCTCACAGGGTGTTTTTGTGACAAATTGGAACAAATGAGGGGGTATCCCTAAAAATCCACGATGGTCATGATTTGTGCATCACCCTAATATATATATATATATATATATATATATATATATATATTATATATAATATATATACACGAGTATATATGTATATAACTTGACGATTAGTTAGGTTAAGTCGTAATATTTTCGTTAGTTTAACGTTTTATTTGATTAGGTATACGCGGACAAAGTTGAGGAACGCAAACTACAACTAGGATAATGTTGGGGAACGTAAACTATACGAGGATAATGTAGGGGAACGTAAACTACACTAGGCACCACAGGGGTATGTAAACTCACTTGCTCAGAAATAGTGAAAAATTAACTGTAAAATTTTAATCAGGCATCATAAAACCAAATTAATCATCAATTGTGACATGTGCTATCACACACACACACACACACACACACCTGTGTGTGTGTGTGTGTGTCCGCATAAACGAAGTACCAATTTTTTAAAATCTGTATACAGTATCTAAAAAAATAATTAATCCAGCCTAATTTAACCTAACCTAACCTAACCTAACTTTAGTGCCATCGAACCGGTAAGTGTTTCTGATGAGGAACCGAAGGGTATTTTCTGTTAAGTCATTAAATAGTGAGGTACTCGTTAATCTAGCGTAACCTAACCTAACCCTATTAAGCCAAACTTTAACTAACGTAACCGAACTTAATGAAGACGAGCATATCTTTATTTCCAACAAGAGCTACGTCGTGGTCAGTGTCGTAACACCATTTTCCGTCAATGAACGAAGTTAAACGACATTAGGTCTGGAGAGTAATTGGATAAAGGACCGTTCTCTGCGTCCAGATTATGTAGCAACCCGTGATCTGTCATATGACCTTAGCTGTTGTGAAGAAGGTTAAACAACATCCTAAAAGTTTGCCGAGAATAAAAATGTTTTTAGATTTTTATACGAGTATAAATTCGTTAACATTCTGAAATACCAAAAGTGTTGCACACTACATCTCTCACTTACCACGCACTCGACCTCACTTGTACCCATTTGCCTACACGCACGCACGCACACATACTGCGTGTTTATTTGTTAATACAATGTCAGGCAAGACCTCACAGTCTCAAACTTTTTAGTTCCGTGGTTATTTCGTACTGGAATATTGCTACACATATTACGAGCTAACTTTCCTTTGTTGATGTTGCGATTGATACAAGTATTGTAACTCAATTTTACTTGTATCGAGACCTTCTTTACCGAATTAGGACTGAGCTATTTTAGCTTTTGTTTCTTTATTTTCAAAATTAATTCTATAAAAACTCGTTTTTGGGTTTGATCTTTTAGAAGAGTTTTTATTTTTTTACTAAGGTTGGTTTAGGTGTCCAGTGTTTGAAAGATTTGTTCGCGAATTTATCCCAAAAATAGGCTCTTAACTATAATGTATGTACTGTCTCGAAATTAATCCATTAGTTTTATATTCTTTGAGGCGTGATTTCCATGTTTTAAAGTAAATTTTAGCCCCGTATTGATTGTAACATTCTTTTTACAAATAGTTTTGATATTGGTCCTTTGTTAAATACAAAGATGCGATCCGCAGACCCAAAATATACGATTTTGAGCTGTTTATTCTAACTATTACGCGCTTTGTATGGGCACTGTTTATGTACGATCAACCAAACGAACCTTAAAGACTGGTGTGGAACAACACGTTGGGAGGAGGTCATATCGAACCAATCAACTAACCATCTTCGAGATCCGATCCCACAGCTGTACGCGATCACCCAGAAACACGTCCTTCCAAGATGAATGATTTTAAGATTTTGGCCATTGCTGAGAGTGATATAAAGTTAGGTCTGCTTTAATTAATTTATATCTACTTTCTAAAACCAAATTTAAAGAATGTGGGTCTGCTTTCCCACTGAACATTTTTAGGTTAATTTTTGAATTTATATGGCACTGTTAATTACATTTTGAAACTATATAACATTTATATTCAGCATTCAGAGTCTTTTATTAATTATTTCAAAAGCAGGGGCGTACCTAAAGTATTTGGCACCCGGGGCGGATCCTTCCTTTGGCACCCCCCATAAATAATTTTAAAATTTAAACACAGAGAAAAATATATGTTTGCAAGTAGATTTTTAAACAGTTATCAGATTATCAACCCAGACAATCAGAGACAATTAATTATTTATCAATGCGGCATTGCGCAACCGGACAATGCCAATGCATTAACACTAATTCAATATAGTATGGTATAACGCTAGCTATTATAATTGATATCATTATTTAATAAACAGTAAGCATTAACAACATATTAAATATACAATGATACTACACTGGACATTGTAAAATTGTTGAACTTGACTAAGCCAATAAGCATTAGTACTAATTCAGTATAGAATAGTACTGTAGTTGTTGATGTAAATCTGAAACGGTGTTTACTATATTAAGCATGTAAGCAAAGCATTAACACATCTCCATGCAGTCACATCATCACCCTCTCTGTCTTAACATCACCATGTAGTTGCAATAAAAAAAATCATGCACGCATATCACCACCACCATCGTAAGATCACCACATAGTCATCATAAAAAACTCACTCAGTCATACACATCATCGTTACTTCAGTAGTCATGGTTGTAGGAAAAAAGTCAAGTCTAAAGTTTAGTGCAAAGTGTGAATTTCCTGTGTCTTTTTACTGATAACCAGTAGTCACAGGGACCACCATTCATAAACATGAGTTTCTATAATATCACGACGATCCATTTATTATAACATCACGACGATGCATTTATCGGGTATTACAACATTACGACGATGCATTTATAAACACTTAAACATCACTATGATACCACATTGTCAAAAATTACTGGACACTGGTATAAGTACCATGATATTGTTATAAACACCAGCAGTTTATGCTTTATCATAATTATTTACTGAAACATACCTCATGTATGTGGAGTCACAGTGTCAAGTGAACAAGACTTGGAATGTCAGTTGCAGCCAGCTGGCTATGCTCAACAAACTGATGGCTAAAACGTCAACAAACGTTCGCCTTTCGATGTAATTTTTATTAAATATTTAATTTTTCGTTTGTAAATTTTGTATTGCCAATAAAAATTTATTTTATAGTGGAAATTAACATTAAGCTGTTGTAATAGTTTGAACATTTTTAAAAAAAAATTCTTA
Organism: Bathynomus jamesi; assembly: GCA_023014485.1. Lineage (NCBI taxonomy): Eukaryota > Metazoa > Arthropoda > Malacostraca > Isopoda > Cirolanidae > Bathynomus > Bathynomus jamesi. The sequence goes on along the minus strand of JAJOZX010001543.1, from coordinate 96,582 downwards.
CTGTGGCGAATTTTTCATTTGGTTTGAAAACTTGTACTGGTATTTCAACTCTCCCGATGGCACCCCCCTCCTGGCTGTCACCCGGGGCGGACCGCCCCCCTCGCACCCCCCTTAGTACGCCACTGTTCAAAAGTACTGATAATAAGACTGCACATAATGTACAAACATCTCGACAGGCAAGAATAAAAAATAGAAATGTTGCCTCGCATTACCTTCTCTTTCCACCTTATTTTGAGATACCAATTTTCAAGGAATTGAACGCCATATTATACGAGTATATAAATTTGGTTAACCTTGGTTTTGCTTCCGCCCGGATTGTTCATTCTGACGAAGGTCAAGCTTGTTGTTCCACCTTGGACCTACAATTTAACGTGGAATCCGAACCACGACCCACCACGGGTGGTCAGAAATTACGAAGACTTTACTCGATCTCACGACTTCCCGATCAGTAGCCCAGCGTCTTAACCACTAGGCCATCCAGTATACCCATTTATCTACCAACCTATTTTTTCTGGAAGGGTGAACAGCTGGGTAAGCTGTGCGCCGTCTGTTTTCGCTGGGAACCGAACCGGGCCGGTGGATTCGTAGTCAGCGATGCTAACCACTACACCACCGAGGCGCATCAATTTATATCTACTCTCAAGATATATATATATAAAGGGTGATCCAGAGAAATGGGACCCAAAAGAAACCCCTGTAACTCTTAAAGTATAAGTCCTTTTATAAAATCATACGCATCATTTGAAAGAGGATAGTTACAAGTTTGTACAGGATTGTATAGGTTTTGTCAATACAAGACAAGATAAGATACAAAACAAAATAAAAGTGTTAGTTAAAACTAACCCTTCAAGATGACTGCATGGACTGTGGAACAGCTGCGTTTCATAACTGAGCAATATTATGAGCATGGAAGAAGTGTAGTTTCAGCTCAAAGATCTTTCAAGACAAATTTTCAGATGTCAAAATCACCTTCTAAAAAAGTAATCCGTCGGTGTGTCAGAAATTTTTCCCTAACTGGCAGCATTGGAAAAAGAAAACCAACTGGAAGAGTGCGCACAGCAAGGATAGACGAGATCATTAACAGAACTCATGAAATTGTACAGGATAATCCTAACAAGCATCAGACGTGCTTCTCAGCTGTTAGGAGTTGGATATGGAACAACACACCGTATATTCAAGCAAAATTTAATGCTCTTTCCATATAAAATTCAAACAGTGCAACAACTAAACGATGGAGATTTCGCACGAAGACGACAATTCTGTCAATGGATCCAACAGAAGGTAAATGACACCACCAATTTCTGACACACCGACGGATTACTTTCTTAGAAGGAGATTTTGACATCTGAAAATTTGTCTTGAAAGATCTTTGAGCTGAAACTACACTTCTTCCATGCTCATAATATTGCTCAGTTATGAAACGCAGCTGTTCCACAGTCCATGCAGTCATCTTGAAGGGTTAGTTTTAACTAACACTTTTATTTTGTTTTGTATCTTAGCTTGTCTTGTATTGTCAAAACCTATACAATCCTGTACAAACTTGTAACTATCCTCTTTCGAATGATGCGTATGATTTTATAAAAGGACTTATACTTTAAGAGTTACAGGGGTTTCTTTTGGGTCCCATTTCTCTGGATCACCCTTTATATATATATATATATATATACCGGGTGTCCCAATAAAATGTTTACACATCATATTAACATATATATATATATATATATATATATATATATATATATATATATATATATATATATATATATATATATATGCACACTTTAGATGATAGTAATATGCGCTGATGTATTAGTATATTTATAGTACTTAGTAATAGTAGTATAGTAGTATAGTAATGGTGTATTGTACTTAAATAACAGTAGGATCCCTTGTTACAGGAAATGGCGGCATTGCAGTTATCGTTTGAGCAACGTAAGTGGATTCTGAAGCACCACTGGAAGACGGAGAATGTGGCTGAGGTACAGAGACATTGGAGAAATGAGTTTGGAACATTACCACCATCACGGTTAACAGTTACAAGATTACGTGATAAGTTTGAGACTGACGGAACAGTGCAAAACGTCAACAAAGGCCGATCTGAAAGACGTCGCACTTCAACTAACAATGAAAGTGTTGAGACCGTGTTATGGGCCTTCACAAACTCTCCAAATAAGTCTACAAGGCAATGTTCTCGTGAGACTGGTGTTTCTAAATCCAGCGTTCATCGCATTTTGCGACGTGAAGAGTGGAAACCGTACATACCTAAACTGCTCCATGCAATGAATGAGGACGATCCAGATCGTCGAAAAGAATTTTGTGAGTGGTTTTTGCACATGTGTGATGAAAAATAATCTTTTCCTGATTTCATTGTTTGGTCCGATGAAGCCACTTTTAAACTTAATGGTACTATCAATCGACACAACTGTGTGTACTGGGCACGAAAATCCAAACGTAACAGAAGAACGAGCACTTAATCAACCAGGAGTGTGAGTGTGGTGTGGTCTGTCTTCCAGAGGACTGATAGGGCCATTTTTCTTTGAGGACACTGTCACAGGTGCTGCTTACTTATCAATGCTGCAAGACAACATTGTACCTTCAATCAGAGTTCTTTTTTTGGAAGAAGAGTGTTTGTTACTTTCAACAGGATGGCGCGCCACCACATTACCACAATGACGTTAGAAATTTTATCAATGTTTGTTTTCCTAGAAGCTGGATAGGACGTAGGGGATGTACGGAGTATCCACCACGATCTCCTGACTTAACACCCTTAGACTTTTACTTGTGGAGCACTCTGAAGAGCACTGTGTATGCTGAAAAACCAAGGACACTACAGGCCTTCAGACACGAAATTGAAATAGCCTGTGCCAACATTCCACTCCGAACAATCCGAACAGTATGCCGATATGTTGCGCGCCGTTGTGAAGAATGTATTGATGCTAGTGGCGGACATTTTGAACATTTAAAACATTAAAGTAAGCAGCACAACCATGATGGTATTGACGCTGCTGGCTGATATTTCGAACATTTAAACATTAAAGAAGCCTATTTACTATCCGCCTATTTTCCTTATTGATATATATGTTAATATGATGTGTAAACATTTTTTGGGACACTGTATATATATATATATATATATATACAGTATATATATATATATATATATATACGATAATATTTTTTTCGTCTGAAAATAATCTGAGTGAGAAAATCATAAAAATGAGAACCTATTAAATGTCAGAAATTTCTCTCTTGGGGTTCGCAGGAAAGAAAGTTGAATTAAATAAAATATCACGTTAATACAATGATGGCGCCACATTACGTTTCATAAAAACATATAAATAAGTCTTGATTAGTAAAATAATATATATATATAGTTCATACTTGAGGGCTCTATCCCTAACCTCAGAAATTAAATAGAAACAAACTTGAATGACAGAAGAAACAGATTTTGCACTGTCCCAGCTGCGGTGGGACAAGAGGCCATGAAAACAAGGATCGAAAATACCCTCAGAATACGAGCTCCAAAACTTTTGAATGTCCTACCAAAGGAAGTGAGGAATCTCCAGTACACCGACCTGAATAACTTCAAGAACCAGCTGGACAGATTCCTGTGTAAAGTCCCTGACCAGCCATGCGTGGCTGGCTACGAGGGCAGGAGGAGATCAGATAGCAATTCCCTCCTCCACCAAATCCTGCAAATGAGGCGGATGCTGCAGAGGGGTCAACCGCAGGTCGATCATGAACCGTCGTTCGAACTCACATAAAGTACATAAATTAAGTACAAGATATAAGTATATATATATATATATATATATATATATATACAGTGTCCTGTAATCTCCCTCAGAGTACGTTCCTTCTGAAGCCACACACTTTGCTCAACGATCTTGCCACTATTGTAAACACTTTTAAAAAGCATTTTTCGGAATGGCCAAAAGCTGCTCCGTCGAATTTCTTCTAATGGTCTCAACATCATTGAATTGGTGTCCTTTCATGGTTTGTTTGAGCTTCCGAAACAAAAACACGTCGCATGGAACCAAAGCCGGCGAATATGAAGGCTGCTGTACTTGCGGGGTAGCGTTTTTGGCCAAAAATTGTTGAACAAATTGCGACCAGTGAGATGGCGCGTTATCGTGATGAAGCATCCAGTCTCCGGACTCCCACTTCTGCGGCCGTTTCCTCCGAACTGCTTCACGTAGACGTCTCAAAACTTCAATGTAAAATTCCTTGTTGATTGTTTGGCCCTGTGGAGCATATTCATGGTGCACAACACCTTCACCTTCAACACGCTGCTAGGTACTCTGCGACATCGTAAGAAATTGCAGGGAAAACAAATCACGCTTAACTTTAGTGGCCCATCACAGTGGACTGACGCTACACATTGAAGTGCAACCCTATCAGTCAACTTGTCTCGACATGCAGAGACATATTTAGTACAGTCACAATTCCAAGCGTGACCTTGTTCTAAAAATGAACACCCTGTCTGGATACTTTTTGAACAGATCTCGTATATATTAGGGTGCTCCTTATTTTCTAAAGTTGGAAATTCTATGCTCCTACCCTCTAGAATCGTTCCTTTTGATGAGGAAACAATGTATGTGAAATATTTTACAAATCGAGTAAGATTTACAGGTCGCTCAATATCCTTGAAATTTTACTCAGTGGCGAATTAGACAGGGTGGCTGGTGGGGCCTGCAGCCACAGGCCCACCAAGAACATAGGTTCACCAAGGAATAGAGTCCCACCAAACAACGTGGGCTCACCAAGGAACATAGGGACTGTATCAAGTTACTTGTAACTTGATACAGAATATATGCTTTCTTTGTTGAACATACTGGCTGTTTCCATACTCAGGATCAGAATCATATACATAACGTAATGAACATAAATAAACGTAACCATAGGTTCATTTGTATCAATCATCCCCAGGCCTATCAGGCCATTAATCAGCCACTGGTTTTACCCTCATCCCCACCCCTAGTATATACAAAATACTAAACTAAACGAAGAAAATCAAAAAATTATAAAACGTGTGAACTAATGAGATATGTAAAATTGAACGACACAGACACAGTAATCGGTTAGAACTGAAACAATGCTTAGGGTTGCCAGATTTCCAGTGAGACCTGACCGGACATTTGGGGGGGGGGGGGAGTTTGGAGCTGGCTGGTTGGTATGGGGACCCTCCTCTCCTTCCCTTTGAAAGACTGACATTTGTAGGGTTTATTTGGTGCATTTTCTCGAGTTTATGAATAAAGTAGATAGCTTCGTAACTATTGTATATGTTAAATAATTTCAAATAATGATACATTTAGTGCATTACCTTTTTAGTAAATAATTAATTATGTTAGCTATATTCCTGACCTCTATTCGTTTGCTAAAAACATACTGGCAAAAACTTTGACTAGCCCTGATACTGGATACCCCGTGGCTGTGGCAGTGTTGCCAGGTCTAGTTGGCCAAACTTCCCCAGATGAGCATCATGAGCCCTCAAAAATTCACTTTTTGTCACGAAATTTCCTTATGTGCTTGTAGTATATAACTGCATTTTGCAGATGAATTTTATCTAAATACTGCATTTTTACTTTAAATTAAATTGTTCTGTGATGTGAATGAATGTGTTTCAGTTAAAAGTTACAATATATTTATGAGTGATTCAAAAATTTTTGTTAGGACCGGACATTTGGCGTCCGGTCAATACTTCTGACCGGACACTGGATAAACTCTGTATAATCGGACATCTGGCAACCCTAAAATGCCATATGATGTGGTAAACAGTAGCTAAAATTTCAGTGATCTTGAGCGACCTCTAAATACAGTGGCCAATAAATATTTTTCATCAGATGTAATTATGGGTGGGCTAGATAGCTGTTGGGACGCTGATTCCAAATCTGGTTTCGGTTTTCCTCTAGCACGTCTAGTTTTTGAGATGAGTCCGATCATATTATATATAACATATATGTTATATATAATATATATAATATGCATATAACTATATACAGGGTGATCGAAAAGTCTCTCCGCAGTAGTAATAATATATTTACTTTATTGAAATTTTACATAAGGAGATATAAGAAAAAGTGATATAAGAAAAGTGATCGCCAATATTTTGTTAAAGATTTCACGATATCGTACAATTTTCATTAAAATATCTAACTTCTTGTATGATTGCATTTTTGTCGTATAGAGTTATAGTTCCGGAGTGACTTTTCGATCGCCCTATATAATACTATATATACAATATATAATATAATATATAATACTATATATACAATATATAATACTATATATACAGTATATAATATAATATATAATATTATATATACAATATATAATATGCGTCCTTTATATAATACGTGTATAATAATATACATAAAATGCTTCCTTTATACATGTAGCCGAGTATTTTGTCGTTGCAGCTTAGGTGTAGGTTTTTGCTTTACCGTTTCTGTACCTTCATGTATGGCATTTTGTCGTTTCAACTTAGGCTTTCCGCAGGTTGTCTTGTGGTATTTTAGGTGAGAGCAGTTGCTGGCCACAAATTTGCAAACGTTGCACATGTACACCCTTTTATTCTTTGGCGTAATAGTCAAATGTCTAGTTGTGTGTTGTGTTTTGTTTTGTTTTGTGTCGCCCACTTACACGTTTTATTTTTTTTAAGTGATTTACATCAACCCACTCATCGATCATCATGCCTCGAAAGTGTAAAAATCACCCGACAATTTCTGTTACGTGTGCGGCTCATTCGCGACTAAATCACAACGGCGTACAATCACGATGGATCTTTGGAAAACTTACCGGTTATACTTCGGCTGTCCACTAGGCGACCATGATAAGGCGTGGGCCTTATCATGTTATCTGTACCGCTTGTTCGAATGGATTACGTGACTGGTTGAACCAAAGGAAAAAGTCGATGCCGTTCGCTATACCCATGATATGGAGGGAGCCGAGAGACCATCATGGCGATTGTTACTTTTGCAATGTTAACACAACTGGATTCTCCGTGAAGAACAAGCATAACATCGTTTATCCGAACGTAGAATCCGCGATCAGACCGATCCCTCACGATGACACGATGCCGATTCCAGTACCTCCACAGCATGGACTCGATTCTTTAGAAGACAAAAGGGAATCCGACGAAGGTGCAATTGGCGGAGATGCGGGACCTTCGGCAGATCTTGACTACACACCTGATGAAGAGCAATCGGAGCCGGAGAGGCTTACCCAAAACGAGTTGAATTACCTCATTAGAGACCTAGCCCTCTCCAAAGAGAAATCAAAACTTCTCTCCTCGAGACTCAAGCAGAAACACTTACTTGAGAAGAACGTCCGAGTGTGTCACTATCGAAAACGAAACCATGATTTGGCGATATTCTTTACAGTAGACGGTCCGCTCTGCTATTGCCATGATATCAATGGACTTTTCGAGAACTTGTCACAGGTACAGACACCATCTGAATGGCGCCTCTTCATTGATTCCTCACAGCGAAGCTTGAAAGCGGTTCTCCTGCTTAACGGGAACTTAAAGCCGTCCATCCCGATCGCCCACTCCGTTCATCTAAACGAGACGTACGATAACATGAATATACTACTCGAAGCAATCCAATACAGCACTCATCAATGGAATGTCTGTGGTGATCTCAAAGTCATTGATATGTTAATGGGCATGCAAGGAAAGTTCACGAAATACTGTTGTTTCCTGTGCCTATGGGACAGCAGTGCTACTGCGGATCATTACATCAGACGTAACTGGCATCAAAGAAGCACATACGAGCCAGGAACGGGCAGTGTCCAGTGTGTTCCTTTAGTTGATCCAAAGAAGATTTTCCTGCCACCTCTTCACGAAAAATTTGTGAAAGCGATGGGTAAGGCGAATTCGAGAGGGTTTCGATACCTTGTTGAGAAATTTGCAAACATCAGTGCCGCGAAACTGAAGAAGGGAATCTTTGTGGGGCCCCAAATCAGGGAGGTTCTGCAGGATGAAGACTTTGAAGAAAGCCTCAATGCCTTCGAACTAAAAGCATGGCAGGCTTTCAAATGGATTTGTGGAAACTTCTTGGGTAACCACAAGTCTCCCGCATACAAACATGGAGTTCAGAAACTGCTCGATGCATGTCAAGAAATGGGCTGTCCACGTCCTTGAAAATACATCTTTTACATTCGCATCTAGATTTCTTTCCCAGAACCTTGGTGCGGTGAGTGACGAACAGGGGGAACGCTTCCATCAAGACATCCAGTCAGTGGAAAATCGCTATCAAGGTTTCTGGAACGAAAGTATGCTGGCAAACTACTGCTGGATGTTATACCGCGACGATCCGGGCAAGGTTTACAAAAGAAAATTGTACTCTGAACGTTTTTAGGTTGGTGTGTATTTCTTTTTATGAATAAAGTTGTACTTTTTACGATAAATTGGCCTGAAGTTAACACCAGTCATATCGTACTCGCAATGTTTGGAGGTTAGTGTACATTTCTTTTTATGAATAAAGTTGTACTTTTATGATAAATTGTGCTGAAATTAACACCAGTCATATTTCGATAACTGGATGTGCTAGAGGAAAACCGAAAGCAGATTTGGAATCAGCGTGCAAAGCTGGTCTAGAAACGTGTGTATACATCTTTGATGAGATAAAATAGTTCGAGTTTGTCGACCAGTATATTAATCAATTTAAAAGAAAATTGACACACATAGTTTTTTCATCACAAGGGATAATTTTGGTAAATTTATAGTATTACACCCGTCTCCCTTTGGAGGTGAAATTTATGTTCTTCCTATGGTTTTTTATGTGCTTTGAACGAATCTGACCTTCAAAACCGTCGGAAATGACTCGTTTTTGAGATAACCCCCCTCCCCCAGCCGGCAATCGAAAACGAGTCATTTCCGACGGTTTTGAAGGTCAGATTCGTTTAAAACATCAAAAACCATAGGAAAAACACAAATTTCACCTTCAAAATTGACCTAACCTAACCTATCCTAACCTAACCTAACCTATCCTAACCTAAATCACTTATAGTCTTGTAGGCAACCCAGGAATCACTATAAATCACAGAGCCAGGCCTAATGTACTTCTGAATGAGTGGAATGAGTGTTCCATTCCGGTACGAAAGTAATTCAAATTCGAAATGGATGGAGCGCAGTGATTGGGCAGACATGTAACGAACACACAAACGAACACACAAACGAACGTACGAACACACAAACGAACGTACGAACACACACTAGCTACACACCAAAAAAATGTTTATATCTCGAAAACGAAGCATTTGCGACGGAAACGCTATAGAAGGAAAGTGTCTTAGAATTGAAAAATCTACTTAATGAACATATAATAATTGCTGGACGTTAGACGGGTGTAATACTATAATAATACCATAATTTTGTGGGGTAGGACATTTAAATTAAAGAAAAATTTCACCCCCATAGCCAAGAAACACCCTAATATACTATATATATATACTGTATATATATGGGAATGAACTGAACTCAGAATGGTCCCCTGAGTTTTTTATGATACACACAGACAGTGTGTATATATATATATATATATATATATATAAAATGTTCCTAAAAGCGCATTAACTTATTATCCTAATCAAGATTTATTTATATATTTTTATGAAATGTAATGTGGCGCCATCATTGTATTAACATAATACAAGTATTTTTTACTTAATTCAATTTTCTTTCTCGCGAACTTCCACAAAGATTTCTTGCATTTAATAAGTTCTTATTTTGTATTTAATTTTCTTACCCAAATTATTTTCGGCCAGAAAAAAATATATCATTTTTTTTCCAACAAAAATATATACAGTATATATACACGGTGAACCAAAAGTAGGTGGACAGTAGGTTGAATACGGTTTGTGTTATATTATATTATAACTATGGTGTTCATTATAACTATGGTGTTTGTGTTTTATTATATTAAATATTATAACTAAATTTATTTAAATTTTATTTTGTATTATAGTATACAAAAAAATTAAATATGTATTCTCAAAATAAACGTTATCATTTACTGTGACTACATTTGGTTCACCCTATATATATATATATATATATATATATATATATATATATATATATATATATATATATATATATATATACTGCGCGGTCATTGCAGTTATATATGCATATATATATATATATATATATATATATAGTTACGATAGAAATGTTCTTCGGGAACCTTATCCTCAAATAGGAATATGAAAACAAGAGATACGACTCTCAACATTTATTGGCCAAACGTTTCGGTCCACTCAGGGGCCATCTTCAGTGACTAAATAGAAGCATCTAAAAATAATCATAAAACTAAAATAAATACAAATGTCAAACTGTACGATAATAAAATCTAACACAAAAAAAAAAAAAAAGTTAAAAAGTTGTTAAAAAACTATCTGGATTATAAAACAAAATAAAAGTAAAATTAAAACACTAAAATTTCAAAAATTAAAAGTTTAAAAATGTTAAGTTTAAAATTTAAAAATTTAAAAAGGACTAACCTGGACGGTAAAAGTTACAAATAACAAGTGGAGAGAAAGGAAAAAAACAACTTAAGTTAGTGCGTTGGTTGCGTTTAAAAGGTGTTGGTTGGTTAGGAAGTATGTAATTTTATCGAGGAAAGGCTATCGTTTAGTTCAGGATTTAATTTCTTGATAAAAAGGGATTCTAAAATTTTAAGATATATATGTGTGTGTGTGTGTGTGTGTGTGTGTGTGTGTGTGTGTGTATTTCGTTTCCAAATGTCTTAATGTATTATGAATATAAACAAGTCAAAAGTTTCGCTTTATAAAAAAAACTCCAAAAATCTTTTTCCTTTCATGAAATTAATTTAAAGAAAAATTCGCTCAAAGAATTGACGTCTTCTGGGAATGAAGAAAGAACGATGAAGTGAATGCTTTTATGAAGAAACTTCGAGAGAAGGTACGTGTGTGCGTGTGAGTGCGCGCGCGCGCGCGCGTGAGAGCGAGAGAGAGAATTTTTTCTTTCCTGCCCTCTAGAAAAAGAAAAATGGGAATGGGAAAATAAGCAGAGCAATTGGAAGTGTGTGCGTGCGTGTGTGTGTGAGAGAGAGAGAGAGAGAGAGAGAGAGAGTGTTTCTGCTACCTTTTATGGAACTACTTCGTTTTATTTTAATACTTTTACTCTGCGTAACATTCATATACACTTGGAAATAAAAGCTATTTCAGAAATCTGTTTTGTCTCAATGTTTTTGTTTCCTCCATTGGAGTAGTCGTATGTTTGCAAATGATGAGAGGGGGTCGGGGTGCTAGTGCCAGTTCCAATGAGAGAAAGGGGAGAGGGGGAAAGAGAGGAAAGCAAAAATAATCTCTCAAAGGGGGTAGGAGCAGAGGAGTAGGGGGGGATAAGATAAGGGTGATAAGATAAAAGGGTGGGGAAGGCTGATAAGAAAAAAAAAATTATATATATACAGGGTGGGAGAGAAGTTTTTCAGGATTTTATACATACAACTGTTTAGTTAACACTTATACAGATAAGTGTTCAAATGGTGAAACAAATCAAACAAAAAGTCTACAAGAATTTTATTCATACAAATATTTTGTTAAATTGTAATTTAATGTTCAAATAGTTCTCCATCCGCTATGATACATGTATGGATTCTCTCTGTGAAACTCTTCATTATTCTTCTGAACATATCGAGTGGGATCCTTTTCAGTTTTTCATCTATTCTGCTGCCAAGGACATTCACATTTGGATAGATTAAACCAGGAGTGTAGAGTTTGTCACGCAAATAAGCCTAAAGCCAGAAATCACATGGGGTTAAATCATATGATCTGGCTGGCCGCTCGATGGGACCTCGCCGCCCAACCCATCTTCCTTTAAGGTTCGTATCCAGAACCTCATGGGCAGCTGCAAAGTAATGTGACGGCACTCCATCATGTTGACAAAGCCGATTCCTGCGAACGCCATTAGTAAACTGTGGCAAAACTTTGTCTCTCAATACCTGTGGCAATAGCGTTTTCTATCCATCGTATCTCTCGATATGTCAAAGGAAACGAGTCCTGAATAACCAATGCACGTCCAAACTGTTAGTGTAGCCGTTTTAACTGGTTTAAATCGTATTTTGGGATTTTTTCTTTCGCCCAGTGAACGTTGTGTTTGTTTTCTTTACTCGTTAAACCGAAAACACATTCATCTGAAACTTTGACCTTTCGAACGAAATCTGGATCAATGTTGAACTTTTGTCTCATTGTTTCAACAAACTGCGGCCGTCTATCCGAATCATCGTTGTGTATGAGCTGAGAGTAAATAGGTTTGTAATCGTGGTATCCCTGTAATTTCAATAGTTTTGCTACTGAAAATTTGGAAATACCCAATTTTTGTGCCACTTTTCTCGTTGAAGTTGTTGGCTCGACTTGAAAAGTGGCGAGGACATTTTCTTTGTTGTTGTCTCCTGTCGCCGTGACTGCCCTTCCGCTTCTTGGACGATCTTTTACCAAGCTCCCTGTTTCCAAAAGTTTGAGTTTCTAGTATCGAAGAGTGGTTGCATTTGGTAGTGGTTTATTATATTTTTCTTGAAATAAACGCAAATTTCTTCATAATTATTATAAGAAATAACTCACAATACAAGATACACTTTTCCTTCATTGCTGAATGCTGTACACTATCCTTACTGACATGGCACTGACTGGAGCTAGGGCCTAGGGCCTTGCTCTTCTAGCCTTGGGTCATTCCCAGCCTTGTATAATTGCTTTGAAAGGTATCGCATACACTGCAGTGATATCAGTGGAATTTATTCATCATTAACAAATTATTTGTATGTATAAAATCTTTAAAGACTTTTAGACCACCCTATATATATATATATATATATATATATACACACGTGTCTGATTATGAACTTTAACGGGAACTGTTTTAGTAGAAAAAGAACTTTTCAAAGCAGCCACCATTCAGTCCTGTGTCTTATACATAACAATGATATTATACCATCAGGACTTCAGTCTTCATAGTACAATAATTCGTTTTTGTATAACCTAACCTCATTTTTCACGCTTCCTAAAGAATAACCTAGCAAAATCTCATCGGGAATCGAACCCCTGAACTCAATCTTTTTCGCACAATAATTCTTATTGCATTCATCATCCTCTCATGATGTAAAGTAACCTAAAATCGCAAGCAGCATCTTTTCCACGCTACCCAGGAGATTGACAGGAGAAACGGGAGATCCAGCATTCCGTTTCCTGCCTAACTTCCTCCCAGGACTACTTCCCTGGTCGATTAGTTTCTCCAATCTCCTCTTATACGAAAAATAAATATCTTATTTGAAAAGTTTTATCATTTGGTATCCATTCTTATATCTTTGATTGCACCTGTGTAACTTTAAACCACTTCCTGATAAGAAGTCAGTAAACAAAATGAATCATTGAAATATACCGTAATGTAGTAAATTCTCTCTTCTCTCTCATATTATACAGTGGCGGTCCTAGCTTACATGACGCCCTGGGCGAACCTCACCTTCAGCGCCCCCCCCCCTGTTCGCCAACACACACACATTCGAATCCCCCCAAAATAAAGGACAGACATAACTCTTTCACAAAATAACTTTTTATTGGACTAATTGTTGGAACTTCAGAACCAAAACAAAGACTCAAATTTCTGAATTTTACAAATCCTTCATCACGTAAATAGAATAACTCACTTAAGAGAATGTAATTATGATACTATGAACAGGAAAAATACAAATTAAATTGCACAACTGCCATAAATAAACTAGAGAATCAAATTTCTAAATTGTACAAATGCTCTATCACATAAATAGAATAAGACACTTAAGAGAGGGTAATTATTATGCTACACTTTGAACAAGAAACAAAATAAATTGCACCACAGCACAACTGCCATCTAAAGCCTGACTCTTCTTACCTTCCTTGATGCAAAGTCATGAATTAAATCATCATATGAAATCTGCTCAGCAATTGTATGATTTATACTGATGATGGCCAGACCGGTAAGGCGTTCCTGTGACATAGTTGACCTCAGGTAGGATTTGATGAGCTTCAGCTTTGAAAAGCTCCTCTCTGCTTCAGCAACAGTGACTGGAAGAGTAAGACCAATTCTGAGAGCAGTCCACAAATTTGGATATATTTCAGAGAGCTCCCTTTCATGGATAAATGTCAGCAGTTCAAGCAAGGATATGGTCTTTGATGGCAAGTCAGGCAAGTTCTTCAGCTCCTGTGCAAGCTCTCTGCCATCCAAGTCAGATTGTCCCTTAAAGTGTAGTGTAGTACTAAGGTTCACACATTGTTCTGTCAGCTCCTCAAATGTGAGATTTTGGAAATGTGTCAGCACTCCAAACTTCTCTCCCACAATTTCCAACGTGGAAAATCTTTCCTGAATGGCTGATGTTGCAGCATCAACCACTGCATTGAAAAATGTCACCTCCAGCTTCTTCAAAGCATCAATCAAGGGCTCATCAGATGCTTCATAGGAGAAGTGCCGCTTTGTGGACCTCAGCCGTTTTTGTTTTAACACAGCCTCCACATTCATTTGTTCACAGATATCTGTGGCTGCCATTTGTGCAGCCACAAAACCTGTTGCCCTGTAATTGCGGAGACCTCTCTCTGTTTTTTTTAGGAGATTTACTGCAACATCAACGTGCATGCTAGGAGACTGCATCTGCTTGCTCACATGCTGAATTTGGCACAACAGGTCATGCCACACCACTGAACAAATGGCGAAGCGGTATGACCCAACCTCCTCTGACAGAGATTGAGCCTCGACCTTTATTACAGAGTCTTTGGTGTGGTCCCTCACCTCGATCAGTGCATCTCTCACTGCAGCTGCCTGATATCTCAGGGGCTCCACACTCTTGATCTTGCTTTCCCACCTTGTATCAGACCACATCTTCAATGTGATGTTCACATGTTTTTTCAAAATGGCCCATCGTTGTGTGGAGGCTGAAAACAAGTTGTAAAGCTTCTGCAAGATGCCAAAGTAACTTGTGGCATCAATAGATCCCTTAGCAGCATCGGCCACAAGCAAATTCAGAGAATGAGCCCCACATGGAACAAACAGAGCTCTGGGATTAATTTCTAGGAGCCTGGATTGAACACCCTTGTTTTTTCCCCTCATGTTGGCCCCGTTGTCGTATGATTGTCCTCTACAGTCCATGAAAGGAACTTTTAGCTCCTCCAGTCTCTTCAGAATCAGAGATGCCAAATGTTGACCAGTGGACTCCTCTGCCTCCAAAAACCCCATGAAATGTTCCTTTATATGGGGCTTCCCCTCCAGTGACACAACCCGAATCACAACTGACAACTGTTCAGTGTGGCTGATATCTGGAGTGCAATCTAGAATTATTGAAAAAAACTTTGATTGTTTGATGTCGCTCACCATTGCTGAAATGGTCTTGCTGCTCGACAAATCAATGAGTTCGTTTTGTATGTGGTGGCCGAGGTAGCTGGTGTGACTGGAGGTCCCTTTTTGGACACGGTTAATGTGCTCTTGCATTATAGGATCAAATTGTGCCATCAGTTCAACTTCTTTCAGAAAATTGCCATTTGATGGTGAGAACAATTTTTCTGTATGTCCCCTTAGTGCCAAATTCCTAACTGCCAGAGAATGCACAATAGCAGTGAGACGTGTCAGCACCGCTCTCCATCTCAACTTCTCAGCCTCCAGAAGTGCCATCTCCTGCTTGTCAATGGTCTCCCCCTTTCTCATCCTCACTGCCAGTTCTTTCCAGATTTTCATAGAATTTAGGTGTTCTGAACTGTTGTCATGTGATGTGAGCAATGAGCTTGCATGCTTCCAGTCCGAGAGTCCCAAACTTGTTAAATTTATTTTCCTCTTGGAAAATAATGTACAACAGAAACAGAAAAGGCTGTTGTTTTTTAAGGAATAGACCAACCAACTTCTGGTTATATTTTCCCCACTAACCAATGACTTCCTGAAGTATTGATGGTGGAAACTTCTTCCGTCACTGTCGTTTCTAGGGAATACAAAGTCAGATGGTACTTGACTTGGTCCCCTGGAAACCAGTTGTGTCCGAATTCTCTCAGTCAGAACTGAAGGCCAGTTAGCAGGGTCGGTGGACAGAGACTCATCCTCAGGAGGCGATTCTGCTCCAGGCATTTCTAATAGAAAGAACAAGAGCATTACTCATTAGTATACACACCTAAGTTAGATAACACATTATTCACAGCACTTTGTTATGGTGGTGGTGTTATGGAATTATGGTGGTGAAACACCACACATACCCAGTAACCCAGACCCAGTGATAATAACATTATAATTTATAACTGTTTGCAAAATGCTTTGCAGGGATGCACACACATACACATACACACACACGCACACACTCACAGACATATGTGCACACAAACTCACCTGAAGAGTCCTGCCGGGGAGAAGTAGAAGCAAATGGGTCTTCATCCTCAGGATCAGACTGCATTTGTGGAGACATATGTGAGGCTGAGGAGGTAGATGGCTCCTCAGCCTCAATAATGGCAGAAGTAGACGGCTTCTCATCCTGGCTAGTGGCAGAGGGTGTTCCAAAATATTTCAAAAGTGCCCCTGCAAATAGTAAAATAGAACATAACAGACCAATGCATGAATAGGCTAGTACAATTAATTTAACATGTTATTAAGCACAATTTATTAAACTTTTAGAATAGGAAACAAATGAATAATACAACCTCCTTGGTTAATGGCTAATTATATACATAATAGTACACTTCAAATGACTCAGAAAGCTATATCACAAAATAGCAGTGCAATATAGCAGTGAAGAGTAGATGACATAGCTCTATACCTTTATCTTTTGCTCGTTTCTCCTCTTCTTCTTTCCTCTTTTTTCTAAACTGAGCACCTGATAGCTTTGACCTCTTCTTATCCATTTGCGGTTATTTGACAGACCTTAGTGGCTTAGTGTGAAGATTCGTTCTGTAATAAATAATATACATTTCACTATTTAACCAAACCCAGAAAATAACATTACATATGTTAAAGTATGGGCCTTTTATTCCCAATAATATTAATCTGGAAGCATTTTGCATTGTTTAGGTCTTTTATGGAAGGTTTATGAAAATGCAATAGATGGTTTTTTATTAATAAAAATATATTTATTGATCTTTTATTATTTATTTTATTTTATTTTTTATTTTATTTATTTCTTTATTTATTTATTCTTATTTTTATTTTTATTTTTTTTGCAGGCGCTCATGCCGCCCCTCCACAAATGCCGCCCTGTGCGGCTGCCCATATTGCCCATATGAGGAACCGCCCACTGCTCATATATATATATATATATGATGAATAAAACCACGAAGGAAAGGAAACACAAAATGGTGCTCAAGCGCTTTCGTCTAATGACATCCTCAGGAACACTGAAGTACATAAAAAGGGTTAAGCCTATATTAGGTTACAGAAAGAAAAAAAGAAAAATAAATAACATACATACACACACACACATATATATACATATATATACATACATATCTATATATACAAATACATACATACATACATACATACATATATATACAATAAATAGAGAAGTAAAATAATAAAAAAAAAAAAAATTAAAATTAAACCTTAAAGGATTACCAGTGAGGCGTACAAATTTGTAAGGAAAAATATCGATTTTTAGCACAAGATCAAATGGATTATAAAGATACAAATTTATACTGGAACTCTGCCGGGTTTTAACACAATGCTGCCTATGGTCAGGTTTCGATATATATAAAAAAATAAAATGCAAATTAAAGTTAATCGATTTTTAGCACAAGATCAAATGGATTATAAAAATACAAATTTATAATGGAACTCTGTCCGGGTTTTAACACAATGCTGCCTATGGTCAGGTTTCGATATATATAAAAAAAAATAAAATGCAAATTAAAAGTTAATAAAGTAGAAGACAAGTTTACCAAAGATTTAGTGTTTTACCCTTCTTATCCAAATCTTTTTTAAAGGAATTCAACATAACAGGATCGAGTTGAAAAAGACCTTTGCTTATGTTGAAGTTATTTGAAAGTTGGATAATGGCAGACTCAAGAATATTTCTATTAACAATGTTGCTTGAATGGAATAAAACTGAAGCATTATTCCAATCAATACAGTGGGCTAACTCTGACAAATGGACAAAAAGGGCACTGGACAACTGTCCTGTTCTAACGGAATATTGATGCTGTTTTATACGTGTGTGCAAATCCTTTCCCGTCTGACCTATGTAAAAGGAATCACATTGTTTACAACCAATTTATAGATAATGCCTGAATTATTGGTAGGGCTATTTTTTACTATGATATTTTTCACAATATTGTTATAAAAATACTACATTAATATCCAAAAGTTTAAGTACATTAGCAATGCCTAAAAAGCCCGGGAAAAATGGAAGTACTAAAATATTTTTGACAAAGTACGAGTGTTAATATTGACACGATAGAAAGTTCGTTTTGCCTTGTTGAGACAAGATTCCATAAACGCAGATGGATAACACAAATCACTTCCAATACCGTTGATTTTTTCCAATTCGGCATCGATGTATTCCGGACTGGCGATCCTAAGGGCGCGGAGAAACATTGATGAAAATATGGCCTTCTTAGTGGGGGTATCATGTCCCGAGTAAAAGTGTACGTAGGACAAATTGTTTGTCGTTTTCCGATAGATACTAAACTTAAAACCTGGGCTTTCCCTATGTACACGCACATCCAAAAATGGGATTGAATTGTCTTGCTCAACTTCTAAAGTAAACTTAATGGAGGGGACTTGATCATTTAACTGAAGGAGGAAGCTATCCAGGTCACGATTCATGGGCCAGATACACAAAATATCGTCGACGTACCGCAACCAAGGGATGCCAACCCCCAGGATTCTCGGAATATAGGTAATTTCGAAAAACTCCATTCAAGCAACATTGTTAATAGAAATATTCTTGAGTCTGCCATTATCCAACTTTCAAATAACTTCAACATAAGCAAAGGTCTTTTTCAACTCGATCCTGTTATGTTGAATTCCTTTAAAAAAGATTTGGATAAGAAGGGTAAAACATTAAATCTTTGGTAAACTTGTCTTCTACTTTATTAACTTTTAATTTGCATTTTATTTTTTTTTATATATATCGAAACCTGACCATAGGCAGCATTGTGTTAAAACCCGGACAGAGTTCCATTATAAATTTGTATTTTATAATCCATTTGATCTTGTGCTAAAAATCGATTAACTTTTAATTTGCATTTTATTTTTTTATATATATCGAAACCTGACCATAGGCAGCATTGTGTTAAAACCCGGCAGAGTTCCAGTATAAATTTGTATCTTTATAATCCATTTGATCTTGTGCTAAAAATCGATATTTTTCCTTACAAATTTGTACGCCTCACTGGTAATCCTTTAAGGTTTTAATTTTTAATTTTTTTTTTTTTATTATTTTACTTCTCTGTTTATTGTATATATATGTATGTATGTATGTATGTATGTATTTGTAATATAGATATGTATGTATATATAGTATATATAGTGTGTGTGTGTATGTATGTTATTTATTTTTTCTTTTTTTCTTTCTGTAACCTATATATAGGCTTAACCCTTTTTATGTACTTCAGTGTTCCTGAGGATGTCATTAGACGAAAGCGCTTGAGCACCATTTTGTGTTTCCTTTCCTTCGTGGTTTTATTCATCATAAATATTTTTCACGTGTTACCTTCGTGAAATAATTTTCATATATATATATATATATATATATATACAGGGTGTCCCAGAATTAACTATCTATTTCAATGAAATCGGACAAATTTTTTAAAAACACTTTATTTATGTTTATCATGTTTAATATGTGTTAAAAATGTATAAATTTCTAAATTTTTTTCAGAATTTTATTTTCATAATTGTTTCATTATCTGGTCCAATGAAAGACCGTCTGAAGTCATAGAATGGCAAAGAGACTCTCCAAAATTTAACGTGTGGCTTGGAATGACCAAATCCAAAATTTATGGCCCATTCTTCTTTGCGGAGGCAACTGTAACAGGTACCGTCTACCTTGATATGCTTCAGCAGTTCTCGAACCACAGCTTCTTGATGATGGCATTCTTGATAATGTTGTGTTTCAACAAGATGGAGCACCATAAATTTTGGATTTGGTCATTCCAAGCCACACGTTAACTTTTGGAGAGTCTCTTTGCCATTCTATGACTTCAGACGGTCTTTCATTGGACCAGATAATGAAAAAATTATGAAAATAAAATTATGAAAAAAATTTAGAAATTTATACATTTTTAACACATATTAAACATGATAAACATAAATAAAAGTGTGTTTTTAAAAAATTTGTCCGATTTCATTGAAATAGATAGTTAATTCTGGGACACCCTGTGTATGTATATATATATATATATATATGTCCCGTAGTGTAAATCCTTACGGTACAAAAGAGTTCGTCTCCGACGAATTGCATTCTAAACCTTGAACCCAAAATTCCTTTGTTCTGACATCACAGAGTGTGTATTCTTTCATACGCGGAGAAATCCAATATAATCCACATAAATCCCATTAATCCCAAGTAATCCGTATAAATCCCAGTAATCCAAATCTAATCCACATAAATCCCAGTAATCCAAATCTAAATTGTTAGATGCGAGGTGCATATGAAAATATGCACATCGCATGAATTCTTCGATCCCTCCGCGTCTCTATTATTGTCAGCATTACGTGATGCAAGGCAAGCGTCTATAAACACCTCAGTTTTTATATTTTTTATTATTAAATTTTCCTAAAATCTTGACCTATTCCCATAGATAAAGCATAATTGTGTCAACCTATAGCCCACCAGATTTCCCCTAGCTCGACCTACTCGCATACCAAATTTCAGCTCTCCCTAACCCCTATTTCTCTTTTCCAAAGAATCACGCAAAAGTGATTCTCTCGAATATGAAATTCATTTGCGCCCTATAAATTCCTTCCAAATCAGTTCCCTTTTGTATAGGTTCGACCCTCCTTCCATGCCGCCCCTCTGGCGCCTCTCGATCCTATAATTATGCTTTATTATCAAAAGAAAAATGTAAATTTCCGCGAAACCTATTTCGATCATGATTGGTTCGCCCCCGGAACTCTCCCGAAGTTCCATCTCCCAATCGAGGCAGTCAATTAAAGTCGCCTCCGCTTAAATTCGAATATAGGAAACTATTATAGGCGCTTGCTGTTAGGCTCCGCCCGTAAGAGGGTGACCCTTAGTTTACCTCGTCTCCGCCTACCCCGAGGTTATAAAAACCCGAGAGCGTCGGAAACGAGGTTCTTTGCTTTCTGACCATCTTCATAATACGTAAACTCTGTGACTTAAAGTCTGTAATTATTCCTGCAGTGGCACTACCCCTCCAGGTCAATTTAGCGTCCAATTGATATTGGAACTTAACTTAAAATATTTATAAATTGTTCATAGAGCTTTAGTTAACTTGTCCCGATTAATCTGTCTTAAGTCTCACCTTAAGAGCTGTTATATAATCGCCCTTTTTTACGTAACTAAAGTTAACTCATTAATTAATTTAATTTAATTAATTTAATTTCATTTAATTTAATTAAATATTATTTTTGATATAAAAAGAATTCTGTTCCAAAGTGAATTAATAAAAAGACTGTTAAATTTAGTTAGTGGTTTCCATTCACCGCATAAACTCGAAACAACCACCGTACGGAAGCACTCAAAGGTGATCTTCCGAAACTTTACAACCAATTGAGGTAAGAGTGGTCAGTGACATCCATACACATTTTTGACAAGGCGCGAGCGCCGAGTGCATCCACTGGTAACCCGAGAGTGACGTGTCTATTATCCTTCGGATATAATTCCGACTCCAACCAAGGGGACCAACCCCGGTATTCATCGTCCTTAGTCGTCTAAAACAAATCGAGGGCCCTTTTAGGGACGTACCCCTCGACATATATATATTTTTTTTGTGACCTATATATCATTCAGGCATTATCTATAAAATTGGTTGTAAACAATCCATTTGATCTTGTGTTGAATTCGGGCAAAGTGCTAAAATTGATAGTTTTCCTTACAAATTTGTATGCTCCTCCCACAATTTTTATTTCTATGTTTATTATATATATATTTTTTTTTTGTAATTTATATAGTCTTGAACTCTTTATTTACTTCATGTTCCTGAGGATGTCATTAGACGAAAGCGCTTGAGCACCACTCTGTTTCCTTTCCTTCGTGGTTTTATTCATCATAATATTTTTAATGTTTACTTTCGTGAAATAATTTTCATATATATATAACTTATTATATATATATATATATATATTATATATATATATTATATTATATATATATATCTACATATATATATATATATATATAGATATATTATGCAAGATAATTAAGAAATGTATCCTAGATACAAGATACTAGCTTATTGCGCATGAAAAATACAGATACAAGCTACATCTAAGATATTTTTCTCGATTCAAGCTACTTCGGATCTTTTCCTTTACAGCAACCCTCAATTTCTTCGGGTCTTTTCAGTTTGGGGCTAGCTGCGAATTTTAATGAAAATCGCTATACTAATGTAGTTTTGGTCACTGATTTTAAAAATAACTCTTTTTTTCTGAGAAATGAAAAACAAACATGTTAGAGCACGTTAAGCTAGTTAAAACACATTAATTATTTACACTAGTTACAGAGGAGGTTAATATGTTTTAAATGACATGGGCTGGACCTGTAAATCAAAATAACTTTTTATGAGGTAGTTTTAGTCGCTTTATTCAAATTTGTCACTCATTTTTTGTGCAAATGCATATTGATGGTGAAAATTATGATACTAATAATATATATATAAATACACTCATTTTTGGTCTGACGAGTATAATTTTGGGCTATTTTTTTCGCTACTCTGCGACTTAATTAGTTTGTTGATTTCTGTTCTGGCTATTTTTTTTCTAATTGGATTCAGTTTGGTGATGTTTGTGATAGAATTATGATGTGCCGTTCGTGTGGTTTCGACTTTGAGAACTTGATTCGTCATGTGCCCTAGATAAAGACAAAGCATTGGATGTTTTTAGCAATTACGGCGTTATTCATCCTTAACTTGCCCGAAATGTGACAGTGAGTGCCTAATACGAAAAGATCAGAAGATATTTAGGTGAAATAACCAATATTAACCTGTTAGGTCAACTGAATGTCCGGTTAGGTTAATTGAATGTCAGGTTAGGTCAACTGTACGCCCTTGATGATTGGTTAGGTTAAGTCGTGATATTTTCGTTAGTTTAAACGAAAATGACGAGAGCAAACTTTTCTGGTCAATTTTGAGGTGTTTTGCACGTTTCCTGTGGTAATGCGTCGTTCACGAGATCTCGTAACATGAACATGTTAGGTTATGCTTTATTGTATAAAATGTAGTCAAAAATACATTTTTTAAGTGTATTTTGGTGTGCTTTGTTCGAATATGACCTTCATTTCTTGTGTAAATGAACAGAAATACAGTTGTCATTGCATGGCCCAAACATGTATTTCTGTTCATATGCACAAGAAATGAAGGTTATATTTGAACAGAGCACGGTAATTATGTCGCAAATGACATGGCCTGAAGTTGAAATAAAAAAAATACATTTTTCTAGCGTATTTTGTTATGCTCTGTTCAAATATAACCTTCATTTCTTGCGCAAATGAACATAAATAAGTGTTTGGGCCATGCAATGACAGTTGTATTTCTGTTCATTTGCACAAGAAATGAAGGTCATACTCGAACAAAGCACACCAAAATACACTTGAAAAATGTATTTTTGACTACATTTTATACAATAAAGCATAACCTAACATGTTCATGTTACGAGATCTCGTAAACGACGCATTACCACAGAAAACGTGCAAAATACCTCAAAATTAACCAGAAAAGTTTGCTCTCGTCATTTTCGTTTAAACTAACGAAAATATCACGACTAAACCTAACCAATCATCAAGGACGTACAGTTGACCTAACCGGACATTCAATTAACCTAACCGGGCATTCAATTAGCCTAACAGGTTAATATTGGTTATTTCACCAAAATATCTTCTGATCTTTTCATATTAGGCACTCACTGTCACATTTCGGGCAAGTTAAGGATGAGAGAATAACACCGTAATTGATAAAAACACCCAATGCTTTGTCTTCATCTAGGGCACATGACGAATCAAGTTCTCAAAGTCGAAACCACACGAACGGCACATCATAATTCTATCACAAACACCACCAAACTGAATCCAATTAGAAAAAAAATAGCCAGAACAGAAACCAACAAACTAATTAAGTCGCAGAGTAGCGAAAAAATAGCCCAAAATTATACTCGTCGGACCAAAAATGAGTGTATTTATATATATATTATTAGTATCATAATTTTCACCATCAATATGCATTTGCACAAAAAATGAGTGACAAATTTGAATAAAACTACTAAAACTACCTCATAAAAAGTTATTTTGATTTACAGGTCCAGCCCATGTCATTTAAAACATATTAACCCAGAGCACACCAAAATACACTAGAGAAATGTATTTTTTATTTCAACTTCAGGCCATGTCATTTGCGACATAATTACCACAGAGGATTGTGTTTAATTTAGCCAGAGTCACAAACTGCTACTGTTTATGAAAAAGTGCTCTCAGTGTGGGAAAGTGTGTTCCTTTGATAAAAATACCCAGTTCTTTCGTTGCCAAAAGCGTCTGTCAAACGGTAAAAAGTACAACTTTATGAAGAATACATTTTTTTCTTCTTTTCAGTTAGTAACAATTTTGACAAAATTAAAACTTACGAAAATATCACGACTTAACCAATCGTCAAGGAAAAGAAAAGGAAACGATCCTAAAATATTCTAGCGGAGAACCCGCCCTACAGCTTTAGAATGAGGCGGGAATGTAAAAATTAACCAACTAGTTAGGTTAATTGAATGCGCGGTTAGGTCAACTGTACGCCCTTGACGATTGGTTAGGTTAAGTCGTGATATTTTCGTTAGTTTTAATTTTGTCAAAATTGTTACTAACTGAAAAGAACAAATTGAGGGTTGCTATAAAGGAAAAGATCCGCTACTTCTCTAATTAGTTTGCTTTGAGACTAGAAATAATGAAGTTAAAAGAACTTTCAAGTCGTTTAAATCATATATTTTAAATGACACGCCTAAAATTAACTTTGGTATGTAAACAAAGGTTTTGATAACTTAATCCTTACTGATTTAATTTTGAAATAACTGGGCACTTTCGCAGTTTTTCGCTTATGATATAAAATATTCCATTTAATAAGGCAGTAGACTGTTTTATGATAGAAAAAGTTTCTTCATTTCTCGAATTTCTTTGTGACCGTCCTAAATCGGTGTTTTTCTACGAAAACATATTTTTTCTGGTAAATTTTTAGTCGTTTTGGACGAATCTGACATCCGTTTCCTGTGCAAATGTGTAATTTTTGAGATATCGCAAAAACTACGCGTTTGCACAGAAAACGGATATCAGATTCGTGCAAAACGACTAAAAATTTACCAGAAAAATACGTTTTTATTTTCCCCTAATGAATAACGTAACCTAACCTAATCTAACCTAACCTAACCTAATCTAACCTAACCTCCTCAAAATCAAGATCACAGGAAGGGCACAACATATCGCGAATACATACGGCTGATAACTAAATGAAGAGCGAAAAAATCAACATATCGTGAGTACAGGCTACTAAATGAGGAGCGAAAAAATAAAAACATTGGTGAAATCACAAGATAAAAACTAGATAGTTTCAAGTGAAGATATCTCAAAAAATATACGTTTGCACAGGAAACGGATGTCAGATTCGTGAAAAACGACTAAACATTTACCAGAAAAATGTGTTTTAATCGAAAAACACCGACGTGCTAAGGAAACATTTATTATTCGAAGCCGTGCGCTGCGCCACTTCCAGACGTTCACTCACGCTCACTCACTCTAAATTTGGAGGGGTAATACTGACCTTGTAGTATGAATATCGTAAACGTAATAAATGTAACGAATTTATCGTTCTGTATATTACAATTTCATATTATGTCTACTTTTAAAAGTATCCTAATTTTACAGTTATTTCATTTTTAGTTTGGCATCGGCAAATTTTCTAGTGAGGCGGCCAAGCTATAATTTTGGAGGACAGTTGCCCTATAATGTCCCCTTTGGCTATACCACTTAATTAATTAATTATTAACTCTACTTAACGGTCGAGGCAATAAAAGAACCAGGTACCTTTCTCCAGTTATTTAGAGTAAAATATCTACACAGAAATTTGGAAAGTTTTCACTACAGTAAGATTTGTGGTAATCCTACATACACCACTTCGACTCGCACAATAATAACTTGGCTTGTGCGACAGCTCACGCCTCGAGATTAGATATTATACATTTGGCACTCCCATTAGAATAAAGGAAAGAATGGCAAAAAATACGAAATGTGTAATCTGCCGTAAATTCAGAAAGCTGAATAGAGCTGGATTACGTTTAATGGAATGCGCTGCGCAACAGCTTTGCTATTGCAAAAATGAAGCGGACCAGGCCACGGACTTAAAATGCATCCTGTGCAATACCTTTAAACACTAGTACACTACGAATGCATGAACTTAAATAGAAAAGACAAGAAAATGATAAATAGAATAAATAACAAAATCATAAGCATTTACGGCTTCCTGTGCATCACGTGCATGGAAAAAAAATAAGAATATGGTACAAAGAGCAATGAACATGGGCAATACAGGTTTACCGACAGATGACAAAGAAACACTAAGAGGAAACGTTGACACAAACAAACACGAAGCACAGGAAAACGCATTACAGGAAAGCGCACTACAGCAGGAACACGAGGCTCAGGACAACTCAATACAGGAAAGCACGCTACGCTACAGGGAGATGTACAAGTAGCCTCAGAGAATGAAATATCCCCGCCAAAGAGAGAGATAACAAAAACACAAAAGAGAAAGAGGGGGCTACCAGGAATACAAAGGAGAAAGAGGAAGATACCAAGAACACTAATGAAAATTCGCCAAGACAAAAAAGACACTAAGTAGGGAAGAAGTGGTGGCGGAACAGAAGAAAGCAATCGAATCACATAGGGCTCGTAAGGAGATTAAATGACGGGCCATATGCGAATACTATAAAACAGGGTCGTGCATATATGGAGCAAACTGCAGGTACAGTCACCCAAAAAAATGCTTCGATATGATGAGGATTGGTAGATGCAGATACGGACAAAACTGCCACTTTTTCCATCCTCCTATGTGCAGACAATCACTGACAGAGAGAAAATGCCTAAATATAGAGTGCCCATATTTTCACATAAAGGGTACCTAAAGAAGAGAACGGGGAAGAACAGACCCTATCCATATTAGAAGTAACAACAGGAGCAAGGAAACAATTTTTTTAGAGGAAATGAGAACTATAAAAGCACAGCTTCCTCTGCTAACAAGAAAGGGCAGGACTCCGCAGGTATATTCCCCACACCATTACATACATCACCCCTCTATCCAACACCACCCACCGATAATACATCCACAGTGGTATCAAGTTCCGCAACCCCAATTCTCCCAAATGCAGCGGCCAAACCAATAATCCAAACAGGAACCGACATCGACCTGGAAACGACCACTATATAGGGAAACTGAACACGGAAATTAGAAACCCAGTAAATGTTTTATACACATATATTCAAAGCCTCTACATGGACCATGCGGTCTGCAAATTACAGTACTTACAGAATTTAGCTACCGAATCCAGCGTAGATATTATATGCCTAACGGAAACACACTTGCATTAATGCGAAAATGGCTGTGAAAACTGTATCGAGGATACTGAATTAGCATTGCTGGACTACAACATACACAGAGCAGATAGAGTGGCCAGACAAGGGGGAGGGTGTTGCATCTACGTGAGAAACACATACACATGTGAAGTGAAGGTAAACAAATCAAACAGCACAATCGAAGTTATTATATTAGAAGTAAAAGAACTGAACCTAACCATTATGAACATCTACAGACCACCAAACACCACCAAAAGTGAATTCCAATTTGCTACAAATGAAATACAAAACATATTAAAATTACTTGAAACTCCAGCAACAAATATTCTCATTTTCGGAGATTTAATTTCCCATTCATTACATGGAAGAAAAATAATGACGTTATATATGTCGAGAAGTTTCATGGCAACATTACTAAAGACGATAGAACCCAAGCAACAATGCTATTAGATATTATGGAACATTACGCCCTTACCCAGGAAATCTGTGTAGCCACGAGAAAAGAGAACGTTTTGGATTTAATCTTGACCAATAACAACGAGATAATAATAATAAAAAAGTAACGCATACAAAGTTCTCCGACCATAACCTCATTGATTTACATTGAAGTTAGCACCCAGAGGTCCGAAAACGCATCCTAGAGAGGCAGATGGAATATTTGAAGGCTTAAACATAAATTCAAAGAAAGTAAATTGGGAAAATGTAAATAAAGATTTAAAGGAAGTAAATTGGGATTTGCTACTTCACGAGAAGACTCCACAAGAAATACTGTGTATAATAGAGACTGAAACCAAACCTATAATACTGAAACATATTCCAGAGAGACAGGAAGGAAAACGTAGCAAGCTCGAGAGGAAAATCAGGACACTATTCAGGCAACGAAGACAAACCGTAAAACATCTCCACAGATGCAGAACTGATGCAGAGACTCAAACTAGAGAGGAAACTTGGCTAAATAGAATTGGACCAAAAGCAAACATTCATACATAAGACAAACGAGGAGGAAAACAAGGTAGCAGAAGACATAAAAAATAACCCAAAATACTTCTACACATTTGCGCAAAGGAAAATGCAGTGTAAGGAGAGTATTGGTCCGTTGATAGACGGGGAAGCCGAATACACAAATGACCCGAAAGAAATAAGCGAACTGCTTAGGGAACAATTTATCTCTATGTTTAGCACCCCTAAGTCCGAGATGGAAGTGGAAAACCCAGACGAATTTTTCGACATAGATACAAATTAATCAAGAACTAATTCCGGCACAAACCTATTAATCAACTTCGAGTTCACGGAGAATGTAATTACGGCCTTATCACAGATGCGAGAAAATTCAGCACCAGGGCCAGACACATGGAGTGCCACGTTTCTGAAAAAATGCAAAGAGAGTATTGCCGAACCGCTATACTCACTATGGAGGAAATCACTCGACACAGGACAAATTCCATTCCCCTTAAAGAACAC
The DNA here is from genome assembly GCA_023014485.1 of Bathynomus jamesi. Lineage (NCBI taxonomy): Eukaryota > Metazoa > Arthropoda > Malacostraca > Isopoda > Cirolanidae > Bathynomus > Bathynomus jamesi. The sequence goes on along the minus strand of JAJOZX010001543.1, from coordinate 67,384 downwards.
GAACATTGCCCCCCTATTTAAAGGTGGTAACAGAGCAATGCCCAAGAATTATCGGCCAGTGGCTCTCACCTCACACCTTATAAAGTGTTTTGAACGCATAATTAGAGGCAAAACTACCTATTACCTACAAGAAAAAGACTGAGACAACCCAAATCAACATGGCTTCAGTGCTGGAAGATCATGCCTATCACAGCTCCTCGACAACCAGAGAAAATATTGGAAATATCGTGTCGAGGACAAAACAGAGATGTAATATATACAGACTTTGCTAAAGCCTTCGATAAATGTGACCATGGAATGGTCACACAAACTTAAGAATACAGGAATTACTGGAAAGCTAGGAAGGTGGATATTTAATTGCTTGAGGCAAAGAACACAAAGAGTGGTGGTAAACGGAGTTAAATCGGAAGTCTCGGAAGTCGTGAGCTCTGTCCAATAAGGGCCAGTATTAGCTCCTTTGCTGTTCATAATAATGATTACAGATATTGATGCAGATATTAAGGCCAGTATTGTATCATGCTTCGCAGATGACACAAAGATATATGAGGAAATATTGAACGAAGGCGACAAGAAAATTACAAAATGACATTGAAACATTATTCCAGTGAGCAGAAGACAATAATATGAAGTTCAACGAAGAAAATTTCCAACTTCTAAGATATGGTAACAAGAAGGAGCTACAGAAAAAAGGGTACAAATCTATGCAAGCCAAACAGATAACACCAAATCCACAAGTCAGGGATCTTGGAGTAATAATGTCGTCGGATGTAGAATTCAGAGAACACTATAACATCAAAATTACAACGGCTAGAAAAATAATGGGAATCATCTGGAGGAGCTTCTGCAGCAGAAAAGCAAACATCATGCTCCAAATTATGGAAGAGTCTAGTCCTACCAATAATTGAATATTGCTCAGTACTCACAAGCCCATACAGAAAACGAAACATTGCGAACATTGAAGCTATACAAAGGACTTTTGCGTCTAAGATAGAGGAAACGGAAGGTGAAGACTACTGGTCTCGACTACAATCCCTGGAACTCTACTCTCTCGAAAGAAGGCGAGAGCGGTACGCAATAATATACATATGGAAAATACTTGAGGGCTCTGTCCCTAACCTTAGAAATGAAATAGAAACAAACTGGAATGAGAGAAGAGGCAGATTTTGTACTGTCCCAGCTGCGGTGGAACAAGGGGCCATAAAAACGAGGATGGAAAATACCCTCAGAATACGAGGCCCAAAATTCCCTCCTTCACCAGATCCCGAAAATGAGGCGGGATGCTGCAGAGAGGTCGACCGCAGGTCGATCCTCAACCGTCGAACCGTCGTTCAAACTCACCTAAAGTAACCTAAAGTATACAGGGTGTTATCAAATTATGTTTCATAAATTAGTATACATATTCCGGAAGTCAAATTGAACAAAAAAGTTGTCATGAACATAAATCCGCAATCGCTTCGTTTCCGAGATACATTGCCGAGGATGATTCAATTAAAATGAAAGTCATTAAAGTTTATCAAAGTTTATTTACAGCAAGTTTTAAAAATGGTTTCCCTGCATCAGAATACATGCTTCAACGCGTCGTTAAAAATTTTACCTATTTACTCTTGCAGCTATTCACCTCGTACTTGTATACGGATTTGTTAGACAGCAAGAAGAATCTGTTCTTCTACATCTACGTTTTGTCGAGTTCGTGAACATCCAGCATTCAAATGTCATGGTCGAAACATGCCATGCTCACGTAGTCGACTGTCAGTTGAAAGAAATGTAGGCCTCGATGGTAATCGCCTATTAGGATACCTTTCAGCATACCGGTGTTGGCAGGCCCGGATCTAGAAGAATGGGGGCCCGTGGCTAATATTTTTTTTGGGGGCCCCCTTGGCTACAATTTTTATTGTATAAGGATTATAAGCTTTGTTTACGAGGAAAATTAAAGGTTTTCAGAACAAACATATTACTTTACTTTATTTATTTAGTTTTCAGAACAAACATATTACTTTACAAATATTTTACTTTATTTTACATATTATATTTTCCTGAATTAATAATTTTATACACATCTACCTACTGATTATGAGCTGGCAACCGATTGAACCGACGAGCCTTTTTTTGTGCAAATTCATTAATAATATTTCGAAAATCGACTTCTTTGGCCAGAGCATGTTCAACACAAAGAATTGCCAGTGACTGTAATCGCTTTTGCTTCATTGTTGAACGTGTGCAACATTTCAGTCGCTTTAACTTAGAAAAACTCCGTTCGCCGGTACAATTGGTCACCATCAATGACAAGTACATTCTGTATGCATTTAAGACATTGGGGAAAACTTCTCCAAATTTGGAGGCCCCCCTCAAATGCGGGGCCCGTGGCTGCAGCCCACATAGCCCACCCCTAGATCCGGGTCTGGGTGTTGGGCAGCAGCTGCGTTGCCTAGTATCTCTCCTAACACGAGCAAAAGAATACCGCTCTATAACGCTCTGTAACATTACATGAGAATGACAAATGAAATGAAGGAAATTATTTTGGTTTCTAAAATGACGACTAACAAAATACTATCAAAACAAAAGAAAAATAGTTATCTAAACAACCAGACAACTATCATACGACTTTGATAAATTTTAATGATTTTCATTTAAATTGGATCGTCCTCGGCAAAACAGCAATGTATCTCGGAAGCGAAGCAATTGCGGATTTATGTTCATAGGAACTTTTTTGTTCACTTTGACGTCGTGAATGGGACCATACTTTACATATTATAACGCTAAATGGTTCCAGAAAACTAAAAACTGACCCTTATCACCACGAAATCTAACTTTTAAGGCCCTACAGTATTTTTAATTTAAATTAAATAGTATTTAAGTACAGTATTATTATGTGTTATTTTCTGAAAATAAGGAATTAAATTATAATGAATACAGTACTGTATTAATTATATTAAATTAACATGCACTCAAAAATTAACACTCACCAGAAAAACAATTTGACTGGCCTTGCTGGAAAGATTGACTGGAAAGATGGTGGTGATGTTTTATTGTTTGGAAGGAGAGTCTCCTTCCATAAAGGCATCTGGTAGTTCAGGCAATTGGTCGTGTTTTTGAGAGCTTGAAGAGGTCCCTGAAGTTGATCGTTTTGGTTCATGTTGTTCTACAGAAGAAGTCCTCTTCGATTTGAAAAACTATCAATCAGTGTCTGCTTGGGCTTGGTCATTTCTTGGAGTTGAGTTCGGTATGGGAGGAGCGCTAAATTGATGGTGCTCTATGTTGTGTAGACTCTGCTATGGATGGGATCTCTTTCCATGATTTTCCATGATCATGATTTTCTATGATTTTCCATCGCTTGAGGGCATTCTAGAACAAACATGTGATGTTGGTCGGTATCTCGATCAACGGGACAAATCTCGGTTAGCGGCTGAATAGTTCTTTATGGAAAATTTCGATCGTGCTAAACCTCGGTTATCGAGATCCTCGAATAGCAGGATCCACTGTGTGTGTGTGTATATAATATATATATATAATATATATATATATATATATATATATATATATATATATATATATATATATATATCTACAGAAGCTAAGGCTAACAAAGACCCTAAAATCCACTCTAAGGTTAACCCGAGAGAAAGAAGAGAATAAGAGAATAAAGAGTTAAAAGAAGGGAATAAAGGGTTAAGTAAGTAGCGAAACCTATCATTCGTGGGTTAACATTCATTCAGAAAAAGAGAGAGAAAGACTTACCATCATCATCCGTCGGCCACTGTCGACAAGTCGGAAAAATAGTCGAAAAGAATAGGAAAGGGGTGAAAAATGAAAAGAACTAAAATAAGAACGCTTACAAACTATGCAAACACAGTCTTAACTCAAAGAAACACTGTCATACCATGCAAACTGCAGACATGCAGGTAAAGAGAGGATGAGAAAAGAAAAAAAGTATGAAGAGTATAACAAAAAGTGGGTTAGTTTACGCTACGAGCTACAGCTAAGTTCGTTTTAGTCTATTCTTTTTTTATATATAATATAAATTTAACGCTGGCATATCACACGCTGGCATGTCACAAGCTGGCATCAATCGTCAAATCGTCAACAGACTCAAACCTCGACTATCACCCCCAGAGCTCCTGTTGCTAATTGTTTTATTATTTTAAACGACGTTAATATTTTTAAAATGCCTATCTAAACGGTTTTTAAACATATTAACGCCGGTAGAGTTCACGACGGACGCGGGAAGCTTATTCCATTTATCATTGAAAATGAACAATTTGTCAAAATTTACGTTATCGATTTTATTAACGATTTGGAAAACTTCAATAAGCTCCCCCTTAATCGACTAGTCTCGAGTGAATGCAAGTCTAACTCTTTAATCGTATCTTCGTAAGACTTGTTGCGTAGTGACGGAATTAGTTTCGTGGCGCGTCGCTGAACCCTTTCCAGCCTATCAATATCCTCACACAAGTACGGGCACCAAAACTGAACGGCATATTCTAAGTGAGGCCTGACTAAGGACTTGTAAAGGGACAAGATAATATTCTTCGATTTAAATTCGAAATTATGCGCTATAAAGCCTAACATCCTATTAGCTTTTGCGCAAGATTCCAGGCACTGGTTCCTAACTTTTAAATCCTTAGATACGCTTACGCCGAAATCTACTTCCTCTTCAACGCTCACTAACTGTCTATCGTCCATCGTGTACGTGTAATTATTGTTACGAGAACATATATGCAAAACTTTACATTTGTCTACGTTAAATTGCATCTGCCACTTATCCGTCTATTCCATAATCCTATTTACATCGTCTTGGAGCCTATTTCTATCGTCCACGTTAAGAACTTTACCACCTATTTTAGTATCATCCGCGAATTTGACACGTTACTGGCCAAGCCTACATCTATGTCGTTAATGCCACCCGATTCCCTACCATTAACAACAACCCTCTGTTTCATGGCACGAAGCCATTCCTCTAACTAGTTAGCTACCTGACCACGTATACCGTGCGCTTTAACCTTCGCAATTAATCTTCTATGCGGAACTGTATCGAACGCTTTTTTAAAGTCTAAATAAATAACATCAGCCGCTCTATGCCTATCGTATTCGCACAATGTTTCGTTATAAAAACTCTAACAAATTAGTTAAACAAGATTTATGGCGTCGAAACCCATGCTGACTACTATTAATCAAATCGCGACTTTCTAAGTGATCGACGATACGATCCCTAACTACGGATTCCAAAAGTTTACCGACAATTGACGTTAAGCTAATAAGCCTATAATTGCTAGGTACTGTGCGGTCGCCTTTTTTAAAAATGGGCGTAACATTAGCTAATTTGAAGTCTTCAGGAATAATCGTTGTTTCCAATGACTTATTAAAAATTTTTGTTAATGGGCCTACAATAAAGTCTTTCAAATCTTTCAGATGTCTAGGATAAAGCGCGTCAGGGCCTGCAGCCTTTCTAACTTTTAGCTTATCGATATAATGCGCAATCTCACCCTCGTAAACAGTTATTTCATTCAAAATAGTCTCGCTACTAAATGGAACGATATCGGCCACGTCGGGGACATTATTTACGTTTTATACGGTAAAAACTGTCGCAAAAAGTTGTTAAAAAAAAAAAATATATAGTGTTGGGAGTAACGGCGTTACTAGTAACGCCGACGCCGTTACTTTTGAGATGTTATAACGAAAATGGTAACGGCACTACTTTTTAGAGCGATTTCAATCGTTACTCGTTACTCGTTACTTTCATACTGATCATTTGACTAGTATCATTTATTAGCTGTTAATTAGCTGTTAGGTCCTCCAAACGAGGAGGACTATCAGAGGCCAATTTTTAAAAACTAGTGTTCCTGAAATCGAACAACACACTCCTAAAAAATCTGCATGATTTGTTTGTTTTTTGGACAGGCCATTTTTTTATTTGAGTTTATTTTTTAACTTTTTTGTCATATAGAGTATAATTTTGTATTATTAAGGCTTTTTTACTCTTTAGACTTGTCTTAAAAGTAACGGTAGCGGTAACGGTAACACGTTACTCTTTCACAGAAGTAACTGAAGTGGTAACGACGTTACGTTTTAATCAGTGTAACGGTAGCGGTAACGCCGTTTCTTATAGAAAGTAACGTGCCCAACTCTGTGTGTGTGTGTGTGTGTGTGTATATATATATATATATATTAGGTTGGGTCGAAATTTTATATTGAAAAGGTACATATTGTGAGGGGTTTGAATGGAACACAGGAACCCCCTCATAAATTAATTTCGCTGTTTAAAACCTCCTACCCCTGGCACAATTTTTCACTTTTTGACCTATATTGAAGAATATGCCATATATACAAGACTTACTCTGCAATCAAGTTTTTTGATGACATAAATCTTTATTAACGTATAATATTTTATTTAATAATGTACAGTATTAGGAAAATTAATTAAGTACAATATATTCAGAAGAAAAAATTAGAGGTATAATAAATGTGCTAAAATTCAATTCACTTTTTCATTGTTCCTTATCACATCAAAAGAGAAGAAATTTTCAATATCATTAGGAAATTTTATTTCATATGTTTCTTACTCATTCCATTGGGCCTTTCAATCAAACTTGGGCAGTTTTCGCCTTGATTCTAATGAGTTTAAGATAAACTTTTGACGGTTGTCATATCCTATTCTTTCCTGACATGCCTTTGTTACTAGGTTCACTGCCCTTTCCATACTTTGACTGTGGCATGGAAAAGAAGCTATCTCCAGTGGCTTACATCGAGCCTGTAGTAGCTCATCGTCGCTAAAATTGTCGCTAAAAAAAAAAAATTAGACTAACACGAACTTAGTTGTAGCTTGTTGAGTAAATTAACCCACTTTTTGTTATTCTTTATACTTATTTTTCTTCTCTCTGTATTGCATGTCTGTAGTTTGCATGTTTGCATGGTATGATAGTGTTTGAGTTAAGAATGTGTTGTAATGCGTTCTTATTTTACTTCTTTTCATCTTTCACGCCTTTCCAGCCTAGTGGGCTGCATCCTCTACCTCCCTATGGAGTGGAGGATCGGTCTGCAACAGTTGGAAGAATGTGTTGCTTTGAGTTAAGAATGTGTTGTTCTTGAGTTAAGAATGTATTGCATGGTTTGTAAGCGTTCTTATTTTACTTCTTTTCATCTTTTTTCCGACAGAATGGGCTCTACCTCCCTATGGAGTAGAGGACCGTTCTGCAATCTTTCCTATTCTCTCCGACTATTTTTCTGACTTGTCGGCAGTGGCAGGCGGATGATGATGGTGAGTCTTTTATCTCTTTTTGAATAAATGTTAACCCACGAGTGATAGGTGTTGCTACTTACTTAACCCCTCATTCTCTTCTCTTAACCCCCTACTCTTTCCTTTCTCTCGGGCTAACCTTAGAGTGGATCTTAGGGTCTTTGTTAGCCTTAGCTTCTGTAAATCTGTAGATCTCCGTGTAGTCAGTAGATTGGAAATTGAGGGTTCGAGACAACTCAAAGTTTCTGGTACTTGAAAATCCTGTTCTTGAAAGGGTGATTTTCTGAATAGCTTGCTCCCTAATTTCTAGTCTCTTGTCAGTTACCATTGATATAAGTATATTTTCTGGGTGGGCAAAGTAGGCGTTATTCTTTAATACTGGTTGTATGATTGATCTATGTTGTTCATCTAAATTTCAAAGCAAGCACATTAAATGCCAAAAGTTATATGCACCATCAGTTGTATTAGGATGAGATTTTATCCAAAACCACCCTGGAGCATAGAACTGCATAATAATCGTGACTATATCTTGAAGATTTTTATCGGGATTTGGCGTTGAGATATATAATCGAAGGACCCTGTTGGCTAGAGTTAGCCAGCGAGCATGGTGAAGGGTACCTGGGGATCGAGTGGGCAGATCTTGGGAAGTGTCTCCAGATTGCACTGCCAGACACACATCATAGAGATATCTTTGATCACTGCTTAACTCCTTCACAACATTTGCTGGAATTTCTTTAATGTTTCCCTTTACGCGAGAATATTTGACTACCTCCAATTTTGTTAAATCTGTTTTCAGTTTATTCTCATTTGAACCTATAAAAGTATTTGGACCTGTTGTTTTACCATCAATGGCTTTGTAGACGTACATAAAAGGCAGCTCATTCAAATGCGAGAGGCACACTAGGGCTGAGTGAAACACAACATTTTATGTCAAATTTATTTGCCTCACTTGTTTTTGGTGTATTAGAACATAAAAATGATGTATCAGTCATTTAATGTTTGTAACTCAAACCATCTCTTGCATTTTTACATAAAAGCAAAATGGCCATCAGCCGGTTGTCCATAAATAAAAATATGCTCATAACATAAAAACTAAGTGTTCTATCAAAAAAAATAATTGAAGAAAAACGCTTTATAATGCAAAACTATACTTAAAAAACACCATTGTACATACATTGTATTGAAATAAAATTGTATCTGGTCTCACTTGGTTGGATGTCGTAAATCAATTACATTTGAATGCGATCTAAAACCCACTCGTCTCAAATATTATTATTTTTTAAGGAGAGGCATCAGATCCTTTTTGGTTTCAAGTGAAGGAAACAGAGAGCGACTTTTTATTCTTGACCTAATAAATCCGTTTCTTGATTCCTGTGATATTACTGATGCTGATGCATCTGTAACCAACTTCACGGCTCTTTCGACGTTCTGTGTGTGAATGGGGTATTGCTCAACTTTGAGACATTTTGTTTCGTACTCAAGCAATTCTTCATCGCACAATTTAGAAGTGAGAGGTGGTTCACTGATATCAATCCTATCCCAGAAAATGATGTCTGTCCAATGTGATGTTTTGAAGTTCAATTCTGGTACTCTAAATTCTCTGATTTTCCTTGTATTAGCTTCCTTACACTTTCTTGTCTGTATTATTCGATCGATTGCAACTTTGCGCAGCTTTTGCTCACTATCTGACAGCATTGATAGAAGAATATTTTCTGAGTGAGCAAAATAGGCATTCCGTGATATATAAGGTTGGACAACTTTGTGTATATTTTGGGGTAACAGGTTGAACCTTTTTATCGCATCAAAGATATGTTTGGGTCCATCAGGCAGATACGGTTTAAATTTTATATTGAACCAGTTAAGACCCTCTGGAGGAATTCTTTTGGGAGACATAATAACGACATAGTCTGTTAGCTAGAGTTAACCATTTAGAGTTGTTAAGGGGACCAGGCTTGAGTTTCTCTAGGCTTCCCTCAACATATCCTTCTCTTATGGCCCCAGTTATTCTGAACATGTATTGTTGATCATTACTTAAATTTTCTTTGAGCTCATCGGTGACAACTTGGATGCTATCGGTCCCAACCGTAATTGGGGAGAACTTTACCACAGGCATCTCATGGCAAGTCTTAAGAGCATTACCAATAGATCCACTAAATGATCTTGTCCCAGTTGTTTTCCCGTCGTATCGCTCAAACAGATGCCTTAAGGGAAGTTCATTTGTATGTGACATACAAATGCTCCATTGCAATGGTCGGTTCAGCTTCTGCTCGATGAAATGGATTATGCCACCTTTAGACCCAGTGTTAACATTCGTACTGTCGCACCCTATCACCTGGAGATTCTGGTCTAGTGTCACTTCATTCAAGTAAGCGAACAACGATTCAGATATATCACTTGCTTTTCCAGATTTACGGCTCAAATGGTTAAGGTATTCTCCACCAGTCTCACTCAATAGTACATAATGTTCTTCAACAATTATATCCTGGTACCATTTACCATCTTTATTTGTCTTTACCAACGTCTTGCTTTTTCTCCCATCAAAATATAAAGCTTTAAAATCACCATAACTTTGTGCAGCTTCAACTTATAATGTTTTTCTCAATTTCTGTCTCTCTCTTCTCACCTTACTTCGATCAATAAAAAAGTCACTGTCTTTTTCGGCAATGATACCCAAATCCACCAAAGTAGCTGAAGCAATGACCGATGCAGCCCTATCTGAAACACCAAATCTGTCAGCTTCCATGGCGAGATTGGGTAAAGGGGCTCTCATTTGAATGTTGGAGCATTCATATTCAGACTCAGTTGTTGAACTTTCTTCGGTACTAGAGAAATCAGTATTAGTATCAGGTGAAAGCACATCATCAATGACTACCTTTTCAAATTCTTCATACATGATTATTTTTCTTCGCTTACTTCCTTGTTGCTCCTTCAACTTTCTTGCATTTCTTTTTGCTATAGATCTTGAAAGGGTAACATTCACACCTCCATTCACCATATTTCGCATAGTCCTTTGATCCTCAAGGAATTCCAGTTCTTCTTTGGGTATTCTTGATTCTTTTGGACAAGCACAAATAATATGTTTTTCTTTATATCCGCTTTTTCGGCAGCCAAAAACTTGGTGCGAAACGAAGTTGCATTTACAGGTACAAATGTCAAAGAGTTCTACCATTGATTTTTTGAACAATTCAATAAGCTTCGCACTGCTTTAGGATCGATTGAGTTGCGTAACCTTGTCGGTAAAGCGTTTCAGCTTGGTAATTATGGATTTTTTACTCATTGAGAGTATTGATGAACGTTTCCACTCTTCGACCAATGCTTCTGCTATCGTTTCGAGAATATCATTATTTGTCAATTTTGCAGATGAGCCTTCCTTCAGTAGAAAAAAATATCTCCCAACCTGCATATTAGAGGATAAGACATTATGTGGCAATTCACTTGGAATTCCGAACAGAAAATGTTGCTTCACCGAATGTGTAGTGAGTAGGGATTTTGCCATATTTAGATCTGAGGTTAAATTTCTACAGAAATATCACATTATGAAAATCTGAAAAAAAAACAAACACTGAATTAGTTAAAACAAATTTATATAAGCTCTAAAACTAAAATGTAAACATATTTTAATCAAAAGTCTTTGTAGCCACCCATGCTACAATATGCAGCATGCAGCAACTACCCACATCCCTTATCAGCCATATGCAAGATGTCATTGGCCTCGAGTGAGACTGATGTTTAGATAAGCGTCTGTGTGTTTTTAAGTAGTTGGTGATTAGTAAGTATCGCTTGTGTTGTGTGAATATATTTACTCGTTATGATAGTTATAACCAAACAACGCACAACATAACGAGATATCTTCTCTCAGAAACCGATAGATATTATACTAGGGGTCCTTCAAAATATGACTTTCCGCCATTTTGTTTTCGGCAAAAATGCGGCGGGTGGAGGGTCCTAAAAAGAAAATATTATCTTTTTAGAACTTCTAGAGGGTCAATACACCAAATCATGAGTGAGGCAAGACGGTTTAATATTTTCACTCCACCCTAAGACACACCAACCACTGCATTGGTTTGTTAAGATGAATTTCAACCAGTTTTATGGCTCCACCAATTTTTCCTGTATTTACAGGAGTACTATCACACAGTAAAGCTTTGATAGTATCTGTGCTGTTCGAGTCTGTAATAATATGATAGTTATCAACTCCTGCTATGCAACGAGCAGAGCTGGGCAGTATTTAAATACATTTGTATTTAAATACGTATTTAAATACATTTGTGTATTTAGAACTGTATTTATAAATACATTGTTTTTCATGTATTTAAATATAGTATTTAAATACTTTAATGAGTATTTAAATACAATGTATTTAAATACTCAAAATAAAAATGTAAATACTTTTACTGGTTTAATACACGTTCTGTACTAGCACAGTACGACGCGTCGACAGTGTAGTACAGCATGGTTCATGTTTCAACGTGTCAGTTCAATCAGTTGTGTGCCACTCTTAGTCGAAAGCGGTTGATTTCTTTATCGTGTGCGTGTCATGGCTTCAACAAGCAAATCCGGTGAATCAAACAGTGATATATCTGCAGATAACAATTTAGTGCACCCTCTGTTTGATGGAAAATACTTTAAAATTAAATCTAAAGACGGTAATAAGGTAAAGTGCACTAAAGTAGAAATTTATCAAAACATGAATTAGTGAATGCATATGTTAAAATTTGTATGTATTTAAAATGTATTTACAAATATATTTAAATACAATTGATGTATTTTGTATTTAGTATCTAAATACATTCGTAAAATGTATTTAGTATTTAAATACATTTCTCCCATGTATTTAGTATTTAGTATTTAAATACATTCAATGTATTTATTGCCCAGCTCTGGCAACGAGCAGTTCCATTATCTGGTGTGACATGGTCTACATAGCTGCTTCCAGGTTCTTTCACAATAACATAGTGTTCTTCTTTTATCTTTCCACTTTTAGTTAATGTGTTATCTTTCCTTCCATCAAATCCAAGGCACTCCATCTTCAGATTTTCGGATTTAAACCTAAAAGTATTTGTTTCACCCATGTGAGTTTTTCTCTTTCTAATTTCTTTTTGTCAAGCATGTTGGTGTGGTTAAGGATCCTCATACCTTTTAAAGCTGCATTGACTATTGCAACTGCAGCTCTACAACTTACATGATAACAATCTGCTGTTAATGCTAGGTTTTTATAGGAGTGCCTGTTCTGAATATTCTCAGTCAATTCTAAATCAGCCTCATAATCTACATCCTGACTCTCTGAATCTATGATACAGCCATGTCTTCTTCGGTATTTTCTATAAATTCCGATGGTAAAACATTGGTGGCTTCAGTCATTTCTTCTTGTACTTTTAGTTGACGGTTTTGTGCTTCTTGGGTTCTTGCTAAAGATCTCTTCTTTGTTGAACTAGCTATGCGATCAATTGGTCCCAACTCATTTTTTCTTTGTTTTTGACCCACAAAAGACTCCCATTCTGCCATTGGTGTTTTATCATTATACCTGCAAGATTTCCTATCAATTCCCTTATCATAGCATTCACAAGAAGATATATCAAACATTTCATCATGCTGAGCTACTTTTAAGGCAAAACTTTCATTTCTTCGATCTAGCGGCACATTGTTCAATTTTGAGGCTATTGTTGGTTTTCGTCGTCGTCGTCGTTGGGCCTAGGCAAGCTACGGCTTGGGACCGTAGCGCATCTATCCGGTATAGGTTAACCTGGATGATGTAGTCATAAGCACTGCCGCTGGTTAAGTGCCAACCAGTGATTATCTCACTAGCGTATTGAGTCCGTTAGGCGAAACTGCGACAGTACCAAGGATGGAAAAATAACCCTTGGATTTCTATTATTTATTTGCAAAATGGACATGGTATTAGATTAAAATAATTATTTGAATATAAATAATTAACTGACAATTGTGACATATAATTAATTATGTTTACATACAATAAAATAATACAGTATACATAAAATTAGTATTAATGTGGTTTACAATTGAATTATGATGGGTAACTAATTTAAAATGAATTTATAGCTATTCCGAAATTCAAGACGGTAAAATTAACATTTATCTTGAAACTAAAATAAGAGTATTCACTACACACTCCCCCACCAGAGAGGAAGTTCAAAGAGTTCCGAACGACACAGATTTCCCCTGGACCTTTTTGGTAGCTACATGTACCTCGCTTAAGGTTGATTCCAAAAACGCAGGCTTAAGACGATCGATAGAAACCTTGTCGACCTTGGAACCGCGCTGGATGAGAAATGATTTGCGCGTACGTCGGAGAACTTCATAAGGCCCGTCATATGGACATTGGAGAGGCCGTTTTGGGACAGGTACACGAACGAAAACGTGGGTGCAAGACTGGAGGGCTGGGGAAACAAAGATGTTCTGTTGGCTAGTCAATCGAGGGGGAACAGGCTGAAGGGACTGCATGTGAGAGGAAAGTGTTTGAGCGAATTCCGTAGGATCACATGACTTATCTCCTGCAGTGAAGTAGCCACCTGGTAGCCGCAGTGTTGTTCCATAGACTAGTTCAGCCGCTGTAGTCTTCAGATCACTCTTAAATGCAGAGCGAATACCAAGCAACACGAGTGGAAGCTTATCCATCCAATGGGAGTCTTCGTGACACATAAGGGATGACTTCAGCTGGCGATGGAAGCGTTCGACGAGGCCGTTAGCTTGCGGATGATACGCACAGGTATGCGCATGTACTGTACCCAACAAGCTGGTAAACTTCTTCCAAAGCGAAGACTCAAATTGGCGACCTTGGTCAGTGATGACTTTTGTCGGCAATCCAAATCTTGATACCCATCCATGAAGAAAGGCTCTTGCAACAGTGTCCGCTTGGATATCAGGAAGTGGGATGGCTTCAGGCCATCTGGAAAAGCGGTCGAGACAGGTGAGCAGATAACGTTGGCCTTGAATCACTGAGAGGGCCAACAATGTCTACATGAATTACCTCAAATCGCTGGGATGGGGGCGGAAATGCGTCAAAGGGGGACCTGGTGTGCCTTTGGACTTTGGCACGCTGGCAGGCAAGGCACGTTTTGGTCCAATGTTTGACATCCTTCCGCATCGAGGGCCAAACAAGCGAGAGGTAACCAGGTGTTGCGAAGCACGGATACCAGGATGGGAGGGCTTATGAAGATCCGTGAAGACTGCTTGTCTGTGACATGGAGGGACATAAGGGCGAATAGCAGCTGTTGATACGTCGCAATAGAGGGGCACAGACAATCCTGGCATACTCATTTTCTTGAGGGAAAGTGAGTGAGTGGAGTCTTCTCTGAGCAGGTCTTGTAGTTCCGTATCCTTATCTTGATCCTGTGCAATAGCATTCCACAGTGTAGAGCTGAGGGTAACAGAAGTAATCTCTATTCTTGAAAGTGCATCCGCTGGAGTGTTCAAGACACCTTTGATGTGGCGGATATCTGTGGTAAATTGCGAGATATATCGAGTTGCCTGATGACTCTGGGAGAGTGGTTACAGCTGTTTTTATTGAAGACAGTGACCAAAGGTTTGTGGTCGGTAAAAACACAAAACTCTCGGCCTTCAAGGAAATGTTGAAAATGCTTCACGTTTAAGTAAATAGCAAGAAGTTCACGTCCGAAAGCACTATAACGCGTTTGGGCTGGCTGCAGCTTTTTCGAGTAAAACGCGATGGGTGCTTGTTGACCGTTAATGGTTTGTTCCAACACCCACCGATCGCAACATCTGACGCATCGACCGTCAGAGTTAGGGGGGCATCACTGATAGGAAATGACAGAGACAATGCACTATTGATAGCATTTTTGGCATTGTCGAACGCCTGTAAACTATCGCTACACCATACCAATTTCGTTACCTTGCGTTTGTGTGTCATAGCGTGTAGAGGAGCAAGAACACTGGCACAGTTTTTAATGAACTTGTGGTAATAATTTACCAAACCTAGAAACCGACGTAACTCACGCTGATTATTTGGCATAGGGTAATTTTTTATCACTTCACACTTGTCCTGAAGGGGGGTAATTCCGTGCTGCGAAATCGTGTGACCAAGAAATTCCAAGATTGGCTGTGCAACACACACTTAGATGCATTAATAGTAACACCGTATTGTTCTAAGCGTTGAAAGAGGAGTGAAAGATGTTCCTTATGTTCCTCTTCCGTTGAGCTGGCCACAAGCAAATCATCGATGTAGGCATAAACAAAGTCTAAGCCTCTGGTGACCTCATCTATAAACCTCTGAAAGGTTTGCGCAGCATTCCGTAGCCCGAACGGCATCTTCACAATTCGAATAACCCAAATGGTGTACAAACTGCAGTCTTGGGAATATCCGAAGGCTCTACGGGAATGTGGTGGAAAGCCTTAACGAGGTCTATTTTACTGAAGATAGATTTGCCGTGGAGAAGAGAAGTAAAGTCTTGGACATTTGGTACCGGATATCGGTCCGGGATGGTTGTCGAATTCAAAAACCGGTAATCCCCACATGGTCTCCAGTCTCCTGACTTCTTCTGGACCAGGTGTAGGGGAGAGGACCAACTGCTTTTGGAAGGTCTTATTATCCCAAGATCTATCATAAGCTGGAATTCCGATTTGGCAGCTTTCAGTTTGTCCGGGGCAAGACGTCTGGGTTTTGCAAACACAGGGGGACCTTTTGTTGTAATGTGATGGGTAATGGTGTGCTTAATGGTATCACCCATCTGCATCGGTTGAAGAATTCCTGGATATCGCTGGAAAAGGCACTGGTACATGGAATTAGGGGGAACGAGGGAAAGTGCAGAGTTCGAGGCGTCCGGAAGGGCAACCTGTTTGGCAAGAACAGAAAGCAGTGTGGCCTGGTCGCATAAGCGTCGCTTGTCAAGATCCACCAGGAGTTTGAAATGCTGGAGGAAGTCAGCGCCGATTATGGGATGCTGCACTTGAGCACAGATGAAAATCCACTTGAAGGATCGGTGAAGGCCCAAGTTTAGTTCATGCGACTGAGTACCGTACGTGGGTATGCGTGAACCGTTAGCAGCGTATAGAGGCGGAGATTCCGAGTGCGTATGACCAGATTTTTGAAGGAATACACTGACTGACGCTCCGGTATCGACCAAGAAATTGACACCACAGTTCCTGTCCTTTATGAATAACAGGTTGGCAGTGCGAGTACTAGACGCCATTAGGACTCGCTGCTGGGGTTTTCCGACGAAAAATTGCAAGGGGAGATGCACTTCCTAGCCTTCTTTCCAAATTTAGAGTGGTAGAAGCAGATCTTCCCGGAACTCGAACGATGCCTCTTCGTAAATCTTGACCGAGAATGGCTTCTTTGCCGTTGATTTTGTAGCAGAGAACAAACGTGGTTGAGTTGTTGACTTAACTCTTCCACTTTCAACTCCAGTTCCGATTGTGTGTTCACGTTGTTGACCGGAGCTGTGTCAATCTCCACTACTTTGTCGGCAGTTTCTGCTAGTTTATCAACTGGAGTAGCAGGATCCATAGTGGCCAAGACACGCCGAGCTGATGGAGGAAGTTTCTGCAAGAACAACTGTCTAAAGATGTCCTTATCGAAGGTTTGTGCGCGTTCGCCTAGAGCGCACTGCATAGCCCTCAGCATTTGAGTGGGCTTACGGTCTCCAAGTTCTTCTTTTGAGATTAACTGATGTAGTTTCTCACGCTCGGAGACAGTGGTGCGGCACAGGATGGCAGACTTCAGATCGTTGTATGGGTCCTCACTCGTGGAAGTAGACACGATGACGTCACGGACTTCAGAGATGATGCTCGCTGGTAGAGAGGACAAAACATGATCGTATTTTTCCTGCTAGCGGTGATCCTTCCCAAGTTGAATTGTGATTCCACTTGGTGGAACCAAATAAATGGATCACCCGGCCAGAAGACGGGGAGCTTTACGCTCAAGTGGGAGATGGCACCAGCGTCGTCAGGCATCTTCTCCTATGCTTGCTGACGTACAAGCAAGACAAGTTACCAACGAAGGAGTGGAGGTTGAGACGAGCGCAGGCACAGAGCGCACGGGCAGGGGTGAGGGGCAGAGGGCACGAGCGACGTTACAGTCTGGTCCTAGTCGCTCGGGTGAAGGGGGTGATGGGCACGAACGACGTTACAGTCTAGTCCTAGTCGTTCGGGTAAAAGGGGGGAATCCAACTCCGGGAATCACCAATTGTTGGTTTTCGTCGTCGTCGTCGTTGGGCCTAGGCAAGCTACGGCTTGGGACCGTAGCGCATCTATCCGGTATAGGTTAACCTGGATGATGTAGCCATAAGCACTGCCGCTGGTTAAGTGCCAACCAGTGATTATCTCACTAGCCGTATTGAGTCCGTTAGGCGAAACTGCGACAGTACCAAGGATGGAAAATATAACCCTTGGATTTCTATTATTTATTTGCAAAATGGACATGGTATTAGATTAAAATAATTATTGAATATAAATAATTAACTGACAATTGTGATATATAATTAATTATGTTTACATACAAAAAATAATACAGTATACACAAAATTAGTATTAATGTGGTTTACAATTGAATTATGATGGGTAACTAATTTAAAATGAATTTATAGCTATTCCGAAATTCAAGACGGTAAAATTAACATTTATCTTGAAACTAAAATAAGAGTATTCAGTACAACATGAATTAGTGAATGCATATGTTAAAATTTGTATGTATTTAAAATGTATTTACAAATATATTTAAATACAATTGATGTATTTTGTATTTAGTATCTAAATACATTCGTAAAATGTATTTAGTATTTAAATACATTTCTCCCATGTATTTAGTATTTAGTATTTAAATACATTCAATGTATTTATTGCCCAGCTCTGGCAACGAGCAGTTCCATTATCTGGTGTGACATGGTCTACATAGCTGCTTCCAGGTTCTTTCACAATAACATAGTGTTCTTCTTTTATCTTTCCACTTTTAGTTAATGTGTTATCTTTCCTTCCATCAAATCCAAGGCACTCCATCTTCAGATTTTCGGATTTAAACCTAAAAGTATTTGTTTCACCCATGTGAGTTTTTCTCTTTCTAATTTCTTTTTGTCAAGCATGTTGGTGTGGTTAAGGATCCTCATACCTTTTAAAGCTGCATTGACTATTGCAACTGCAGCTCTACAACTTACATGATAACAATCTGCTGTTAATGCTAGGTTTTTATAGGAGTGCCTGTTCTGAATATTCTCAGTCAATTCTAAATCAGCCTCATAATCTACATCCTGACTCTCTGAATCTATGATACAGCCATGTCTTCTTCGGTATTTTCTATAAATTCCGATGGTAAAACATTGGTGGCTTCAGTCATTTCTTCTTGTACTTTTAGTTGACGGTTTTGTGCTTCTTGGGTTCTTGCTAAAGATCTCTTCTTTGTTGAACTAGCTATGCGATCAATTGGTCCCAACTCATTTTTTCTTTGTTTTTGACCCACAAAAGACTCCCATTCTGCCATTGGTGTTTTATCATTATACCTGCAAGATTTCCTATCAATTCCCTTATCATAGCATTCACAAGAAGATATATCAAACATTTCATCATGCTGAGCTACTTTTAAGGCAAAACTTTCATTTCTTCGATCTAGCGGCACATTGTTCAATTTTGAGGCTTCTTCTATTAGTCGACTGACTTTAAGATAGATACCTTTGGTGTTATTCGTAGGGAACGAAAATGTCATCCAAATGTCTTCAATATCTTTTACAACAACCCTGTAACAATCATTAGCAATTGCTGATCCTTTTGATTTAGCTTCTTCACGACGGCGCACAAAAAGGTAGTGTCTCACAACATCTGCTTTTGAAGGAGTCATGGCTGCTGGGAATTCTGTAAGATATCCAAAGGATGCATTTGAGGACTTGTTTGTAGTAGTCATAGTTTATATTCAGAAGTAAAATAAAATTATATGTAATTTACAATTTATGATAAATTCAAATTATAATTAAAGCAAATGCAAATTATTTCTGTTTATCTGAAAAATTATTTCTCTTTATCTGAAACATAAAAATATCAAGCATTAAACAAACAACTTATCATGTAACATATAATAACATTAAACATATGCAAATATGAAGGTAAAAAAGGGAGGAGGGGCATGTGATAGGGGTAGAAGGGTAGCACATGCTTGATTTTTTAATATTTTGTTAAAGTGATAAAAAAAACTTTCTCACATAGTGTACTTTTTAAGAAATAAAAATTTTTCCCATTTAAATATTGCAAATATGAGGGTAAAAAATGGAGGTGGGGGTATGTGCTAGGGGTATCAGGGGTAGCACATGCTTGATATTTTAAGATTTTGTTAAAATGATAAAATGAAACTTCTCACTTAGTGTGTTTTTTAAGAAATAAAAAATTTCCCATTTTCGACCCGGCCTAATATATATATATATTATTATATATATATTTGTGTGTGTGTGTGTATATATATATATATATATATATATATATATTATATATATATATATATATTATAATTATATATATATATATGATACACACAGACCGTGCATGGAACAAGGAACTCTTCTAGGAAAATTAAATCCACTATAGCCCGAATAAGTAATAGTAAATGACAAATACTATACTATGAAAAAGAAAGAACTATAGTATTTGTCATTTACCATTACTTATTCGGACTATAGTGGATTTAATTTTCTTAGAAGAGTTCTTTGTTCCATGCATGGTAGGGTGGATCACTTTTCACTTTTTTTAAAAAATTATAGCTGGTCAAAGTTTTTCCCATGATTTGGTTCAGTGGAAGTACACTGACACCATTTTTACCAAAATCGATCAATATTTAGGGGTCGCGCATCGACCTTGAAAATTTCAATTTTGGAAATTTGGCCAAATTGACAATTTTTTACTGAATAAAGATAAATCATCAAATGACCATATTTTCTGAATCCTCTCAGTGAAAGAAATCCTCTCAGATACTTACCAAGTTGATCGGACAAGTGGTTTAGAAGTTACACTCACCTAGAAATAACATTAAAATTTAAAATACCGTATTTGTCCCCCGTTATGGGCGTAATCATAGCATCAGTAGCTGGCGCATCCTAAAATCCCAATTACACACACACGCTATGTCTATGACCAATATTTTTACTAATCACAGTTTGCTTTTTACAGATCAACTGTGTCAATTGATTCTTGTTTGATAAGTCTAGACTTTAGTACAATGGATAAACTGTTAACAACCAGGAGTGGGAAGACTGAAAGTTACTTATTCTGGAAAAGAGAAAGCAGCAACAACAGCACCACCTTCTCTAAGGTCAACCATCTTCCTTGATCGGTGGTGCCAAATTGCCAACCACCCATCAAGTTCTCCAGTACTTCTTCTATGCCAAGCAGGAAAAGACACGGTGGCCAATGTTCTGGTATTTTGGAACATGGCACGTATAAAGACGATCACGAGGCGTAACTGCGAAAGAAAACTGGAGTTACTGTGGGAAGAGTGGCGCTCGCTGCAGAAGAGCAAGATGAGAGACAGTGACGCGGGAAAAGGCAGGGAGAAGTTTTCAGAAAATCTGAACAAGCTCTGGGACATCGGAGCTCCCGATGCTATTGAAGAGATACAGAAAAGTCGACTGCTCTCAGACAACAACAAACAAGAAGATATTAAATTTTATGGGGATCAACGGGGCCTGCGCCAGGCAACAATGAGTGGGAATGATAAAGTGTCGTTGTCAAGAGAAAACGGCAACTCTCAAGTCAACAATCTCGTGATGAGCCAGGCACCTCAAAAACGAAATTAGGAACCGAAGCTGAGAGCGACGATGAATCTATAGAAAGCAGATCATCGAGCAACTCCGAATCACAGCTAGAACCACCATACCGACAGCCGAGAGAATCAACTGTATCAATCAGCCTTCCTCACCGCATCCTCAATGCACCGGCTGTTATTGAAGTGGCTGATCGCTTCCGGATGTCCAATAGGTGTATATATATATCAGTAATGATCTTTCTTGACAAAGATATAATAGACGTAACGACGGAAAATTTAGTGATTATTTTGTCACATAAAAACCATACGCATCCTTGTCAATTTCCTTTCAATTTCGCACATAGGTGGCAAGTGTCGTGGCGGCAGTCCTACGTTCGGCAGATCCGCCCGCAGACCTGGACAAATTCAGTATCTCGAAGGACACGTCTCGCCGTGGAAGAGTGGCACATCGTTGTGAAGTGTCGACAGCTGTGCAGAAATCCTTCGTATCTCCGAGGCATGCTGTCGTCCACTGGGACGGTAAAGTAATCAAGGTCAGTTTTGCCCTCACCGTGGACGACAGTGAATTAACATGTTCCAGTGACGACAGTGGATTGACATATTCCAGTGGACGATAATGGATTGGCATGTATGACATACGTTTCAGGACTCTCTTGGATCATTGGAGCACCGCCAGGCGATTCTCATCTCCGGAGCTCCCCAATGCACAGAAGGAAAGTTGCTGGCCGTTCCGACTGTTGCTGACGGCACCGGTCTGTCCCAGGCCCAGGCGACCTTTCGTGCTCTCAAAGACTGGGGATGCGAGAACAACGTGATTGGACTGTGCTTCGACACAACTTCCTCCAATACGGGGAGGGTGCAGGGTGCGGTGGTCCGGCTGGAGAACATGCTTGGTAAACCGCTCTTCCAGCTGGGCTGTCGCCATCACGTTATGGAGCTCATCGTGGGGGCAGTGGTCATCACCGCGTTTGGAAGAACCACAGCACCAACTGAACCTTTGTTCCAGTATCTGAGGAGAAGGTGAATTTCAAGTCTAAGGCGCATTTGTTTTCTCCAATGATTTTTTGCCTTCAGAGCAATTGGGATATCAGCGTCCTTCTACTAATGATGTTAATAGCAGTCGAAAAGGGAAACTTCAGTCGTTTTCATGCAATATTTTCATAACTCCCCTTTCAGGTGGGACAAGCTCGACCTCTCGACTTATCGCGAGCTGGAGATCGAGCATTTGGCGGAGGTGACGTGGCTGATGGAGCTCCGAGATGAGGCAGTCAAGTTCCTCGGCACCGCTTCTGGTCTTGTCAGAGAAGACTACCGAGAAGTGGCGGAGATTACACTCCTGGTACTCGGGGCCCAGCCACGTCGTGGCACACACTTCATGCGCCCAGGAGCCTACCATCATGCGAGGTGGATGGCCAAGGTTGGTATTTTGAATTAGAAGTTAAATATTGTATTGCCTTCTGCAAACAGCACCAACTGAACCTTTGTTCCAGTATCTGAGGAGAAGGTGAATTTCAAGTCTAAGGCGCATTTGTTTTCTCCAATGATTTTTTGCCTTCAGAGCAATTGAGATATCAGCGTCCTTCTGCTAATGATGTTAATAGCAGTCGAAAAGGGAAACTTCAGTCGTTTTCATGCAATATTTTCATAACTCCCCTTTCAGGTGGGACAAGCTCGACCTCTCGACTTATCGCGAGCTGGAGATCGAGCATTTGGCGGAGGTGACGTGAATGATGGAGCTCCGAGATGAGGCAGTCAAGTTCCTCGGCACCGCTTCTGGTCTTGTCAGAGAAGACTACCGAGAAGTGGCGGAGATTACACTCCTGGTACTCGGGGCCCAGCCACGTCGTGGCACACACTTCATGCGCCCAGGAGCCTACCATCATGCGAGGTGGATGGCCAAGGTTGGTATTTTGAATTAGAAGTTAAATATTGTATTGCCTTCTGCAAACAGCCATTTGAAGTCCCTACCAGAAAAAATAAGATAAATAATTTACCATTAAACAAACTTATATGGAGTGGTATCGGTATTTATACATCACAGTGCGTATTCGTTTCAGATCATCTACTACACGAAGCTCCTGATGTTCGCCGGTCAGCTGGAGTTCGACGACGAGCTGGTACAGAAACTTCAGAGAGTGGTACTATTTACTGCACTCCTCTACGCACCTGCCTGGCTGGCGGCTCCTGTCGCAGCTGATGCCCCGCTGAATGACCTTGTGTTGTACCAGCGTCTTCTGCAGTACAAGGCTGTGGATCGCGAGATTGCAGAGGCTTCACTGGCAGTGATCAGGCGGCACTTGTGGTATCTGAGGCCTCAGACCGTCGTTTTCGCCCTCTGCAGTGACAAAGTGGAAGACACTGTGAAGCACGAGATGGCAAAGAAGCTGTGCCGCCTCGCTGTGCCCGAGGACTTCACGTATGACAACGTCTCGGTTGATGACACGACGCGCCTTCCGGACCTGATCGATGAGTCATCGTGGTTCGTGTTCACAGGCCTGCAGGTGTGCGCGTCTACGTGGCTCACTCTGCCGGTGAATAAGTGGGATCAAGATAAGAACTACTGTGATCTGAAGAATGTCATCTCGCATCTGAAAGTTACCAACGACGTGGCAGAGAGAGGGATAAAACTGATAGAAGATTACGCGAACACTGTCACAAAAGACGAGTCACAGCTGCAGGGTCTTCTTCAGCTCGTGGAAAAGAGCCGGAAAGAACTAGGTGACTTCAAGAAGTCGTCACTTGCCAAGATGACGTAGCGCAGAGGGAAAGGGAGTTAGCAGAGAGAGTACATGGCGCACGCCTTAAGATGACGTGTGTTCTAACCACGATTCATACAGTTTTTGAACCTAGTTAGGGGCACCGGAGTAAGTGCCTTTAGTGATATCGGTAAACCGTTTTAATACAAAATACATTTGATCTTTCCTTATTCGTTTTATCTTATCCTAAAAAGCAGACAATGGCAGACAGCATATGGAGGTACGGGGACAAATACGATATTTTAAATTTTAATGCTATCTCAAGGTGAGTATAACTTCTAAACCACTTGTCCTATCAACTTGGTAAGTATCTGAGAGGATTTCTTTCACTGAGAGGATTCAGAAAATATGGTCATTTGATGATTTATCTTTATTCAGTAAAAGATTGTCAATTTGGCCAAATTTCCAAAATTGAAGTTTTCAAGGTCGATGCGCGACCCCTAAATATTGATCGATTTTGGTAAAAATGGTGTCAGTGTACTTCCACTGAGCCAAATCATGGGAAAAACTTTGACCAGCTATAATTTTTTAAAAAAAGTGAAAAGTGATCCACCCTAATTTGCACGGTCTGTGTGTATCATAAAAAGCCTCAGGGAACCATTCTGAGTACATTCTGAGTATAGGAGATATCCCACGCAAGATGAGAGAGAGAGAACGAAACAAATGAAAAAATGAGGTAACCACCCGGGAATCGAACCCGGGATCTTCCGATTGCCGGTCAGATATGATAACCATTACACCATGGGCCTCACTCATTCAAATGCCGTAATTCATCTACATACGCGCAGAAACCAATGCCCCAAGGGGGCACCTCCCGCATGCCGTAACATTATATACATTTAACTGCAAACACGCAGTATAATTAACGTAAAGAACGACGCTTGTATAGGAGATATTCCGCGCAAGATGAGAGAGAGAGAACGAAACAAATGAAAAAATGAGGTAACCACCCGGGAATCGAACCCGGGATCTTCCGATTGCCGGTCAGATATGATAACCATTACACTATGGGCCTCACTCATTCAAATGCCGTAATTCCTCTACATACGCGCAGAAACCAATGCCCCAAGGGGCCACCCTCAAGGGTTGCTTTTCATTCATCAGTGAACAATACAGTATTAAAATCTGTTTTCACGTACTGACCCGCCCATTCAACACGCTGCTTCTTGTACCTGGGTGTTAATGGTGACTGAATCGTAGGTTTACACGTCTTGCCAATTGTTTGGAGGATTCCACATCGAGATGTTCTTGGTACATTATGTATGCCAGCCTGCTCAAAAACCTCTTTACTTGAGGACAATGGATGCTTTGCAATTTGCGCTTGATTACAGATATCTGCCGCCTTGTCACTTTTCTTATAGCTCCTTTATCACTTCGCTGCCTCAGTTTGGTACCCTCCGCTACAAACTTGTTTACAGTTCGATAAGCTCTGCCAAACTGCTTCGCAATTTCAATAGATTTTATATTTTCAGCGAGTAACTTGACTATTTTTCTTTTCTCAGTTAATGTTAAATCCTTCTTCTTACCCATTTTCACCATTTAGATCCGTAAATAGAATACTTGCTTAATAATTCGGAACACAATATTTTACATATTTTTCAATAAAATGAGATAATTATTTTAATTATCAAAATATTTTATCGAAATGAATACCATCAATGCTGCTATATATAGTGATTATTTGCTACAAATTTCATTGAAATTGGAGAAAAACTTTTGAAAACATTGGAGAAAATGTAATCTGCTTAATAAGTGCGAACGCAGTGTATATATATATATATATATATGTGTGTGTATATTACATTTAACTGCAATGACCGCGCAGTATATTAACGTATAGAAACGACGTAAGTATAGAGGAGTGTTCTGCACACGAGGAAGAGAAATAACAAACAAATGAAAAATAAGGCACCCGCCCGTGCATGGAGCAAGGAACTTTTCTGGGAAAATAAGTAATGGTAAAGTAATGGTAATGGTAAATGACAAACACTATAGTTTTTTTCCTTTTCAGGATGTTAGCCCGACTTGGGAAACAAGTTACTCGCAAAGAGGCCCCAAAATATAGCTTCACTCACCAGCTATCTGCCAAGCAGATAGGATCCGTCCCAAAGCTGGATCCTATCTGCTTGGCAGATAGCTGGTGAGGGAAGCTATATTTTGCGGCCCCTTTGCGAGCAACCCGTTGCCCACGTCGGGCTAACATCATGAAAAAGAAAAAACTATAGTGTTTGTCATTTACCATTACTTATTCGGACAAGAGTGGATTTAATTTTCCCAGAAAAGCTCCTTGTTCCATGCACGGTCTGTGTGTAACATAAAAGTTTCTCGGGGTACCATTCTGAGTTCAATCCCATAAAAAAGGGTAGATTTTAAAAAGGCTATAAAATCAACATTTGTCATTTAATTTTAATAAAACTTCTACACAATAAACATATGTATTTCTTTATATGCAAACAAGTTTTCAGATTAAAATACCAAATAATTCAAATTCTATCAACATTTAACGAGACAGTATGATTTCTCTACTTAACATGCAAAAATTATTAAACCTTTTTAATATTTTTTTATAAAAATAATTTTTAACGTAAAATTTACCTGAAATTATTAAAAAATTGTTCGAACTTCTTTCCTTCCATTTCAATAACTTTTTTTATTCTTGGCCGGAATATGGAAGAACTTAGCAGAGCGAGTCTACAGGACTAAGATAAAAGATGTCGCTCATTTCCGCAACATCATCCAAAAATGGGAAGAGCTTCCACAGGAACAAGTAAATCGAGCCACAGATGAATTCCGGCCAAAAATAAAAAAAAGTTATTGAAATGGAAGGAAAGCATTTCGAACAATTTTTTTAATAATTTCAGGTAAATTAATTGATTATAATGCCTAACTTCGGTAAATTTATTGTATGCTAAATTAATTTTTAGTATATATATATATATATATATATATTGTGTGTGTGTGTGTGTGTGAGCAATTGGGCATAAGTGAGGCTGAATGTGTGATAATTCACAGATGCTGTGGAATAATTTTTTTGTGTTTGTGAGGTAGTACTTTTGGTACGTAGGAGCATGAAAAATACTTAGGTTATATTAAAAAAATCTAGAAACATTTTTTATATCGTAAAAAAAGATACGCTGGTCCGGATTAGATTAGGTTAGTTAAGATTTGGTCAGGTTAAGTTAGGCAAGATAGGCGAGTACTTCACTATTTAATTTCACCAGAAAACTTCTTTCAGAGTTTTGAACCTTCAGTTTCGCCGAAATACTTGGTTTGGATCCTATCTGCTCTGCAGATAGCTGGTGAGGGAAGCTATATTTTGAGGCCTCTTTGCGAGTAACCCGGTGCCCACGTTGGGCCTTCCATCATGAAAGAGAAAAACTATAGTATTTGTCATTTATCATTACTTATTCGAACTATAGTGGATTTAATTTCCCAGAAGAGTTCCTTGTTCCATGCACGGTCTGTGTGTAACATAAAAGTTTCTCAGGGAACCATTCTGAGTTGTATCATATATATATATATATATATATATATATATATTATAATATATAATATATATATATATATATATATATATATATGCCTCGGTGGTGTAGTGATTAGCGTCGCTGACTACGAATCCATCGGCCCAGGGATCAAAACCCGGTGACGGCAGGCGTCGCGCCTTCCACACAAAAAAATTTGGTTGGTAGATAAATGGGCAGCCTAGTGGTTAAGACGCTGGGCTGCTGGTGGGGCGTGGTTCGGATTCCACGTTAAACTGTAGGCCTAAGGTGAAGTGACAAGCTTGAACTTCGTCAGAATGAACAATTGGGAAGAAGAAAAACCAAGGTTATATGAACGAAAGGAACACTACGAAGTTATAGTTAGCTATATTTGGAATTAAAGAGACACTTTTATATAACTAAAAGGGACTACGTTTCGAATCCTTTAAAACGCAGACTCCTCATCAGGTCCGTCAAGGATAAGGAAATTCGAAGATAGGTTTGTGAAGCAATAATTTGTTGTAGCTGCTATATTACAGGTAAATTCATTACCGTCACAGAAGCCAGATACGCGATAAAAGTTGGGAATGGCATGGATGACAACGGTTTCCACAAATTTTAAAATGTTTGTTTTTATGTTTAGATTTTTAATTAAATTTAGAATTTTCCCAATCCATTCGGTGGCTGAAGCTGCTTAAAGGAATACGGTGTTACCCACTGAGTTACGAGCGCTGGCCACTCGGAGGGAAATAATATAAACTTTAAGCAAAGATTACTTCCCACTCAGTGTCATTCACATTACACAAATGAAAATGCACAAAGTGAAAAATGTAAATTTAAGTAAAACGTATCTTGATTTGAGAAAATGTCACGCCATTCCCATTCGTGGTATAGGCGCCAAATGCGAATGGCTAATATTTCCTAACCCAACTTAATTTAACCTAATTTAACATAACATTAACCTAACCTAACCTGGACCAAAGTGGGAAAGCCGTGAATGAGGATGAGAAAGGCACAAATTGGGAATACTCTATATCGATTTGAAAGTGCCTCCTTTGAGATTCTCACTCGCGACTTTCCCTCTCTTAGTCCAAGGGCCAGACCAGATGTCGGTACCATCTGGGAGGGAAAAACTTCATTGGTGCCAAATTATTTGTACCATTCCTATGTAAGATAATATGTGATAACCTTTTCATATGAGTAGTTTTATCCTTTTTCCAGCGCATCACCCGTTTTCGTACTAATCGCCCTTATGTGCCCACTCGCTATGGCACAGTTGGTCGTGGTATGGTCTTTTAAACATAAAAAATAATGTTAAATAGTTGTATCATGCATTATGCATTATGCCCCGGAGTGATTTTTACGAAACGAGGCATATTTTTTTTTATGAAACCATGTATGCTTTATGCACTAATTTAGGTTAAAAATTTAATTAGTTTGCGGTATACAAATATGCTTTCAGATCCCACCCTTATCTTAGTGAATTTAATTTAGCAATTACGTTTTAGTAATTAAGTTTTTCAAATTATTGCAGCAAATTAGAATGATTACACTGGTCTGCGTTTGAAAATTTTTTCCTGAGGTCAAGGTTTTTTTTAGTTGTTCTTTTATAATTTTTGCATGCTGAATTCAAAAATGTAACTCATTTTGCTCAATCAGGTCAGGTTTTTATGCTATCTCAATTTTAAAAAAATAGATAATTCGAAAATAATTGTTATGAAATTAGCAAGTTTATTTTTTTAAAACAGACTTAAATTGACAGAAAATGTACAAAGTATATAAAAAATGGTACACGAGTACAGTTAATGTGGACGAAAGGGCTTTCTCAAAGACTCGTCTTTGAGGCACCAGCAGTAGTCCGCGAGCATGTTCACATCCCAGCGGCCCTGGTACCTCTCTTCCATCACTCGAATATCCTGGTGGAAGCGCTCTCCTTGCTCCTCGCTGATATAACCGCAGTTATCCGGAAAGTAGTCTAAATGTGAGCTGAGAAAATGCATCTTTATGGACATACGTGCACCAAGAGCCTGGAAGCTCTGCAGGAGCTCCTCGACAACACGTTCGTACTCTGGACTTTGGTGGTTGCCCAGAAAATTTGTGACAATGGACTTGAATGCGAGCCAGGCATTGATCTCATTGTCCTCCAGACTTTCGTTGAATTGAGCCTCTTTCATTAGCTCCCTGATCTGAGGGCTGTCAAAAATATCTGCTTTCAGTTTGCCCTCACTGACGCGTGGAAATTTCTGATTCAAAAAAGCGAAAGCTCGGCTTTCTTTGTTGAGTGCTCTGACGAAATTCTTCATAAGTCCGAGCTTGATGTGCAGCGGCGGAAGTAGAATCATCTGTGGATTCACGAGAGCGTGTGACAGAATGTTGTGTGAACCTGGTTCCAGGCCACGTCTTGCTGGCCAGTCGCGTTGTACATAGTGTTGCTTGTCTGCTCGGCTGTCCCACAGACAGAGAAAACAGGGGTATTTGGTGTAGCCGCCTTGTAGACCCAGCACTAGGGCTATAACCTATAAAAATATATATATATATTTGTATTTTTTTTTTGTAGACACAAACATACCTTTAGGTCTCCGCATATCATCCAATTGTGATGTTTATACTTCAAAGCAGTTAGCAAAAGCTCCATGTTACTATAACTTTCAGTCATCTGCACCGAGTGACCCACCGGAACAGACTCAACCTTGTTACCATTGTAGAGTAGTACTGCTTTCAAGCTTCTGCTTGAGGAGTCGATGAAGAGCCGCCATTCTGTAGGGTCATACGCTAAACCCATAGCTGCAATGAAGCCATTGACGTTGTTACAGTAAACCAGCGAAGCTTCTTCGTCCAACGTGAAATATTCTCGAAACTCTTCTTCGCGGCTGCGATACCAGAAGAATGTTGTTTCTGGGCTAACAAACGATTTTTGCGAAGACGTGACCCTAGCAACTGAGCAGATTCTTTGGAGAAGCACAAATCTCTTGTCAAATCATTCAACTCAGCTTGGCTTAAGAGTTTGGGTTGACTTGTCTCGGCAGTAGGTTGGTATGTACCAGATATGTCACCGTCATCCATTTCTTCATCTGAGTCGGACAACGAATCAAAGTTGTCGGGCGGTGTTGGAATTGGAATTTCTGGTCCATGAGGCACTGGCTTTATGGCAGATGGCACGTCTGGATACTTTACGTGTTGCTTGTTTTTTTTTATTTATGCCTAAAAGGAAACGGATAAAGACAGATAAAGATAAGATAAAGACATATCTCATATATTGTCAGGCATATTTTTGTAAGTATAAAATGAAATTCATACTAAATTCATACTAACTTACCTTGTAGGTTTGTCATACAGAAATAACAGTCAGTAGTATGATCTTTTCCTTCCCTCCACACCACTGGGACACCAAAAGGTAGACACTCTACCTTCTTGTGGCTCCAGTGCCGCAGACTTTCAACGCACGTTTTGCAGCATATGTGAGGGGCAAAGGCTTTGTCCTGGTCACCAAGTTTAACTCCAAAGTAGGCGTGATAGCTTTTCCTCACAAAATGTGTGATGTTTGACTGCCGGTCTGACATAGTGACTTTACCACAGATGTAGCAGAACCTGTTTGGGTCATTCTTGCACATTCTATTCATGCTGAAAAACAGTAATGACAATCGTAATTAGAAATAAGTTGTGTCTCTTTATTATATAGAGCTTGGCTAAAATGTAAGTCTGTTTTAAAAAAATAAACTTGCTCATTTCATAACGATTATCTAATTTTTTTTAAATTGAGATAGCATAAAAACCTGACCTGATTGAGCAAAATGAGTTACATTTTTGAATTCAGCATGCAAAACTTATAAAAGAACAACTAAAAAAACCTTGACCTCAAAAATGACGCAGACCAGTGTTATATTTAAAGATTTTCATTTTTTGTTTTGCAGGTGCTTGAAAGAAAATGGACACTGGTGAGACAAGCAACACCTTGCCATCAAAGTGGCTGCGCATGAATTGCCTCATCCATTGCTGTGCTGAAGAAGTAGATTCGAAGCTGATATCCCGCAAAACTTAGATTCATTGAACACTACTGAATGCAGCCCGAATAAGAAAACATGATCCAATTTTGGACCTGGCAAAATCCCATCAGTTTACTATCATCGAAAGTGCCGCAGTATCTTCACAATGAAGAAACTCTTTGACGCTATCAGTACAAAACGGGACACAACAAATGAGCCTGAAAATAATGCTAGTTCTAGTAAATCATTCAGACAAGGACCAAGATCAACATCTAGAGTTTGAGGCAGAATGCATCTTTTGTCAGAAAACCAACAAGTTTCTTCACAGACAGAAAACAAGAGAATCTCTGATATAATGCCGAGAGCTGCGAGCAGATACCAGCATCAGAAATGCAGCCATGAAAAAAAATGGATAGTAGAATGCTTGCTATCGTTAGCAGAGACCTCGTAGCAGCAGAAGGTCACTATCATAGGTCATGCTACTGATTCTACACAAGGGAGTAAAAGGCTGTCAGTAGTGTGACACGTGAAGAAGACAACAATGATGAAGCTCAGTACAAGATGGCTCTTAGTCACTCAAACAACGAGGTGTTTCTGTTTATCAGGAATGAGCTTTTCACTAAACCCCAGGTGATAGCGATGGCCGACCTCACATCTAAACTAGTTGCTTCGATGAAATCTCTTGGCATTGTCCAGGTGGTTGATTCCTCCAAGAAGCACCTCCGTCGAAAGCTAGACAGTGAGTTTGGTGAACCCCTGCACAGCTTCTCCAATGAGAAAGGGAAGCTTCTTCTCTACCCTGACAACTTGTCAATAGTTGAACTCGCCAAGGCAAACCAGACATTGAAAGCAGAGCTACAGACTGTAAAATCTCTCACTGCAGAAGACATTATAGCCAAGGCAGCCCTGCAAATGAGAGCAGACGTGAGAAGCAAGATTTCCCCCAAGCATGGCCGCTGCAGGTAGTGGAAGCAGAGGAAAGTGGATTCATCCTCCCAGAATCTGTCATCCTCTTTCTACGAAATTTGCTGATGGGTACCAAGAACCACGGCCATGCATCCCAAAGAGTTCAACGGCTTGTAAACGCACTTGGTCAAGACTTGGTATATGCTTTCACCCATGGCAAGACAAAGCCACCGAATCACATCATTCTGCCATTTGCAGTCAAATCTCTGACTGGGAATGTAGAGCTCATACAGACCTTCAACCGACTTGGTCACAGCGTATCCTACTCCCAGATGGAAGAGATTGAGATAGCCCTATGTCTGCAGAAGGTTTCACTGTCAGAAGATGATGTCGCCCTTCCAGCAAATATTCGTCCTGGAGTCTTCTCCACCCTAGTCTGGGACAACATTGGCCAAGTTGAGGAGACCATCAGTGGTGAGGGGAACATCCCACAGAGTCAATGGAATTGCTATCCAAGCCAAGACCGTAGACCTGCAGCCAGCTAAAACCCTACGTCCTGTTGACAAAACAAAGAAGAGAAGCATCAGCAATTCACCAGTGATACTGCCCACATACAATGTTGGGCAAAGAGAGGGGCCACCCCGAACTGAAAGCATAGAGGTTGACTCTGCCATTGTCCAGCCTGCAAGACTGAAGAACTTCGCTTGGGTTATGGCCCGCATGTCAGAGCAAGAAGACCAATCAATCAGCAGCTGGACTGGCTTCAACATCCTGACTCGAAATGACGTCACAGTCCTTCAGGACAACGTTCACTATTTAACCACCATCAATGCTCCTGCAACACAAGTGTCTACTGTCAATGAAGTGCTGAACCAGTCACTCAGCATAATGGAGTCTTTAGAGCTGTGCAAGATTTTGTGTGACTTTGACCAGTCACTATACGCAAAGGTTGCCGAGATCATATGAGGCGCTCCGGACCACAAGCTGCCAAGCACCAAAATTAAAAAATGGAGAAAAGTGCAGTTAAAGTTTGTCAACTTGCAAAATGTCATAACTTTTGAACCAATAACAATATTTGATTGATTTCGACCATACGTACAGGTCCACAATCTGCTCCCTGACTCACCCACGGGATAGAGGAAGGGTGGGGGAATATAGTGGTATAAATAACTCAATTCTGGACCCACTGGCGCTTTGCAGGTTGTGGTCCTGAGCGCCTCATATGGAAACACCCTGACAAGTTCAAGCACACCATCATCATCAGACTCCGATTGTTCCATACTATACTTATTCCAAGAAGCTGGATTGTGGAACCTATGCATCGAGTCAGGTGTGATTGCGGAAGGCTCTATTGCTGGTGTTATGGATGGCCACAAGTACAACAGAGCAGTCAAGCTTCATAAGCTGGTGTATGAGGCACTCATGAGGCTGGCATGGAAGGGTTTCTTCTCTTGGCTGCAAGCCACTTACGCGGATGACCTGATCCACATGGATGAAACCCTGAAGAATATCAGCAACTTGTGTGAGGAAGTTTCACAAGCAATGCTGAAGGAAGTCTTTGAGAACAGATCATGCGCCCGCATCATGGTGTTTTTTGATGTTTATTTAGATTTCCTCAGAGATGGAAACAGAAGTCTCTCTGCTTTGGCTGTCCTATCTCGACATGGTTGAGATTTTGCTGGACTTAATTCGGGCATCAAGAGAGGGAGACTGGATGTTACATCTAGCCTCTATTCGTGCAATGATCCCCTGAGGCTTTGCACTTGACAGGCTCAATTACGCACGCTACCTCCCATACTACTATGCCCAGATGTCTCGGGTGTTCATTGAACACCCACATGTCCATGACGAGTTCATGTAAGGTGGCTTTTCGGTTTAACTTGACTCCAGAAACTCCTTTGGACGAATTCCCGTGGATCAAACGATCGAATAGACGGTAAACAAAGACAACCAAACACCAGGTGGAACAAAGGGGCTCAGCTTGAAGCCAGGAGCTGTGAACCAGTACTACCTGTCTGCTGAATACAGAACCGTGTACCTGAGACAACTAAGAGATATGATCGGCCTTGGTAGACCAAAACTGGCTCATCCTGATCTTCAGCACCCCAGGATGCAGAAAGATGAAAAAGATGTCAAGTCCCTGGTTGACCTCATGGAGAACAGCTGGCTAAATCCCTGGTGTCCTGATGAAACTGAACTGGTCAGCCTATCCACTGGTTCTGTGGCAGCGCCTAGTGTTGCCAAGGATCTTCTTGCAGCTCGTGAAGTAGGAGAAGCGGAATATCAGGCGTTCAAGAAGACACGCTTGGAAGAAGATCCACCCACAGACACAGACATGTGCAAGCAGTGGCATATTAAGGGGGGCCAGGGGGGGGGGCCAGGCCCCAGGGCCCAGCTGTTTTAGGGGCCGATGTTTATCATTGATAAATTTAGAATGCTCAACAATATCTCTCAACTAACTTCAGAGGAAGCATCAAAAGCAACAAAAAATCTGGCTAGTCCATTACCCAAATGATTTTGAATACAGCTTCCCATTTGAGTTTCAGCATTTTGTACTGTTTGTCAAACAAAACACTTTAGCTGACACTCGCCCATTAGGAGTACTACAGGAAATTCACAAATTGAGGGCTGTTTTCCCAAATGCTTTCATTGCTTATCGCATTTATTTGTGTTTGATGATGTCAAATGCAACTGCGGAGCGTTGCATTTTTCTCATTTGAGCATGATTAAAAATGTTAAACGTCAAATGCTAACCTAAAAGAAATTGCAAAGTCTGTCATTGTCATGCATAGAAAAGAATATTTTGCAGAATTTAAATACTGAGCTTGTGATTGGAAAATTTAGTGATATGAAGCAGCTCAAAAAACTTTTGTATACTGGTGGTGGATGATTTTGTGACCAACTTTGGTAGATTAGTAGTGGACTTGTAGTTGTGTAATTGGTTTGGTGTAATTGTAGCAGCTTGGTATTTGTGTAAAACTTGTAGTATTTGATTTACAAATAAATGGTTTTATTAATTTACATGACTCGAAGATTTGTCTTCCTGAGGGACCCCAAGAATATTTTCGCCCCAGGGCCCAAAAATCCTTAATACGGCACTGTGTGCAAGCTACAGACATGCAGCAACCAGAAGAAGGAAGAGCTTCTTGTTGAACTTGACAACTCAGATGACGATGAAGATGATGATGAGTAGAGTGCACTGAAGACACATGTATATGTAGGCTAAATGACTGTTGTATGTTGCTTGGTATAAGCTCTGAACACTTGAGAACTGACATGCTCTTGAACTGCAGTATTGTAAACATGCTCTTAAATTTTCAGTTGGACACGATTGTCACACTGTATTTGCATATGATTTCTGCTATATGTTCAATGTTCATGGCCACTGTTCTATTAACACTATATATCTGCATATATTATGAAAGGTTTGCCTTAAATTATAAATGTCACTTTAGTCATATACAATCAAGAACTCAGACTTTCACCAGTTACTAGTTCTTACCCGTACAAGACAACATTGTATATTTCTGATATTTTCTGTGAAAGATTACATATCTGGAGGAGCTTCACTGTTTAGTAGTTTCTGCACTGTTGTAACGGGTGTGTCATAAAAAAGGGGTACATTTTAAAAGGGCTATAAAATCAACATTTGTCATTTAATTTTAATAAAACTTCTACACAATAAAACATATGTATTTCTCTATATGCAAACAAGTTTTCAGACTAAAATATCAAATAATTCAAATTCTATCAACATTTAACGAAAGGGTAATTTTTTCTACTTAACATGCAAAACTTATTAAACCTTTTTAATATTTTTTATAAAAATAATTTTTAACGTAAAATTTACCTGAATTTATTAAAAAAATTGTTCGAACTGCTTTCCTTCCATTTCAGTAACTTTTTTTATTCTTGGCCGGAATATGGAAGAACTTAGCAGAGCGAGTCTACAGGACTAGTATAAAAGATGTCGCTCATTTACGCGAGATCATCATTCAAAAATGGGAAGAGCTTCCACAGGAACAAGTAAATCGAGCCATAGATGAATTCCGGCCAAGAATAAAAAAAGTTATTGAAATGGAAGGAAAGCATTTCGAACAATTTTTTTAATAATTTCAGGTAAATTTTACGTTAAAAATTATTTTTAGAAAAAAAATATTAAGAAGGTTTAACAATTTTTGCATGCAAGTAGAAAAATCATACTCTTTCGTTAAATGTTGATAGAATTTGAATTATTTGATATTTTAGTCTGAAAACTTGTTTGCTTATAGATAAATACATATGTTTTATTGTGTAGAAGTTTTATTAAAATTAAATGACAAATGTTGATTTTATAGCCTTTTTAAAATGTACCCCTTTTTTATGGCACACCCGTTATGTGTTGTAAGACTGTGCTATAATGAAGATAACATTAAAAAAAAGTTTATTTCTTGACTTTCTCTTGCCGTGATCCAAATACTTTGTGACCCATACAACAGGGGCGGCAATGAAAAGTCTTCCATGGGTGGGTACATTAAACAGCTGATAAATTACTAAGCTACCTCTCAACAATGATTATCATACCAAAATATATCCTATAGACATATACTAACTCAAAAATCAAAGTCAGGCTTTGCCCCCCAAGATGGCACCAATAAGTGAAATTTCTGGACCTGGATCATGGACTATCTTGGGCGCGGAATGAAATGGGAATGGCATTGAGTGCATGATACCAGCTCACAAACCTCTTCTTCTTTTTCATCGAATGAATCAAGAGTCAAACAAAAAGTGTTCACTCCTTTGTACAAAAAGTGAAATTTTTGCTTTGTTGTACGAGAAGTAAAATTGAAAAAGAACCTCGGTATAAATTTAAATGCACAAACAACATCTGCCTTTATAAATGAAATGTATGAAAATGCACATTTTTTAAGGTTTATGGTTCATTTTGTGTAGAGCAGAACTGAGATTACAGGTTTATATTTGTATTTAAAACGAGCAGAATCAGTTTTAAAAGAGGTTTTATATTTTATTTCAATGATGGAATAAAAGTGTAAAACTATTTTTTAAATCAACTACACATTGTGATGTCTCGAGGAAAAACCACGAACTTGCGGTACATCTTGCTTCTGACGAATCATGCACACATCCGGACTTAATAATGCCCAGAGTACACACGAACCACAAACGTATATATCTATCTGTCTATATACGAGTATATAGTCCTTCTGCCCAGTGTGATGGTAACACGTGTTTCGATCGAAGTCTGAATAAAAGTGGTATTATAGTGAAAATCCGGCAGTTAATAAATTTTAAGCAGTGAATATCCAGTGCACACAGTGATATTTTTAAGTGGTGAAATTATGGCGTATGTCAAAAAATAAAAAAATAAAACTAAGCGAATTAATATATAAAGCTTTATGAATGTTTCATTTGAAGGAAATTAGCTGCGAATTTGTAGTTTGAAACAATTTAAACGACGATTCCCCAGCTATCCCTCGCGGCTACACTTCCGGGCACCAATCAGCGAAAATATACCATGCGTTACATTCCCCATTCCCCAGAGTAACGGAGAAACTTTCCCTCACTCAATTTGAGTCAAAATCCCTCCACCCTTCGCGCTATCCTTTTCGAGTCAGGTTTCACTCACCAAGTTTTACTTTCTATAAGTTACACGAAAATGGGTAATCATTTTCTACAACGATGCAATTTCTGTAACACCGCAACAGATGATTCTACGGTAATTAAATGTGATTTCTGCCAATTCCTTTTTGACTTCAACTGCCTGAAATGGAAAGACGAAGATCTCTCTCATAACAAGTACCAAGCAGCTGAATGGAGTGAAATACTTTTGCGAAAGATGTATGACTGAAATAAACTCATTTACGGTTTATAAGGCAGAAAGAGACTATATAGAAAAAACAAAGAGGAAACTGTGAATAACGAGCAGAGAAAAACGAAAGAAGAGACGAAGAAAAGTGAAGCAAAAGTAAAAAGAATACCGATACACGAAGAGGGCGAGA
This sequence comes from Bathynomus jamesi, assembly GCA_023014485.1. NCBI lineage: Eukaryota > Metazoa > Arthropoda > Malacostraca > Isopoda > Cirolanidae > Bathynomus > Bathynomus jamesi. Next base: position 29,310 of record JAJOZX010001543.1, on the reverse strand, counting down.
GTATTAATGTAACAGAGGCACAAAAATTAATACAATAAGTTCAAACGGAGGACACAAGCGCAAATGGCAAAAACTAAGAAGGCAACCACGAAAACACTGAAATTATATTTATCTCCAAATAAGGATCTGAAACAACCATCAAAACTGAAGGCCTCGAGTAAAAATGGAGAAGGAACTGTATGCAGATACTATGTAAGAGGCAATTGCAGATATAATGGGGGACAGTGTACGTATATATATATATATATATATATATATATATATATATATATATATGAGCAACCCACTATGTGCGAATTCTACTATAATAATGGTCACTAGAAATTCGGTGACAGCTGCAAATTCTACCATCCCCCCCATATATATATATAATTTAGGGTGATGCAAAATAACTTATCATTTCAAAAACTTGAAGACACCCTCTAATTTTATTTAATTTAGTGTAAAAACTGAACATGCAAACTTTCAGCACAATTGAAGACATTTTAGAGGTTGCTACCATCCATTGAACATTTTGTATATTGTTATTTTTCAGTTTGTATTTATTGTACATTTATTTATTTTGCAGATTTCATCAAAAATGGTAGTCAGCAACATATAGCAGTCATAACAGACTCTGAACCTCTTTCCGTAAACCTTCTCATCCCTTTCATTGCTATAGACGCCGTGGCCGAACATTCTAGAATCATTTCTTTGCTGTGACGTCACTGTGGCGGCCGCGTCAGTGTAAGTGCGGCGTCACTGACTCAGTATCTTTGCTGCCTTCGCTGAGAGTGGTTGTATAGCAGTTGCTGAGTTGCACTCATGGAGCGGCATACGCGTCACAAAACAGTTGTTTGGCTCATAGGACATCCTATAGAGTCCTTCAAAGAAACCCAGCTTCCATCTAAAAGGGAAACATTAGCATTGTTTATGAACTACAAGATCAATAAAAAGCAACAGGTGAAAACAGCGGCTTTGTTGACTGCTAGAGATGTTATGGATGTGTGGGAAAAGGCACGCATCCCAACAGTGTTGAAATGTCATGTCGTGGAGAGAGTAAAGAAACTTTTCAACGAGTGGGAGAAACTAAAGAAGAACAGAAATAATAAGAAGAAGCAATCACCTGCACTACTTCAAAAACAAGAGAGCTGGCAAAATGACTTGCAAGATCTGTTTGACATTGCACATGCAAGTGCTCTTGACATGATAAAGATAGATGAAGATCGTGAGTTTTTGATGCTGCAACGACAAAAAGGAAGAAAAGGCAAAATGTCTGGAGTGGATAAAGTTTTTTCACAAATGGAAGAGATTGCTAGAGAAAAGGAAACATTGCTTGAAAAGAAAAGAAAGAGGGAAACAGCCGTTTTCGAAGCAGCAGTGCTCTCAAGTTCAAGTCCTTCAAGTTTGAATGAAGATAGTTCAAAATCAGAAGAAGAATTTGTTGCTGACCCTCAGCAGCCATCAACTTCGAGACAAAGTAGATCAAAGTCTAAGAGTGCAAAGCTTATGGATTCTTCAATGCTTGTATCTCTTGATGCTGCAAAAGTAAGTGATAGAGCTGCTTCGGAAATCTTGATCCCAACAATCAATGCTCTTGGGCAAAACCCTGAAGAATACAGTGTTAGCTATTCATCGATACGGAGAGCAAGACAAAGGAACCGCAAGACAATGGCAGAAAATTTGAAGCAGGATTTCGAAACAAATTGCCCTCTCCAAATACATTGGGACGGCAAACTACTGGAAGATATTACTGGTCATGAAAATGTTGATCGACTGCCAGTTCTAATTTCCGGCCAAGGAGTTGATCAGCTTCTTGGTATTCCCAAACTTGCCAGAGGAACTGGTCAAAACATTGCAGATGCTGTCCATCAGTTAGTATTGGAGTGGAATATATCTGACCAAGTGAAGGGCATGTGTTTTGACACCACTGCCTCCAACACAGGTTCTAAGAGTGGTGCTTGTATGTTACTAGAGCAAAGATTGGATAAAGATATGCTGTGGCTGGCTTGCCGACATCATATTTTCGAAATAGTGTTAGAAGCTGCAGTTTCTGTCTCCTTGCCATCTTCTAGTGGCCCTGACATACAACTGTTTAAGAGATTCAAAGCAAAGTGGGTGGAAATTGACAAGAACAATTACCAAACAGCAACAGATGACCCTAACATTGCAGAGAAAATCTCAGATGCTGAAGAACTCATTCAATTTGCTCAAGCTCAGCTTGATGAACAGCAGCCTCGTGATGACTACAAGGAATTGCTCGAGCTAACGCTCATTTTCATCGGTAGTGCCCCCAAGTCAGGAATCAGCTTTAAAGCACCCGGAGCTTATCACAGAGCACGATGGATGGGCAAGCTAATTTACTGCATTAAAATTTGGATGTTTAAATCTCAGTTTAAACTAACTGAGAGAGAGGAAAAAGGACTGAGAGATGTTTGCTGTTTTTCAGCTGCGATATACATCAGATCGTGGTACCTGGCACCCATACCCTCATGCGCTCCCCGTTCAGATTTGCATTTTGTGCAAAGTCTGCAGCTCTACAAGCAAAAGGATGACAAAATTGCAAGTGCTGCACTCAATAAGTTTTTGAGACATTTGTGGTACCTCTCTGAGGAGCTTGTGGCGCTTGCATTTTTTGATTCAGCTGTTTCGCATGAGACAAAAAACAAAATGAAGCATGCTCTGCAGAAACCAGTTGACTCAAAACCGAGCAAACGAGCATCAATAAATCCTGAATCAGCTGGGCAGAAACAACTGCAGGATTTCGTTACTGCGAACACAAAAAGATTCTTTGAAATCCTAGAGGTGCCTTGCACTTTTCTTGAAAAAGATGCTGAAGAATGGAATGATGATGAAAGTTATGCGAATGCAAGAGATATCGCATATGGACTCAAAGTGGTAAACGACATTGCGGAAAGAGGTGTACGACTGATGGAGGAATACAACAAACTGATAACCAATGATGAAGAGCAGAAACAATACCTTCTTCAAATTGTTAAAAGTTACAGGTCGTCACTCTCAAACAAAAACAAGAAAACATTACTCTTGCTTCACAAAAAACGAAAATAAACATACATAAGTGGTTATGATATGCCTACTGGGGAAACTTCCACATAAAAAAAGTTAACGCGCTATACGCTGTACCTCAGAGGGTGGTGCGGAAATCAGCGTGCCTATTATTTACTATTTTATGAGCTCACTACGTACTATAGTCTAGAATGTCATCGTTTTTTTTCAAACTAGGTTAACTAGGTACATATCAAACCGGCTCCGGCGAAAATATCAACAAAACAATATTTTTGAGCACAAACTGATATACATTTATTTTTAAAGCTTGGTAGCAACCTCTAATTTTCTCTTTTTCAACCCCAAATTTCGCATACAATGCTTTCTTAGGAATATGAATAAAATAGGAGGGTGTCTCCCTGAAAATTGAAAAAAAAAAATTTGACCCCTTTTTTGCATCACCCTATATAATATATATATATATATATATATATATATATATAAAAATTGTGTATATATATATATATATATATATATACAGGGTGTCCCGTAAGTCTGGACCCATAGGGAAAAATAATAAAATTACAAAATAGTCCAAAAATTTATTACATAATCTGTTCAAAGTGTCCGCCGTTGTGTCGCACACATAGTTGAAGACGCAATCTCCACTGCGACAGCACTTTCTGAATCACAGTCGCAGAAATTTCTTGACACGCCTCCACAATGCGTGCTTTAAGGTGGAAAATGTTCTGAAGTTTGACCTCGTACACTTTGGCTTTCAAGTGGCCTCACAAATAAAAATCATAATAAAAATAATAAAAAAATAATAATAATAAAATAATAATAAAACTAATAAAAAAATATATTATAAATCCCTATGGGTCCAGACTTACGGGACACCCTGTATATATATATATATATATATATATATATATATATATATATATATATATGAAAAAAATATTATTATACAATGACAGTTCACATACTAAGGATAGAAATATATATAGTTGATTATAAATAATACAGTAATGTCAAAGTTAAGTGGAGCTACATACATACGTTTTCGTACCAAGAATTCCATAGCTTAGAGGATAAACGGCAAGACTCATGGATACCTTGGATAATCGGGTTGGTCGATTTTTTAATTCTTTGCATCAGACTGTATTGAGCACGTCTTGTTACCTCCAGGAACCTCGGGACATTGCGGGTAGCAAACATTTGCGAAGCTGAGCATCTCGGGGGTAATTTATGTAAGAGTTTAAAAGATCTGTTGTACAGCAAATTTACGGTTCTGCCAGAACCTTTTTTATTGTTCACCCATAGCTGCTGTCCGTAAATATTACTGCAGAAAGTACGAAAGAGAGTGTCTTTAGCTTCACTTGTACAGAACCAAAAGTTCCTTATAGTCATATTCGCTTTAGCACAAAGGCTTAGAGATTGTTTTCTTATATCCGAGTCATCACTCAATGAGCTGGTAATAGTTTGACCCAAATACTTAAACTCTTAAAATCTTTGTGTTATCTATACAACATCCCACTGTTGCCTCATTAAGTGAAGCAGTTAATCCGTCAATATACACATTAAACAGCATAGGGGAGAGCAAGGAGCCTTGTCTTACCCCGCAAGAGGAGCCAAAACATTCGGATGGTACACTGCCCCACCTACGGTAAAAGATTGGTGGGAATACCAAAATTTCAATAAATTTAATATGTACATGGGAACCTTCCTGTCTTCTAGTTTTTTAAATAAAATATTATGGTTTACTCATCATATGTCTTACTTATATCTAGGAAACAGCTATAAATAGTTGAATTACTGTCAATGTATTTAGATATTGTTTCTTTAAGTACTTTACATAGATACACAGGTCAGTTGAATGGGACCTTTTAAAACCAAACTGATTAGGAGATGTCCATAGGCAATCATTTAATCGGAGTAACAAGAGTTTTTTCTAGTAGTTTCGAGAAGCAGGAAGCGACAGCAATAGGCCTGTAATTATTGCTGGACAGAATGTATCCATACTTATTGTTGACCAGGGGCAAATATATACCTTCATGAACTCTGCAGGGATATAGCTCTGAGCAAGCATGGCTGATAGGAGCAATGATATATGCAGACATACTAAGTCAATGGCATATTTTAAGTGCTCATTCGATAGATCATCTACCCCTGACGCAGAACCAGTCTTTAGCTCTTTAATTAACCTCTTTACTTCAGGAATTGATATCAAAGTATTTTTCCTTGTCCCTCCCACAATCGTTTCACTGCAATCTATCTTAAGACAACACAACTATATTTATATATATATATATATATAATTTCGGGTGATTCAAAAAAATCAAAGTTTTTTTTTTTAATTGTTCAACCTGTATTTTTGTTCCCTATGACAAAAAAGTAGTGTATGCCAAATTTGGTGAATTTTAAATAAAATTTACTATGTGCTACCAGGTGTCAAAGTTTCCCTTTTTTTCAATTTGTTTGTTTTTACAACTTATGAGTTTATGTTTAATTGTTTGAATTTCAGAATTTTTAATTAATGGTTTATATACTAACTTGCTTTTAATTGATGTTTGGCACTCGTAATTTTGATACCAATTAATCGATTATGGAAGCTAGGCCTAACTCACCATCACCTAGTTGCTCACTTGGGAGAAGTTCTACGAGAAAAGAAACTGAAGTATGGCTAATTGGGCAGCCCTCTGCAGTACTAAAACATCCGTATTACCATCAGAGAAGGAAATGATGGCCCTCTTCATGCACTACAGAAATATAAAAAGCGAGGCATTAGAGAATCATGCTACTCTACTGTGGATGATGTGCTAGCAGTTTGGAAAAAAACAGGAATCCCAGCAAAACAGAGTACATGTAGTAGATAAAATTCAAGGAATACTGAAGGAATGGCAGCTGCTTAAGAAAAACAAAGCAAACAAATTGAAAATCACAAAATTTAAATAATAAAGAAGAAAAATGGCAAGATAAACTGGAAAACTTATTTGACATTGCTCATGAGAATGCTATGCAGCTTATAAAAATAGAAGATGATAAGAAATTCTTGAAAATGCAACGTGAGAAAGGACGTCATGGAAAAATGGGTACCATTGATAAGGCTGTTGCAAAAAAGCGCAAAGAGCAGCAGAAAAGCAACAACATTATGAAAAGAGGAAAGCAGAAGAAGAGATCAAAAGAAAGAAGAATGAAGAGGCTGTCATACTCACCAGTACATCATCAGAATCAGAAGCAGAGGAGAGTAAAAGTGATGAATCTGGTTTCTGTGCTGCACAACCTTCAACATGGAAAAGTAAGGTAGGCAAACGTAGAAAATTGTTTGATGATAAATTATTAGGAAGTCTTGATGTTGCAAAATTGAGTGACAGAAATGCGTCTCTAGTTTTAATGCCAACAATCAGACATCGCTTGAATGGGGCATCTGCGAACAAATAAAATGCGTGTGTTTCGATACAACGGCAGCCAATACTGGTCCTAGAAATGGTGCAGCTATTCTTCTGGAACAAAAATTCGACAACGATTTATTGTGGCTGGCACGTCGACACCACATATTTGAAATTATGCTGGAAGCTGTTGTTTCAAAGTCTTTATCACCATCTCCTGGCCCAGATATAGTCCTTTTTAAGAAGTTCAGAGAAAAAGGTCAAGCATTAATAAGGAGGACTACGAAACAGTATTATCAGATCCAGATATCTATGAAAATATTCATGACATCAAAGATGACATAATTATATTTGCAGCAAATCAACTAGACACATTCCAACCAGAGACGATTACCTAGAACTATTGCAGTTAACAATTATTTTTTGGGAGGTGAACCAAAAGGTGGAGTCAAATTTAAATATCCAGTGGGACTTCATCGGGCTAGGTGGATGGCCAAAATTACATATTCATTAAAATTTTTGTTCAAATCTCAGTTCAAAATTTCAGTAAAAGACAAAAAAGGACTAAAAGACATCTGTCTATTTGCTACTCGGTTATATGTAAAGGCATGGTTTACAGCTCCTGTGCCATCTTGCGCTCCTCGTCTTGATCTGGAATTATTACAGAATCTTGTAGTCTACAAACAAATAAATGACACAATTGCATTTGTTGCTATTAAAAAACTGTTAGGTCACCTCTGGTACCTGTCAGAAGAACTGGTAGCGTTGGCCTTTTATGATGATGAAGTGCCTACTGAAACACAAACAAAATGGTGAAGGCTTGCAAAATACAAAAGAAACTCTTCCTGCAAAACGGGCTTTTCTAGATCCTGCACTTATTCTAACGAAGAAATTAGAAGATTTTGTCACATCAAATACTCAAAGATTCTTTACAATAACAGAATTTAGTTCAAAATTTGTACTCAAATGCTAAAGAATGGCATAATGATGAAGAGTTTAACTCCGCTAAGAAATCTATCAAACAGTGGAAAGTCGTGAATGATATAGCGGAAAGAGGAGTAAAATTAATGGATGAATATAATAAAATACTAACACATGACGAAGATCAAAAATTCTTACTACAAGTAGTGAAAAACTACAGGGCTGTTTACCCTGATAGAAAAAAAGAAACATTGATGAAGTAAGGACAGCTAATGTCTCAAATATCATGCTAGTTTAATTATGCATGCTTGTGGTTATGGTAGGACCTACGGGGGAGCTTTCCACATTAAAAAAAAAGCAATGCGCCTTGTACTGTGCCTCCTGGGTGGTGTGGAAAAATTTGACAATTTGAGTCATTCTGCCAATTTTTAATTGGTGGTAGCAACCCTTAAAATTAAAAATTTGCTAAAATATTTTAGGATAGTTATTTTATGCTGAAATGAACCATTTAAAGGGTTGAGCACATTAAAATATAAAAAAAAATTTTTACCCCCATATTTGAATCACCCAATATATATATATATATATTAGAGTGGCCCTTATTTTTTTATTTTTTTTTGTTGCCCCCCTGATTGGTTTGATTCCATGCATGTAAAACTGCGACACATGAAATAGGAAAGAATTTGAAGAATTTTTAGAGGTAGCTCAATGTGCTCAAATCCTATTTTTTTTTTAATATTTAATTAACTTTAATTTATATTATATTTAATCCTATTTGTTTCATTTCGAAAAAGTATGGTTTCTAGTATAGTACCAAATACGCGCTCTAAAACTGATGTTTATCTACTTGGAAGTGAAATTACTGAAATTATTCGATCCAAGCTACCATCAATCAGACAAGCTCTTGGTGTTTTTCTCTCTCGCCACAATAAAAGAAAAAAGAACTAAACGAGATGCGTCAACATATGTAATTCAGAAAATTCTGCCATTCTGGGAGAAAGCTAGAATACGACCAAAGAAGTACATCATTGCAAGGAAAAGCTTGAGGAAGTATTCGAAAATTGGAGGTTGCTGAAAAAGAACAAGGAACGAACATGAGCTACTCAAAGTCTAACGAAGAGGAGTTTATTAGTGCGCTCGATGATCTCTTCGACATTGCTTTAATAGACTGGGCCAAATTTCAGAAAATCAAACACACCCAGACATTTTGAGGTAGAAGCTGTCAGAGAACGTTTTCTAGTGGATTTGGATATGCTAAATCCATTTCTGTTTTCTGCCAAAGTCAAAAGTGTCTACTTTGAATGGTATAGTGCGATATTCAACATGACTGACAGTATATCGGAAAAACACTATCAGAGGTGCACAAACATACAATCTTAGTACTCAAAGTGTGTAGAATTTTTTGGCATAACTTTGTAAAACTTTTTCGTATAAATTTGATACGTCACGAGGTATGACCACACTAACTATGCTCGCTGGGGATCAATCTATGTGAGTGAAATGCATCAGCTTCCTCAAGAAATCCAAGATGAATTTGAAGCTGGAAACTTCGTGGTGAAGCGTTCAAAGCAGAAGTTCAACCAAGTAGACCCAGACCAAAGTCAGGAGTGGCTCAATGGAACAGGAAAGAAAGGTGGTGGTATCGTTGGCATCACGAAAACACCATCAGCTTTGAGCAGATGGGCCTTCTCCTACAATATCGGTCCCACATTGCCAGTGAAACGAGAGGAGTGTTTGGCACAAACCCTGACGACGTCATCATTCACAACGAATGCAACAGAGGAAGGAGAAGGCAGGACAAGGAAGATGAAGACAACCTGATGACCACTCTGAAGAACTTTAAACTGTTCTCCAGAGATGTGCCCCAGGACCTGCAAAATATTGCAACCAAAGACCTTGCCAGCAGGAACATCGAGGACTTGCTGACAGCACACCAGAAAGGACAAGACCAGCTGGACACATTTGTTGGTCAGAGACTACTTCCTCATGTTGAAAGGAAGGTGAAGTTTCGTGATACTCTGCCAAACAGGCCCTTGACATTTGCTAGTCTGTACGAGGTGAGCCAAAAGGATGTGCACAGTGGAGCACAGAAAACAATCAAGGAAGACAGGAAGATTCTTCAGAGACTGATCACTGCATATGAAGCAGGGCAGAAAGTGGACCTTGCCATGATCTTGAAGCATGAACTGATGCTCGTCCCTCCTGCTCTTGCAGAAACAAACGGCAGCCTGCCTTCAGGGTCAAAGGCAGTTTTGCTTCACATCCTTACACATGAATTACCCTGTCCACAGAGCCTTGACGCTACTGATCTTGGCGACAGTGCAACACTTGTCGATGGACAAGCACTTGTTTTTGCCATTGGGAAACCTCAGCACGCAACAACATTTGGAGATCTGGCCGATGCTTTTATCAAATCTCTCCTGCAAGCTGGGCGTGCTTTCAAGCGCATCGACATCGTGTATGACAGATATTATGAGACCTCCATCAAGAGTCGAACAAGGAAGAGACGAGGCAAAGGTTTCTCAGCCAATCAGAAGAGTGATTGAAAGTCGAGACATCCCCTTGCCAGCCAAATGGGAAATCTTCTTGTCTCATCCTGACAACAAAGCTGATCTTGCCAGATTCTTGTCCCAGCAACTCATACTGCAGGCGCCAGTTGACAAAACTATTGTAGCTGCTCGTGGTTTCAGTGATGCCACTCGAGTTGAGTCTTCCAACCCTGATACAGGCACAAGTCATTTGGAGGCCTCTCATGAGGAGGCAGATACGAGGATGGTCCTCCACTGTGTGAACAGCGAAGCATGCAGCATCGTTGTTGCTTCACAAGACACATATGTCGCTGTGTTGCTTCTGGTACATTTTGACAAAATTAAATGTCAGAAAATTTGGATGAAGACTGGCACAGCCAAAAGAGAAAATATGTTCCTATTCACACCATTGTGGATCACTCAGGCATGCAAAGGGATCAACTTCAGAGCTTGGCTGGATTTCATGCCGTTACTGGTTGTGATTCGACCTCTTTCTTGGCAGGACAAAGCAAGAAATCTTGCTGGAAAGTTTTCCAGCATCACCATGATCTGTTGAAATCAATGGGAAAAGGCATTCTGACTGATGACATTTCAATAAATGTAGAACTCTTCATTAGCAAACTGTACAGTATGCAAAACTGTGAAACTCGACAAGATCCGGTCAGTCATGTTTCGCAGAGCCCACGCACCAGAAACTCTGCCCCCAACAAGTGACGCACTCACTTTTCACATCAAGCGGGCCCACTACCAGGCAGCAGTTTGGCAACAAGCTCATCTGCAACACCCACAACTCCCTCAACCTGAGGCCATGGGATGGAGGCTTGAAGATAATGTCTTGGTACCAGTTCTTAAGTCTCTCCCTTCAGCCCTCATGCGTGCGCTGACCTCATCTTCTGTGGATGCAGCAAGAAATGTACAAGTGTTCGCTGCAAATGAATGCAGAATTGTTCGCCTTCCATGCACAGCAGCATGCAAGTGCCATGACACTGATGATGTCTGCTACAACGCTTGAAGAATACTGAAACAGCTACCTGCCAACGTCATGCACAGCAAAAGCAAAAATATTTTTGTGAAACGGACACTATCTGTAAATTGGTTGCTGAAGTCATGTCATGTCTTATGTCAAATAAATTTTGTCAAATAAAATTCAAAGCCCCTCCTCTCTCTCCATACTTCTCTCTGGAACTTTTAATTTAGCTCTTAAACAGTAAATTAGGACCTCATTTAGATATCATAAAAGCCTTTTATTTTCAAACTACGATGCATTATGAGTGTTTCCATGAGTTAGAATGCTTGCGGCGGCCATTTTGAATATTTAATTTCATAGCACGAAATAAGCATTGAAGACTTTGGCAGACACCAAAATTGGAAAGAGCACACTTAAGTCCTTTAGAAAAAGCTTTCTGCCCACTTCTACCTCGAAATGCCGACCTCTTCTTATTGAAGCCCATATTCTAAAATTTGGCCCAGTATATTTTTAAATAAATGAAAACCCAACGAAGCCTTTTATCACTTTCGTTATTGACAATCAATTGACGTGATCTGAAAAGACCTGATAGCCTCGAGCCAAGCTATCATTAACCTAATGAGCATTATTATAGTACAAAAGGAATTAACTACAGATTTAAAGAAATGAAGAACTGATCTGGTCAGAGCGAGAATTAGAAATTGAAAAATGTTTTTATCTACAAAACCCCGTAGTTCGAGGTAATCAAGTTTTTTCACTATTAATTAACTGATTTACAGACTTCGATCGAAACACGTGTTACCGCTACACAGGGCAGAAAGTATATATATATATATATATATATATAATACACACACACTGTATACGTATTAACGTTAATTACAGTCAAACTTGAAATTTATTGTAATATGAAAAAAATGCTGTTAATTAACCTTATACAGTATACTGTATAGTCATAAATGCCCGCATGGAGGGGACAATGGACTCCAATCGACCAGGGAAATATTCTTCACTATACATAGGGCCTACATTCACTTTATACACTACACAATCTCTTCAAAATTTATATAAAAAAAAAGGCATTGTGAGCCTCGGAGACCTTGATTTTGGTTGTCTCCTTCTTATATCGGGGGGGAGACATTTTTACGGGTACTCGTTCTTGGCCCCTCCTTACTGCATAAAAAAAATTTGGTCAAACATTTGTGTAAATTTTCGTCCGTGACCATTTTTACCCAGTAGGTCGAACAGGTTACATATTTTATATTTACAACTTTTTAATCACTTTCCCTTGTGTTAAGGTAGTTGGGGGAGGGGGGGTTCTATAAGAAAGTTTAGAGAAAACCTTTTTCTTTACCGTATACAATGATTATTTTTTCGAATTTCAACCGCGTTAGGATTTTAATTAAAAAGACTCGAAGTCAAATAAGTCGTCCTTTTGCTTCCTCATCCTTATACGTTAGGTTAGGTTAAGTTAACCCAACATAACATAACCCAACTTCAAAAAAGGTAAAACTCAAAAAGTAGGTCGTACAAGAAAATCCCACTTGTTTACAAAGTTCGATTTAATTGGTAAAAATGTAACTTACTATTGGCGCTACTTGGGAATATATAATAAAAGATATCAAGAACTAATATATATATATATATATATATATATATATATATATATAAAGAAAAATCCAAAATACTTTTATTGCTATGCGAAAAGGAAAACAAAAACGCGCGCCGCTACTCGGCCCTGAAGGAAGAGAGATAATGAACTAACCGACAATCCAAAAGAAATATCTGAAACATTCAGAGCCCAGTATGAATCAGTTTTCAGTACCACAAAAAGTGACAAAGCGATACCGGACAGCTGCATTCTTTGAAGAGAAATTGCAAGGAAAGTGTATAACAGATTTTTATTTTATCCCAGAAGATGGAGCGAGAGCTATAGGGCAAATGAAACCACATTCAGCTGCAGGTCCGGACAAATGGAACGCATTATTGATTAAAAACTGTAAAAATGAAATAGCTACACCTATATAGTGGATATGAAGAAGATCCCCTAGACACTGGAGAAATACCGAGCATCTTGAAAAAAGCAAACATTGTCCCTATATATATATATAAAGGAGGGGAACAGATCTCAAGCAAAGAACTGTAGACCAGTGTCATTGACGTCCCACCTCACCAAAGTATTTGAAAGAATAGTTAGAGAGAAAATTTATAATTTCTTGGAGACACTGGAAAGATTCAACGAAAATCAGCACGGATTCCGATCAGGAAGATCATGCCTATCACAACTAATCGAACACTACAACAATATTCTAGATGCACTGGAAGGCAGTGACAACTACGATGTCATATACACGGATTTTACTAAAGCTTTCGACACATGTGATCACGGTATAATAGCACATAAAATGAAATATATGGGAATAACAGGCAAAGTGGGAAAATGGATCTACAACTTCCTCAGAGAACGTCTACAGGTCGTCAAAATTCAAGGTATATCATCATCAGAATCGGAAGTACGCAGCTCAGTATGACAAGGGACAGTACTGGCCCCACTCCTGTTCATTATCATGCTAATGGACATAGACACCAGAGTAAACAGCAACAGTATAGTAACATCCTTTGCAGATGATACAAAGATCAGCAGAAAAATCAGCGATATAAATGAAGTGTAGGCCTTGCAGAGGGACACGAAAAAAATATACAAATGGTCAGAAGACAACAACATGTCATTTAACACCGAGAAATTTCAGCTCTTGAGATATGGTTGAAAAGAGGAACTTAAACAGACTGCATATCATGCTCCAGAGAGACAGGAAATTCAGAGAAGCACGAAAGCGATCGATTTGCAGGTAATAATGAGAGATGATGCGAAATTCGAAACACAAAATCAGATAGCAATAAATAAAGCAAAACGAGTCGCGGGACAGGTACTAAGAACGTTCAAAAGAAGGGACAAGGACAGTAATTATTCCCCTGCTAAAAACACTGATTATACCAAAACTTGAATACTGCTCAGGTTTGACGGCCTATATAAAAAGGAAGAAACTAATAAACTAGAAGAAACGCAAAGACATTTCACAGCAAAGACTGATGGCTGCAAAGAACTCAACTACTGGGAAAGACTACGTAAACTAAATCTGCACTCCCTGGAAAGAAAGAGAGAGAGGTACACCATAATCTACATATGAAAAATGATCGAAATACTGGTATCAATCCTAAAACTAAACCCAATTACCATTCAAACAACACTGGAAAATAGGAAAAGCAGAATGTGTAGTGTTCCCAAATTAAAGGTCCGACAAGGGACCTCCTCAACACTGAAGGAAAATAGCTTGGTTGTCAGGGGGCCAAGACTTTTCAACCAGTTTCCAAAGGACCTCAGAAACGTTACAGGGGTAAAAGTTTAAGTCTTCAAGAGAAGACTAGATGCCTGGCTCAGGACGGTATCAGATGAGCCGGGTGTACCTGGCTATGTACGGTGGAGAGCGAAAGAAAACAACTCGCTCCTCCACCAAACCAGACCTAGAGGCGGGGCCACCAGCTTGACCTCCGTGTGAAGAGAGATCAACGCACGAAACAGCAACAAGATTAACAAGGTTATTAGTTTTTAGTATTTTATTATATATTCCCAAGTAGCACCAATAGTAAGTCACATTTTTACCAATTAAATCGAACTTTGTAAACAAGTGGGATTTTCTTGTACGACCTACTTTTTGAGTTTTACCTTTTTTGAAGTTGGGTTATGTTATGTTGGGTTAACTTAACCTAACCTAACGTATAAGGGATGAGGAAGCAAAAGGACGACTTATTTGACTTCGAGTCTTTTTAATTAAAATCCTAACGCGGTTGAAATTCGAAAAAATATAATCATTGTATACGGTAAAGAAAAAGGTTTTCTCTAAACTTTCTTATAGAACCTCCCTCTCCCCATCAACTACCTTAACACGAGGGAAAGTGATTAAAAAGTTGAAAATATAAAATATGTAACCTGTTCGACCTACTGGGTAAAAGTGGTCACGGACGAAAATTTACACAAATGTTTGACCAAATTTTTTTATGCAGTAAGGAGGGGCCAAGAACGAGTACCCGTAAAAATGTCCCCCCGATATAAGAAGGAGACAACCAAAATCAAGGTCTCGGAGGCTCACAATGCCTTTTTTTTTTATATGAATTTTGAAGAGATTGTGTAGTGTATAAAGTGAATGTAGGCCCTATGTAGAGTGAAGAATATTTCCCTGGTCGATTGGAGTCCACTGTCCCCTCCATGTGAGCATTTATGACTATATATTGTATAAGGTTAATTAATAAAGCATTTTTTCATATTACAATAAATTTCAAGTTTGACTGTAATGTTAATACATATACAGTATGTGTATATATATATATATATATACACACCTTTGATTAGCTTCCGCCCGAATTGTTCATTCTGACGAAGGTCAAGCTTTTCACTCCACTCAGACCTACAGTTTAACGTGGAATCCGAACCACGCCCCATCAGCAGCCCAGCGTCTTAACCACTAGGCCACCTAGGGTACCCATTTATCTACCAACCACTTTCTTTATTGTGTGGAAGGATGAACAGCTGGATTTTGCTGCGCGCTGGCTGCCGTCGGGTCTCGAACCCGGGGCCGATGGATTCGTAGTCAGCGACGCTAACCACTACACCACCGTGGCGTGTATATATATATATATATATATATATATATATATATATTAGTGGTGGACCAAATGTCAGTTTTTCAACATCTGCTGATGCGGATGCGGATTTTTAATTCCAATATCCGCGGATGGATATTTAGTTAATTTATCAATATATATAGAATTATGAATATATGACATAATTTTTAAAATTTCGTGATATTACTATTATGGCAGGCAATGCATAAGAATTAAAATTTATATTAATGTTTTCATTATGATAAAAATAATAACTTTCTCAAGAGTTTCAGCCACAGAAAATTGAATGAAACAAGTTTCATTCAATTTTCTGTGTTACCACGTATTTATATTTTGAGGTTTATATATTTGTTTGTTCATTAATAATTAATACTTTACATGAAATGTGCATGACTAGGCCTTATAAGCTACTTATAAGCTAATTTAATTGTAAATTGCATATTTTATTAGACGTAATATCCTCATAACATCCGCAGTCAGAAGTGGATGCGGATGCGGATATCTGGTCCACCACTAATATATATATATATATATATATAGTCTTTCTGCCCTGTGTAACGGTAACACGTATTTCGTAAATAAGTTAACTCCGCAAATAACTCGGTAAATAAAAATAACTCGGTAAACTCAGTTAATTAATAGTGAAAAAAACTTGATTAGCTCGAACTACGGGGTTTTATAGATAAAAACATTTTTCAGTTTCTAATTCTCGCTCCGACCAGATCAGTTCTTCATTTCCTTAAATCTGTAGTTAATTCCTTTTGTACTATAATAATGCTAATTAAGTTAATGCTAGCTTGGCTCGAGGTTATCAGGTCTTTTCAGATCACTTCAATTGATTGTCAATAATGAAAATGATAAAAGGCTTCGTTGGGTTTTCATTTATTTAACAAAACAAAGGAGAATGTTTCATAGTGGTTATGAGATTTAAGTGTGACAAAAAGTTTCATTTGCTTGATACAAGTGAATGCATGTTCGCAGAATGAATGACTCGAAATGTTATAAATGTGCACTTGAATAATTACATGAATATGAATGACATCAGGCTATTGCGGTTTGTTCTGACGTCATGTACTACATGATGAGATCTACTATATGAGTACTACATGAGTACTACTACATGAGTAGTACTACATGATGAGACCTAACGTGTCACTGAGGACTTCTTCAAATAAGGAGGCGAAGTATGACATTCACATCAGAGTGGAAGAACTTAGAGGGTGTCTTATGTATTTGGTAATAGTTCTACGAGCTACTCACCCGAATGTGTGTGTATGAGGGGAACGGGGTTTTGTGAAAAATAGCGAAAATTTTCATCTATCTTAACTTAATCTTGA